>BNST01000533.1:0-374391 GCA_019650275.1 Xylocarpus granatum | reverse complement strand
TCGGTCGTTCGCCGGTTAGCCAGATTCCTTCCTTTCTCTGGCTACGGAAAACCGCCATTTCCTTTGCCAAACCTGCCAGTAGTTTTCAATCTCCAGCTGCTGTTTGAATCAATTGCTCGTGATGAGTACCGGTGACCTACTTGATATCGAACCTCAGGAGCTCCAATTTCCCTGTAAGCTTCTCTTTTTTTCTTCAGATCCTGATTTTGTTTCTCTTGATTTTCTTATTTATGATTTGGGTGTTTTGCTTTTGAAAAAATATACAGTTGAATTGCGGAAACAGATCTCGTGCTCTTTACAGTTGTCAAATAAGACCGATAATTATGTGGCTTTCAAGGTACTAAATACAATTTTCTCACTCATAATATTTGTCTATATTTAGATCTTTGATATCGTTTTAGAACTTTTTGTGCCCTATATAGCTGCGATCTTGATTTGCGTGTTTGTGAATATGTGAAATTCGGTACTTTTTAAGGTTAAAACGACGAATCCAAAGAAGTACTGTGTTAGACCCAACACTGGAGTTGTATTGCCAGGGTCCACTTGTGATGTTATAGGTAATTTCATTGTTAATTGCTACTTTTCTCACCGACTTTTGTTGATTACTCATTGTGTGATTAATTGTCAATTACATGTAATGATTAGTTACAATGCAAGCGCAAAAGGAGGTGCCTCCTGACATGCAATGCAAAGACAAGTTTTTACTTCAAAGTGTAGTTGCAAGTCCTGGAGCCACAGCGAAGGACATTACTCCAGAGATGGTATTGACATAATGAGTGTTGAATCTTGCCCTTTTTTTCATTTATTCTTGTTTCCTAGTAAATTAATTAATTTTTGTGGCTTATATGGTAGCTTATATGGGTTTTTGTATTTATCTTTGTTCTAGTTCAACAAGGAGGCAGGGCATCATGTTGAAGAGTGCAAATTGAGGGTTCTTTATGTGGCTCCCCCTCGGCCACCATCTCCTGTTCATGAAGGGTCAGAAGAAGGTTCTTCGCCAAGGGCGTCAGTGTCAGACAATGGGAATTTGAGTGCTTCGGAATTTTCAGCTGTGAGTATTGGAGGTTTTGGTAATAGAATTTAAAGTATCTTGTAGTCCGCTTATTATTGTCATTTCAATCTAATCGATCATTTGTGGTTTTGCACTTTTTTCCCCTTTAGGCTCCAAGAGCTTTTGTTGAGCAACATGAGACACAAGATAACTCAACAGAGGTATCTCTTTTATATTTAAGGCTTAACCCATTTTATATTTTATTTATTAGTATTAGTGTAAGATCATTTGTTTATTTGGCGTGGTTTAACTAAAGAAATGGTTTCTTTTATGATTTCATCTAAGACAGACTTCCAATATGTATACATTTGAGGCCTGCAAAAACTAAAATTTCTGAACTAACTGTAAGCAGACCTTAGTGAGCGATTGGGGGAACTGAGCTGGTTTCTTTATGTGCTGGTGCATCTTGCTTTCAAATGGACACTTTACTCTCTGTTGAATGTCTATGGGGATAAATGGAATCAGTCATACTACATGTGAAGTTGTATGTGCTAAGTAGAGTCACTAAAGGGCTCCGATGATCCTTTTTGTCTTTAGAGTTGGTTTGGGAGTGATACACATTGCTACCACAGTTTCCTATTGAAATCCCTGCATTGATGTGAATCCTTCTTTATCAATTTCTGTAGAGCTGAGGCCATGTCTGTTTATCCTTGTGTATCTTTTTGTTTCTTTCTTTGATCTGCTGTACAAGCCAATAGACATGCTTATGCATTATTAATGCTAGCACACAATGACATTGAGCTGGAATGTTGCTCGAATGATGGATGCAGTTGTTCACATAGACCATTTAACAATCCGTGACTGTTTACAGTATGCCATTGTTTTTTTTAAACCATTGTATTTTGATTCCAAGGCTTACCTTCAAACAAAGTTGAGGTGGAACATATGGTCTACAATTGTTGTACTTCTGCAGAGAAAAACTAACAAATTATTGCTAGAATGTCTTTACTATTCATTGGCACTATACTTTGAGTATTACTTGTGATCTCAGGCAAGGGCTCTCATTTCAAAGCTAACTGAGGAGAAAAATTCTGTTATCCAGCAAAATAACAAACTTCAACAGGAGTTGGTAAGATTCTTTTGGCGTCATTTATCTTTTAGGAGCTCTTTTTTTTGTTTATTTTATTTGGAATTATTACAACTGTATTTGAAATTACTCTTTGCTTGATCAATTAACTATTTGGAATTGCCTTCATATTTGCCTGATCACTTGAGCAAATATTACCATCAGACTCCTAATAAACCTTGATATTTGAGACCCGTGAAAACAAGAGTCAGTCATCTTTACTAATCTGCTACTAGCACATCTTAGCTTATCCACAGAAAAAGTCGTTTGGATGGAAACTCCAGCCTGACCTTATTACACCAGTGTTGTTCTCCATCAGAGACCTCTAAAATTGTCCATGGCCTTTACAAATGCAAATCTTGATAATAATGGTGTTTAGACCCATGTCTATTCACAAATTGTCATTTCATTCCCTTCTCTTAACCATGGCCTTTAAAAATGCAAATTGGGACAATAATGGTGCTTAGCCCCGAATTTATTAACATATTATTCTGGCATCATTGACTTGCTTACTGCTAGTGGCATGGCACCGTATAATGAGTTTAAGTGAGGTTATCATGTGCAGGAGCTCTTGAGACGTCAAGGCAGCAGAAGCGGCACCAGACTCCCGTTTATATACGTTGTTATCATTGGCTTGCTTGGAATCATTTTAGGGTATCTCGTGAAGAAGATTTGACTGTCCAAGCATTTAATATTTTTGTTAGTACCATAGAAACAGTGACATGTAGAAATTTTAAAAATGTATGTTGTGACAGATAGGCTTGAACTTATCTTCCATGTGTTATTGGTCCTTAGCAAAACTAGAACTTTGTCAAAGTGAAAAATGTGCGGGTTATGAAAGTCAAAACATTTTCAAAATTAGGCTACCTTGTAAGTTCCTCCGTTACTATTTTTGTTATTAATCAAATGCCTGAGACTTTACATTGACTACTGCTTGATGGATATTTGTATTCGACCCATTTCAACTACCTACTTGTACGGCAGGAATGCAGAAAAGTTGCAGCCATGTAGAAAGTTGCATCGCTTTATCTATTTTAGCACAAGGCCAGACCGAGAGATCAAAGCAGATAATTCTGGCTCGAGGAAAATTAGTGAGGGCATCTATCATGTGCCATGTGTGTATCGGTTTGCAAGGGCTTTTCATGTGGAAACATCAAAGCTTGGGATCCACTGTTCTTAAATACCATTGTACATATGGAGAATATGATTTTGTCCGTAGTTTTATAGAGCTCTTTAGTTTCCCGTATGTTAGAACTAAGATAAATGTCACCTGACAATAAACGCCACAAACTCACCATAACAGGAAAATGAGCACTACACAGTTGAATTATTGTTACTTTCACCCATCAAGGCAGCTCAGATGCTTGGATCATCTTGCATCGGCTAACAATCTTCCAAAAATCCTCAAGATTTAGCTGCAAAGAAACCAATGGGGAATTTATAATCAGAAATTCATTAAGAAGTATGGGTGAGCATAAGATCGTCCTGATGTAATTATTAGTCTTTTTTAAGGCTGTAACCTACACGTCATAACCTACACTTCGGTGAATTTGAGCAGGTACAGGTGACGAGAAATAAACAGTTATTCTGCCAGTTGAATGCAAGTTTTACATTTAGATAGGGCAAAACTAAATGTTGGTAGAAGGAGAACCTTGTGTAAAAAGTGGTGCAATGTTCATGCCAGTAATTAAAATTTATGCTTGTGACATTGAAAATTTTCCAATGGACCAAAATTTGCTTTCTAATACTTGGTTTGGCCTTTGCTGCCCGCATCAGGGAAAGGCAAATTTTCAGAGGATCCAATCTAAAACTCTCTTAAGAATAATCAATGCATTCTACTAAGGACTCCTTTGCACCCTAGTCCACAACATTAATCATGTGGCATGTTGCTTTTATCGATAGGAACTAGCGAAAAGAAGAATTAAACAAAAAAACAAAAAAAAGAGAAGCAACAACTACTGACCTTCCCATTTCTATCACTATCAAAGCAATGGATCATATCAGCCAACTCTTCATCTGTCCACAAAAAATCATGAGCAATTGCTACTCTTCGTAAATCTCTCATATTTATGCTGCCTTTTCCAGCTTCTGCATGCCAACAATGCTCTCATCAGTACCAAAGTATCTTCTCAGACAACATGCACCCCCACGTTTTGATCCATAACAAATAAACTAAAAGCATATATCAGACTGTAATCCCTGGCATTAGCTCCGGTGGGATTCAAATGGATTGTCACAATAACCTTTGTAACAAATAATTTTAGAATGTTTTCTCACAGCTTCCTTGCAGCTCACAGCTTCCTTGCAGCTTCTGTTGACATGCCATGATTATTCACAGTGACAGGATTGTCTGTTTGTAGTGCTTACCATGACAATTTTATAAAGAACTTCTCACTAGAAAAATAAATGTGAATAGTAATGAAAAAACTAAGAATTCACAGATTCTCTAAACTGACACCTTTGGAAGTAACGATATGCAAGCGTCAGTCAACATGATTACCGTTCGATTAGATCTCTAAGACTAATGCTAAAGCATCTTCCCTTCTGCAAACATTTGTAAGTCAAAACTTAAGAAGTGACTATATGGTGACTATTTATTAGTCTTTAAAATGTGTTCCAAATATTGTAAATAAAGGCTATTGTTTTACATGCACACAGAGAAAGGAGAAAAAAAAAGACATTAGCATCATTAAGTTACCATCAAATTGAAAGAAGTGTAAGATCACTTCATCTTCAGTCATTTGCACCCGACTTGTGAACTGCTGACCAAAAAATACACATTGAAAAAAGTCAAAAGAATGCAAATCAACCCCATATCATAATAAAATTAATTCTGGCCCAATAACTCACCGATTTTTTCCTCTTGGCCCTTCCTGTATCTTCCTGAACACAAGCTTGTTCCTTTCTTTTATTAGGAGTAGGAGCCGAAACTTCTCCAGAATATTGCAATGACAGAGCGATAGCCTGTAAATGAATGCTAAAGTATTAATATAGCCGTTCCTACAGTCTTGTAGAAGCCAATAACTGATAAGCAATTGACGTCACCTGCACTAACTCATGATCATCATCAGCAGCATAATCTGAGCTACTCAACTGCTTTTGAACAGGAGCTTTCTTTTTAGGCTTTGAGCTCTTTTTATTCTTCACCTGGAGTAAGACATCACCAAAAACAGTATAAATTAAATCAAACCAATCTGTCCAAAGCAAGGCATAATTCCTTTGATATCCAAATTAAATCCTGAAAATAGTTGATATAGAGGTTAAAACAACGGAAACCAATTTTCCTTACAAGTTACAACCAAATAGAAGACAGTATTAAACAGCATTCAAACCTACAGGATGTGAGTCATGGATGCTAACAATTTCATGCGCTGACACAAATTCTTTTTACCGTCATTTCCAATCAAGGTATGACATATTTTTCCATCTGAAACATGCCAACCATGTAAAAGAACACAAACTTTCTTGTTTTTTTACACTTCAGAGATTGATTGTACTTAACAAATATGAGAGTACGTTCACAACAGCTCAAGAAGTAACACTTTACGGAGTCCGTTAATGACAAAGAGAACTTTTTTAAGATTCTATTTAAAAGTAAATATGTTCTTATCAAAATTCCCTTGATATTATCCCGCCGTTACTGACTCCATCTCAGAAGTCAAGCCCCGCCTCAACCATTTGTTTCTTTCTGTGGAAATTTCGGCGGTTACGCGCGGTGCCTTTTAAATTTAGCTTATAAATAAAATAAACGAACAAGATGTAAGCTTGGCAGTGTTACAGAAGTAAAGGCAATCTGAGATAGAGAGCATCTACCTTCCTTTTACCCAAAAACTCCTCATCGTCTTCATCAAAGCCATTATCTTCGTCACCGTCGTTGGGCCTATAATCTTCGTCGTCCTCAACGATCTTACACTTCCCTTTACGCTTACTCGAATTATGAGGCGAACCCAATAAAGAAGAAGCCATTTTGGAGAGTCCCATTGCCTCCATTCTTGCTTTGTTCGCCGCTATTCTTGATAGCCTCTGCTTCTCGTACTCCGATACGACTTGTTGTTTTTGCCCATTGCTATTAAGCTCTTCGCTTTCTTCCCATGAACTTCGATCGCTCTCTTCCGGTTCGGAATCCGATCGCTCGAGTTTCCCCATTTGCTTTAGCAGATTTTTAGGTACTCAATTCAAGAATTTTCGAAGAGGATTTCTTGGCGGTGGTTTTCGTTTGAGAAGGGTTTCTCTTCTCTTCGATTATTTTCGCTCCTTTTTCAATTCATCCGGACAATTTTACCCCCGAAAACCTATATAAAAACTTTAGCGAATATCTTCCCCACGCGCGCTTTGAGGAGCGTAAATCACAAATCTCGGCTCGTCCCTCATATCCGGTCGGCGTAAAAATCCCCTTCAAAACTCAATCAAATTCGCTGACCACTGAAGGCGCTCTCGTCTCAGGCCTCCATCTTTGCCTATCCACACTCACTCTCAAACCCCCCGCCCCCACCTCCCAAAAAAAAACAGCAGAATGCGTTCAAACCTCTTAAATTAAAGTGGCCCATCCAATATTCTCTTAGTTTCATGGCATCTTTTGTGGAAATTGATCGATACAACCTGATTCCACTCTCGTTAACTTCACTCTGTGCCTGCCCCTGTCGTCCCTTATCGAACAAAACCCTAATTCTCGCTCAAAAAAGGTGTTCAGAACTCAATCTTCGTATAGTACTTCATGGATCCAAATCCTTGCCTCGAATTCGCCAAACTGGTATTTCCACGAGCCGGCGCTTGATTTCGGCTGTGGCAAGAGTCGAGACAGACCGCCTCGACGATGGTGATTGCAAAGAGGTATACTTGAGTTAGTTAAATTACGGTGAAGCATTTATACTTACTCAATTATGAGTGTTATATTGATTAGATCTTCAATTTGTGCGCCTTGATAATGATAACTGGCTTGATTTAATTACGATGATGAGATTGGATAATGCTGTTTCAGTGAACGAAGTTTGTATTTTGTTTTATGGCTTGCTTTTTTTCAGCATGCATTGATAGTGCAATGGAATTGGTGAAATGGAATTAATGAAATGAGTATGCACAGGAAACCGACGAGGACCTTAAACTACCAGCAAATGAGGATCCGGTTTCTCAAAATCAACGGAAAGCAAACCAGTTTAGGAAAAGGATTGTTTTTGGTCTCGGCATTGGCATCTCTGCTGGAGGTGTCGTGCTAGCTGGAGAATGGGTTTTCACAGTGGCGTTGGCTGCTGCTGTTTTTGTTGGTGCGCGTGAGTATTTTGAGTTGGTCAGGAGTCGAGGGATTGCCACAGGAATGACACCCCCTCCTCGATATGTGTCACGAGTTTGCTCTGTTATATGTGCTCTCATGCCTATACTTACCTTGTAAGATTTTCAAATTGCTATGATGACTGATGATGCATTATAAGATAATAATACCGATTGTTTGATGCTTCTATACGGACAACATACGATTTTCTTCAAAGTTTTGAATCTTTCTCAGCGCCCAAAATAATTTAAAATGCACTGTCAAGTAATGTAGCTGACTCCCAGGTTTAACCTTTTTAGTTGCAGAGCTTCCTATGATATGATTACAGAGCCAACTGAGAATTGTAATGATCACTTTAGTTATAAACTAAAATACAGTTTTTGTTCTGTATCTGGAATATAAATGTAGGGTGAGCATAGGGCTAAATTATGATGCAAATTGTAATTCCTAAATGAATTAATTCCCTTCAATGCCTATTTAATTGTTAATATTTCCTTTATTCCCTAGAGTCTATATTTTTATTCTATGGTTAGTACGATGAATTTTCGTGGCTGATTAGTATTTCTTATACATGGTCAGGTTTTTTGGAAATATTGATGTTTCAGTGACATCTGCGGCTTTTGTTGTTGGTATGGCATTGCTTTTACAGAGAGGAAATCCCCGTTTTTCTCAACTCAGTAGTACCATGTTTGGACTATTTTACTGTGGCTATCTCCCTTGTTTTTGGGTTAAACTTCGATGCGGTTTAGCTGCTCCCGCCTTAAATACTAGTGAGTTTTTTATGCATGTTTGATATGAAAAATTAGATATCAGAAAATACATTGAAAGAACCAAACATTGCCTGTTTTGTTTCGTTGGAACAATCCAAGCATATGTATTAGTGTGGGACCTACACTAGGAGTCTACTTAAATGTAAACCGGTGGAAGATCTTCAAACCACTAAAAGATAGTTGTTTTAAACCTCTTTACAACTTCTCTTAACATTAATGATTGAGAAAAGTATAGTGGTTTCAGCCCTCTTAAAGGTTCTTGTTTGAAGACCTCAACACATGATATGTAGTGCTCTATTCTTCTTCACACTCAATTCCCTCTTGTAATTCCTTTGTGGCATTTTATTTGTACTTTCATCAAAATGTACCCTGAGCATTTCATGTTTGGCAGGAATAGCAGTTGCATGGCCAATACCTCTTGGTGGCCTACCTCAGTGGACAGTGGGTCTTGTGGCAACGTTGATTTCTATCAGCAGCATAATTGCAGCAGATACATTTGCATTTTTAGGTGGCAAGGTATGTAGACTTCTGAATTGGTTGCAGGGCCTCTATGTTCTCTTTTGATTTTTAATACATCATGAACAATATCTTTTATTTGCGGTGTTCTTATTGTGAATTAAGATTACAGCCTGGAAGAATTCTGTTCTTCCTTTTTCCTCTTAGTTATTAGTTGCAAGGTAAAATGCCTCAATATTTTTATCCCAAGGTCGCAGCATACAGGGATTTATCTGGCTCTGTTTTTAGTGGACTTTAGATTTGTGTTATTGGTTATTTAAATTTTCCATCATTTTATATCCATTGTTCAAGAGCATGTGAACAATTTAGTATGTAACTTTTTTGGGCCAACATTCAGAGATCATGACATAGAATTTTTAACTCTGATTGCAGACTTTTGGTAGGACACAGCTTACTAGTATTAGTCCGAAGAAAACATGGGAGGGAACTATCGTAGGCTTGGGTGGTTGTATAGCCACTTCTGTTGCACTATCAAAGATTTTGTGCTGGCCAAAGTCTTTGACAAGGTATTCAATCTTCCTTAAAAGTAAAATGTTTTGTATTGAAGAGCTACAGCCTAGTTATCCATTTTTCTGTCTGAGTTTATATGGTAAAGAGTGATAGACAGCACTGATATAAAATCCCTGATTTTCCT
The DNA here is from genome assembly GCA_019650275.1 of Xylocarpus granatum. Classification (NCBI taxonomy): domain Eukaryota; kingdom Viridiplantae; phylum Streptophyta; class Magnoliopsida; order Sapindales; family Meliaceae; genus Xylocarpus; species Xylocarpus granatum. Next base: position 365,088 of record BNST01000533.1, on the reverse strand, counting down.
CTTTTCTGTGTGCATCTATAAGCTTTAAGGCATTGTGTATTGTGCTTTGTATCTGCTTTTATGAACATGCATCCTCCTAGGGTTATTAACTCTTGCCTGGTTGTATGTTCCTGGATGTTTGTCAGCGCAATAGTTTTCGGATTTCTGAACTTTTTTGGGTCAGTTTTTGGTGATCTTACGGAGTCCATGATCAAACGTGATGCGGGTGTCAAAGACTCGGGGTCCCTAATACCTGGACATGGTAATTACACTTCTTCATGTTTGTGTTCTTTGTTAGACATTGATATATATATATATATATATATATATATATATATTTTAATCTTGACGCCATTTTTGGGTGTTTGTTTGAATTCTATTTCTGTGTTTGAATGCAGGTGGTATACTGGACAGAGTTGACAGTTACATTTTCACAGGCGCACTTGCATACTCCTTTGTGAAAACATTCCTGCCACTTTATGGTGTTTAATAATTTTATGAGAAATTGCCAGTGAAGATACAAATTGGAAAATTCTGGTTTTTTGGCAGAGGAAGTTAGAAGTGCACTCATGCCTTAACTCAGAAAAGCTCTTACTCAGTAGGGTAGGGAAAATAAATCTATTCCTGCCTAGACAATCTTGCAGAAGAAGAGAACCGAGGTCACATACATTTGCATCACTTACCGTGGCCAAAATATTACACAAGGATTCAAATTCAACTGAATACTTCTCCGATATAGGACCACAAGAATCACAGTAAGTCTTAACTGTCAAAATTTATTCCGAGTAAAAGGCTAAATAGATAACAGTGTAATACTTCAAAATAGCAGGAAATCTTGCAAAAAAAAATAGCTCAGCACTTCTAAAGGCTGTGTTAGCTTTCGAGGTGGGATTTGGTTGGATGGGATCAGAAGCAGTTTATACAGGACTCTATTTTTATTTGTCGTGCATTTTTTTTCTAAATATAAAGTGATAACAAATAATAACCTGTTCTCATTTGTTAATGATCTAGGAAGTATATTCATAATTTTTGTCGTATTAGTTTCTCCCCATTGTGGGATTGGATATCCTCCTTGGCGGAGATCCATTTTTGGGCTAAGGGCTAAAACATATTCTGCAAAACCAGGACAAACCCATTGATGCTCGCGATCTTTCCAATTGTTGCTATAAGAACCCCATCTGAAACCTCACTACACCCCCTCATTGGGTAACGTACAAGTGGCTTCTTTAGAAGTAGAAAGGGCGAATTGAGGCTAGGAAGCTCACTCTTTCTTGCCTTGGACTATTGACGTCTCATTCTATAAAGCCGATAAACCTTTGATGTTCGAGCCCGGCATGAGATCATACATATAAAACTTATCATTCCAAAGAATAACCAACAACATGCACAAAGAAATTTATTGTTTTTCAAATGAATCTGTTGTGCTCGCAGTTGGAGAAATTACATGGGAAAAAAATGATAATCTCAGCTCTCAAATGAGAGAGAAAAGTTGATAAAATTGAGCTTATGTTCAATTGAGATGATTACGAATTGATTCTAATGGAATTGCAATCGTCTGTTCTGATTGAGTTTCCGATGCCCAAATCAGTTCCAATATAGTTTGTGTTTATTTCCATTTAATTATGGACTCACATGGCTTCTCAACCATAATTTTGTTTACTACAAAGTTTTGCTCAAGTTTCAAAATGTGGCCCCCCTTTATAATTATATATAGCACTGTCAACAATTTTCTTCTATTTCTTATCATAACAATAATTAATGATCTTGGTGGCTCAGATAACGACTCGGATGTTACCATCACGTCCATTTTAGAGATTATAATACAAGAAAAAGATCATTCATTATTTCCATCCATCGATCGGTGGGAGGACCAAACACTTCCGTACTATTTTCATTGTGGCCATAAAACACCACAATTTTCAATGTGTTTCATCATACCCTTTGGCCTCATCTCTTGTGTTGTTGACCAACGATATATTTAATCATTTCTCCATTGAATTTCGAACCAAAATCATTGAAGAAGAGAGAGCTTTCAACCTTAGTTATTCAGACTGTAATAAAAACAAGGTCCAGTGCAACATAGAAAAATCCCACCTAAAATCATGTAAACAACTTCTTGTGTATTGTTCAATGGTGATGGAAAATTATGATTGTTTGTTCGTCAACTCTTTGTGCCAGCTAAATTACAATAAAATAAAAAGGTTGAAGGCCATCTCTTATCTTATAACCGAAAGAACAATAATAATTCAAAGAAGGTGTCACCAATTATTTCTCTCTCGAGACCCCATAAATAGAGTGCACCAACCAACCAATGCCCTTGGCTGACTACCTTTTTCTTTTTTCGGGCGGATTTGCCTGCATTGCTTATTTTCTCAACCTTATATGTACGTCTCTTATGTTCTTATAGGTTTTGTTGACGCATGGCAAATTGGAAATCGAACAAACAAATAAACATGTTACCATCCTAAATAATACGTGTATGTTTCTTCTTCTTCTCTCTCTCTCTCAATTTCCTTTTTGTTTTTTTTTATAGTTTGTTTTATTATTATTTTGTTTTCTTTACGACCCATCATTGATATTGGAGTATTTGTAATTTGTATTCCTTCGTTGAGAAGTGAGCTTGCAAACACACGGAATAAGTTGATGTATACCCAAGCAGGCAGATAGAACAAGTTATAGTAACCAGAAAAACATAAAATGAAATCACGAAAGAGACATGTGAGAAGTAAATGTCGAGTCGATCTTGATGAGATGAGATGAGATTAGATTTTGCATGATGGAAAAAAGATAGGGATAAGTCAAGAAGATGCGATAAAAAGAAAGAAGACTGTTTTGGAGGCTAGCCAACTCATCCATGCAATGCAAATAATCACTGTGGAGCCAAACTTCCACCAAATATAGTAGACAGTGAAAGAGAAAGAGAAAAGAGTCTTCAGAAGGAAGAGAAGGAGAAGTCCAATGAGAATGAAGAGTAATGTTATTGGAGGACCTACCAAAGTTGGCTTTTGACAAGTATGAGTGCTTACTTTTGGGTTTTGGTAGGTTAAAAAAAAACAATGTGTGGGATGCAAAGAATGCGTTGTTATTAAGCTGACTAACAAAACTAAAGTAATGGACAAAGAAAAGAAAATCATAAACAATGATGGAAACTTAAAAGAGAAATTGGAAGAAGAAGAAGAAGAAGAAGATATGGTAGGCAAGAATCTATAAAAGTGTGGAAAGAGATATGGTGAAATTAAAGATTGTCTGATGAAGAAAAAAGAAAACAAAAACAAACCCAGGGCTAACTTCTTTTTCTATCAACACGCACACCCATGTTTCTCATCTTCAGCCATCCCCACCAATCTCCGCCTCGTGACTAACTTTTGCTTCTCTTTTTGTTACTTTCCTTGCCCATTTACCTTGGATGCTCACTGCGTTTTTGGCTTTTTTAGCCTTATATTTTCATTTCATTTTTCTTCTTTTACTGTTATCTTATAAGATATTGCATCCTTGATTGATTTTAATATCAAGTTTTGGTTCTAGCCAAAGCCCTGCAATTAAGTTTAGGAGACTACTTGTACGTGTAGAATAATATCTTGGATTAAACTTGTTAGTCCGATCCAATCCAATCCAAAGAAGAAACGTTTTCAGTATATGTTCTGATATAAATTGATGGGAAAGACTGATGCGGTCTGGTGTTAACATTCATGCGTGATTTTCGATATTCTTAAACGATATGCAATGGGTCCCAATTCTGAATAATTTGCTTTTTATTAGCTATGGATTGTAGACCGATGGATGCATGGATTGACAATGGCTGTCCAACTATGGTTTACATATATTCTCTGAGCATTGAAGAGGACAAAAGCTGGCAAAATGTAATATTATGTCTCGAGCCCTTTAGCATATCTTTGTTCTTCATCAAATCTATAATAACTGAACCCCGCACTCCTAGGAGAGTCTTCCTCAAGACAAAAGCGCTTATCTCAATTCCTTAATGAAAAGTTGTATATCATTATACTTTTGAGCAACTCTGATATTCATTTTTTATTTATCCTTTTTTTTTCTTATTATTATTATAGCTTCAAAAGAAAAGTGTGCTACTTTTGTGGGATTTCATATCTAGCCAGAAGATGCTCAAATGGTGATCTCTCTCTCTCTCTCTCTCTCTCTCTCCTGGAATCTGCTTTCAACTATTGAGGGTGAATAAAGGTAACAATGGCAGGTCCATAGCCACGAGAGCTTTGAATTTTGTTACATGAAAATGATCGTGGAAAAACCTTCTTTTTCATAAATTTGCTTTCGTTCTTTCCTTTTCTTCATCAACAAATGGGCCACGTAGATGCAAAGGAGGAACCTAAAATCGATCATTCCAGGAGCTGACTGCTTCATTGGAATAATTGACATTGGTTAACTTGCTTTTTATAACTCCTGAATTCAAGAGTCAAAATGCCTTGTAATTCATTGATAAGATCAAGAAAATGTCGACAAAGTAGTAATATTCTTTGTTGTTGTTGTTATTGAATCTTGGTCCATGCCAAGCATTTTTATTTGCTCCATGAAAGCTCTACATTTCAGGCTAAAGTCTCTTTGTGGGGTTGCTCAATTTTGTGGAGCGCAAGGGCTACAGCTCTCCCAAGTCCCCTTTGTATTACTCGTCTACACTTCAGTATTATGCTTTAGACTCTTCTTGATCATATCCTTAAAAGGACTTCGTTCCAGAGTAGTCAGTCATTTGATTATGGACAATAAACAAGCAGAGAACAAAAAGAACCGAAGGAAACTTTTGATATTACCCACTCTCAGATTGATCAGACGGTGATTGTCCAAAAATGGCACGATAAGATTCTCATGTACCCCATGTTCATTCACTTGCCAGGGACGCACCGTATGTGGCAAGTGAATAGAGGGAGGGACACATCTTTTTTGGATTATTAATCATCATCACGACGGATAGATTTTAATCAAGTCTTGTTTGTTCATCATCGAGCCGTACACGTGGCAATGAAGGTGCGATATAGTGACCATTCAAATGATGGGCGGAGCCCACCATGAAGTTTGCCTTTTTTAGCTTCGAAGGGGAGAGATTTGATCTTCGATGCAATCGTCATTTTCAATCCGACTGTCCCCAACAACGCAACACTAGAGACAATCTGTTACCGTTCGTAAATTTTTGTTTTCGGTACACTGCTCACTCCTTGGAAGGGAAGGGAAGGGAAGTGTCCCTCTCCTCGTTAGAACCTTGTGTTAGTGGATTGTGGGTCCTTTTCTAGTTTAGTTGCATTCAACTTCTAGAATTAAGCGGGGCGCTACGGTATTAGTTAGCACCAAATAAATCCCCATTGGCTTAAACGGAGGCAGATCAACCAATTAATCATGCCATGCGAAAACTAGGTCAATTAGTCCGTAAATCATTCAATGAAGCCACCATTGACAAATATAATAATACTACCCATTTAGATAATTAACAAACAACAACAGTACCAATAATGACAACAACAATAAGGTTGTTTGCCAAGCAATTAGTTTACTCGGTGTCCAAGCAGCCAACGTAATCAACTCTCTTAATTCCTATTATATTACCATCTCCAATAATTATTACAAGAAAACTCACAGGTAAGGCAACATGGGGTCATACGCCCTTTTGTGTATTACAAGTAGTTTCTAAAATAATAATAATGTTGTTGTTTGTTAATAAGGCGGCGAAAAAGAAAAAAGAGTTTAAACAAATAATGTAGGGGTCCAATGGTACAAAACCCATGTGATTTCATAGGAAGGAGGGGAAGCATTAATTTAATTAAACAGCAAATTTAATGTATAATACTGCCAAGTGTTGGTATGCACTATGCATAAACTATATATCATAACGAAAGGATAAATTAATACCACTTGAAAATAAATTAAACCAATGAATTCTATTGAATGAAATTGCAGCAATGGAGACGTTTGGCAGAAAATATGATAGTAAGGGTATATGGACGGCAAATGGGGGTTGGAACTGAGAGAATTTTGGCCCAACATCCTGTCAAATGGATATCACTAACATACTCTGTGGAACTAGATGGAGAAGAAGAAATGGAGGCTTTTGATGCAAATGCATGTTTTGTTCTTCTTTGAAATTTGTTATTGAGTTTTGAAATGTAAATGACCATGTGATAATGCAGCAAAACATAGACGAGAGAAGTTGAGATTGACAAACTGAAACTCGCAGAAGAACTGGATTGAACTTGCAGACTACTGGTATTGATCCCAAATTTCTTGTCAGAAGTCTGTAAGTTCATGGATTCTAAGTCTTTTACAGAACACAAGATCAGAGTTCATGGATCAAATTGGGCATCAATCAAGGAAACTTGGTAACTCTTCTTTGTTGTCAAGTTACAACAAATACTTAGTAGCACTGTAAACATGAAAAAACAACCATTATGGAGAGGACACAAACGAGTTAAAAAAACATGGATAAATGAGACAATGTACAAAGCCATGCATCATCCAGTTAACTAAAATGTTTGGTTTCTTGATTGGAAACAATAAACCCAAAAACACATAGACAATTAGCATAAGAGATCCACAATAGACAAAACTCAAAATGATTCACAAACTACAACAGTTATGAGCCGCCTTTGCAGCCAATATCAACTGGTATAACACCAATTATCCAACTGCAACTACTTAGCACCTCCAAGCTGTAGCCCAGATGAGCTCTTTCCGCTGCCAGCAGAGAACAAGAGAAGACTGCCTCTTTTCAACATGAAAACCCCTAACCGGAGTCCGCTGCACCAAACAATCAGCCTGGGACTCGGTAAAGTTACTAAATGTCAATGGAGCAAACCCAGATTGCATAAACAGACTCTTCCAAGGAGGCAATCTTTCAGGAGTACGGTGGCGCCCCAATACATTTTTTTCAATACAAGGACGAATCAAAAACCTCTCGATCTTTTGCAGAGCATCCAAATTCACATTCACAGCATCGAGAGATTCAAGCAGGCCTGTGTAAGACTTAAGGGCATGAATTACATGGTGGGGAAATGGAGCATCCGCTCGATCACAGCCTCTATCAACAGAAACAACAATCTTAGGCGAAAGTTGTTTTACTAAGCGAAGCACCAGCGGAAGGTTTGATGGGTAATCGGAGAAGGGCCCAATTGGGAGATTCACAGCAACTAGTTCATTTTCCATTCCACGAAGAGGCAGCGGCCAAGAAGCAGAAATCAAAGATTCAAGACTTGATATTTCAAGCTCCAATGGCATGTTAATCTCACTGGCAAAATGCTTAAGGTTTTCTTGGGTGAAACCCAACTCAAGTTCATCGTGTGTGGAAGGAGAAGCAAATGCAGTGATTTTGAGGGATGGAGGACCATCACTTCTCAAAACAAGCTCTTGCATAAGAGAGGCCCACTGCCCACCATAACCAATATCAAAATCTATAATGTGGATGCTACTACACCCTTCAAAGGCTTCAAGAAGTGCTTGGTTGCAAGTGAAATTAGCGAATTGAAGAATTGGCGAAATTTCGGAGAAAGATTTATAAGCACTAATCTTGCAAATGATATTATAAGAGGACATGGCTGAACTATTATTAGCGGAATTCATGCGGATAAGTGACTGCAAGGCCTCTATGAAATAAATAACAGCCCTTTGAAAAGGCTTACCAATAGAGGAGAGCTGGTGATTGAGCCGCGCCAATATCCCTTGCGCGAGTACAGGATTACCCGTTTCGATCAGCTCTGCGGCCTTGAAAACCTGGTCAATTATAAACTGCTGAAGCTGCTGGTTCGCCAATTCATCGCTCACCATCTTTTGCTTCGTTGTTGTTGCCGTAACTCCCATTGTTTGCCTCTGCTGAAGCATTTGAAACTGTTGTTGCTGTTGTCGCCTAAGGAATAGTTCTTGTTGCCCCGAATCTGAAAACGGAACCTTTGGTGCCTGATTATTGGGTCCAAGATTCAGGCGCTTTGGTGGTGGTGGAGACAAAAGCTGATGCTCTTGCAGTTGAGCATACGATAGTGGCAAGAATAAAGCTGAATTTGGAGCGTACTGAGCCTGATTCTGATTATTTATCAGCTGAGGATTGAATATCTGTGGCTTCTCGTCTGAAGCTTCAACTGGTTGCTGATGAAATACACTTGCAGGAATAGAAACAGGTAAAAGATTAGCACCTGAAGATGACAAAATGTGACTTTGATTCGAAACAGAACACGGCCTTGCATTGTTTCCTTGAATATTATTATGAGCACCGACAGGGAAATCAGCTACATGTAGCGAAGGGTCAATATTACTGTTGCTGTCACTTAAGGGCGGCTCGAACCCAAAACTAGCTTGATCCAACCCACCAAAACCTGCATTAAATTCCATATCTTGCTGCGACATACTTCCAGGTTGCAAAATCCTGTTTAACCCCACGGATGGGTCGTCAACATCACCCATAATTAGCCTTAAAATTGACGGCTCTTGACTAGGTGAACCAGACAACACACTCTCCCAATCTTCCATTCCCAGCCCACATTTTTCTGCGGTGATGTCTATTGATGGATTGCCGGAGACATTAGCTGCCGCCACGCCGGTGGTGTCGGTGGAGGCGCCCCCTCCACCACCGCGGTTGTTGCCGCCGCCCAGAGAGGAAGACAGTGTTGAGGAAGACGTGGGTGGGCTTGGACTTCTTCTGTTATCAAGCACAGATGTGGGCTCAGTACTGCCCACATAGCAACAGCCTTCTGTCTTGTTGTTCCTGTTGTTGTTGAGCAGCCAGTTCTCTCGTTGTTTCTCCTGCAACAGTTGCTGTTGTTGGTGCGAAACCAGTGAATCTGGAGAAGATGAAGAAGAAGAGATACCTAACGCCCCCTTCCCTTGAAATTCCTCAAAGGCTAGGGGCATGGCCTTCATCTAAGAATATCAAGAACAAATTTACCCACAAACCCAAAATCCCAAAACTCTCCAGTTTCCGAAATCAAGTACCCCCACCAAAAGATAAAGAAAGAGATGAGTTGGTTTGAATATTGCAAACAAGAGGTTGAAGAAGAGACAAAACAAACCCAAATCAAATCAGATTTTGTACAAAAAGACATGCACTTTGTAATAAATACATGTACAACTCGAGAAACCCAAGCTTCTCTGGCTCTTTCTTTTCCTAGCTAAACTTTAATTGCTGTGTAACACCCTCACTCAGACTCGTAACAACATTAACAATCTCTTATCTTCTGTTTTGGTTTCTAAGCTTTGCCGCATGGAGTTTTGCTTTCCCTTCTTTCTCTCCTCTTCTATTCTCCTATGGCCTTTGTACTACTCTTGTTTCCTTCCGTTTTCTGCCATGGATGCGTGCAACATATAAAAGTGGTAAAGTGCCCTTCGTTCTTTCTCTCCCTATTCCCCTTTTTCTCTCTCCTACTTCTTCTTTTTTATTATTATTATTATTATTTTTTATGTGGCGTTCGTCTGCTGGGGTTTCTTCCACTCAAATCATGCCCACGCGCAATATGCACCGCATGAAATCAACATCATTAAGGAATTCAATCACAATAAACTTCTTATTTTTCATTAATTAATTAAGGTCTTACTTTTTTTTATTTTCAAATTTTGAAGGCCGTGAAAACGGGTCTTATTTAGCTTCTTTTCTAGAAGATTGCTGGGAGATGCACGCTCTGGAAAGGAGCGTGAAGTTATCATTCTGAAAGCTCTTCGGTTTATTATTTTCGTTTACAGAGACCAACGATGCAGATAAAAAAAAGGTGACCGGCTGAGATGAACTTTTGTAATCTACGACCATTCCTAAAATACCCTTCACTTATTTAGTAGAAGGCCGGACGATGATGGGTAAATAGGTGGGTGTTGTTGTTGTTGTAATTACGGCCAAACATCTTCTGATGGCCAGGTTTTCGAAACTGAATCTGACGGCACTAGATAATGAATGGGTAGGGTAGGGTAGGGTAGGGTAGCCTTTTGGGGGGTTTTATAAATACCGAGACCGTTTTTGACGGTTGTGATATCTTTTCTCGAACACGAATGCGCGGCTGTGATCGACACTAATAATATTAAAAATATAATCAGAAATTGACGGGGCAAGCCCTCAAGAACTGCGAAAGTTGTGCTTGAACAAACGAGAATGCCAACAGTAAGCAAGCATGCATGCTGAGAATAATAATACATTTAATGGTTGGATTAATAAAATAGTTATCTCATTGAATTTTGATCCAATAATCTACGGACGACAATGCAAGTGGTTTCCTTTGAAATTACATTTATAACCTTGTCACGACTGTATTTCTTTGAAATTTGACACAACTATCAATTTTGCTTGAAAAGGGGGGCTGGGTTGTAGGTGAAGTTGACTATATATCATTGTGTCAATGTTCAATTGTATGACATATTAATTTTACCATTATCATATCACCATCTCACCCTTTAACCGTATGATACTGGTAGATAATATTATTTTACCGCTGTACAATTAAATTTCATTATGTATCGTATAGTTTTACCTTCTAGATGACTAACATTGCTTTTTTAAATAATTTTTGCTTTTGACTTTCCACGTCATGTGATTGCAATTCTTGTGGGCAAGATGGGGGTTTTGAGTGTAAATTTGTCAAGGGTCATTTATTTTCCTCCAATAAAGAGATAATGGAAGTGAAAAATACAGAAGAGAAGAGATAGGACAAAAACAGAAAGCAAACAAAGGAAATGGTGGAAAATAAAGAAGTGGGAAGAGGGGACATGCTTAGGTTTGGTATGAATTGTTTAGGAAAACCATGATTTGAACATGTTAGTCACTAAAGGAAGGCTTTTAGTTTATCGCCTCCTCCCATGTGAATCCTAACAAGTTTCTTATATTCTCTCTCTTAATGAAGTGTAAAGTGACTCAAATCAAACTCACTTTGCTTGCCTCTTACCTTCCCCTCACTTCACTTTTCTATTCAAATTTTTCCAAGTCTTGTAATCCCTCTCTTTCTTCTTTCTATTATGCTCGCATTTTATTATTTACTTGCTGGTTAAAAGGATTGGTGATAACAGGTTCTTTTCTCTCTTCTCAAGACACCCCACACCTCAAGCAACGCAACACAAAAAGCACACAAATTGCCTACTCTACAAAACCAAGGCAAATCTGAAAAAAAGGGTATTCACATTTTGAAACCCAACAACAAATAAATAAGAAAAGGAAACCCATTAGTTTGTTTTGTTATTGATAGCTTTCCAATGATCATAGAAAGAAAAACCAATTTCTACCCTTAATCCGGTCTTTAATTGTCTTCTACTAATCATCATTATTCAAAATCATTCCCCGTGACATGTATATAAACTTCTTGTTCTTACTTTTGTTTTATTCGGGTGACAAACAAATCATTAATTATTTTTAAAAAAACCCAAAAATAATCAAAAACGGCATTGGACCGCATGGAACATGGAAGAAAAACAGATGATTAGGGCCCCTTGGGCCGACTACGCGACACATCGGCCGCCAATTTGAGATTACGGATCCGTCAGTTGCAGCAACTCTCATTTAAAATTGCTCCGTCAAAGTTAACTTGGTTCGAGTACATGTATTCCTTACTTGTATTTGTATTTATCGGACGTGATTATGTCTTTGGTCGTTTGAAATTCTAGGGCCTGAACATTTTGAAATCAATAACGTTTGGCTAATTTTACAAAAGCACCCTTGCCGTTACCTTCCGTTACTTGTATTGCGAGCATTTCAGTCTTTTCAATGTCACTACCCATTTGCTCTTTCTTACACCACCCATTTTCAGAAACGTGAAACAAGCGAAGGAAGAAAGAAGAAAACGTGAAAGATAGAAGCAAGAAAATGGAAAATAAGAAAGAATAGAGAAGGAAAAGGACTGAGGTTAGACATTTGGGTTAGGGTTTAAAAATTAGAGTTACGGATCGGAAATTGGGCAGGAATTTAATTGGATTATAGCCCAATGAACTCCAAGAGCGGGTCCCATTAGACATTGTTGGAAATGATGTAATGGGCTGGGCCCAGTCATTTGACCTTTCTGTTTATGTCCTTTGATATTGCTTCATTGGTGTTTGAAGTTCATGTCTTTCTCTGCATTTCCGTTCAACGTTTACAGGAGAACGTCGTTAACTAGACAGGTGTACGAAAATTAATTGAAAACAGAATGACGAAATTAAATTGAACCTTGCTTTCATCGTCGACACGAAACGGGAACTAAACGTAACTTCTTTTTTAGGCAACTGCAAAGCAAAGCTTGATGTCAGAGCTTTTAATTGTCTTCTTTTTTCAGTTTCTCCGAATTGAATTTACGCTTTCTTATTTTCTCAGTCAACAATCAAGGCGTTTCGTAATTGACTGAATATATTTGCCCTTCTTTTCCCTTTCGATTGTAACATCGTTGTTGATTTGGTTTGACTGATGTTTTTTAGTTAGTTTGGATATGTACGAATTTGATCAGTTTTTCTTATGGGTTTTGTTCTTGTTTGCAGTGTAATTAAACGAAAATGAGTAAAAGTTGTTTCAAGGTTGAGCATGAATTTGGTACGTTTTATAGAAGTTCACTTTGTTTGTTCCCATGTCTTAAATCAGGGTACAATTTGTAGATATCAATTCAATATTTTATTTTACCTGAATTATTCACTGTATAACTTTTTATTGTCTTATGTTTGCAGAAAAAAGAGGCGCGCTGAGGCTGAAAGAATTAGGGTCAAATACCCAGCTAGAATTCCTGCGAGAATTTTAAATTACCCTTAATTTTTGTGGTGTTAAATCATTATGTTGATGCGTTCTTGTGATCGTATTTTTGTTGGTTGTTTGGAACCCTTCCTCTGTAGTTTCGAGTGGCAGATTGACTAATGCACCGACTTTGAATATTGTTATTTGATTGTTTAGTCTGCATCGTAGGATCATTGTACATGAAATGTCTTCTTTCGACCCGCTTGTGATTTGTTCAACATCGTTTAGCATCTGATCTAATACCGTCTGGTGTAGTATGATTACCATGATAATTGATTGCATAATCTCATATTCCATTATTTGTTATACAATTATGAAAGGGCTTCATAATCTCTACTATCTCTTCTCCTGAAGTCAGGTTATGATGATTGCATGATCCATCTAACTCCACATAAGTTACAGAAGTTCTTTGCCTTATACAGTGTCTAATGGTTTGTGTTCCATATATGCAGTTTGTCTGCCTAGTAACAATGAAGTTATCCTTGTGATTGATAGAAATTTCAGTTAATGCCTTTAGAATCTGGTTCAATATATGACCTCATAAGTGGAAATCTGCCTGACATTTTTTGGTTTATAATAGGATAATCTCCCGCAGAGAATATGCCAGCAGCCAATCCCTTAGTTGTCTCCTTATTTCACCTGTGCTTGGCACCCAATTATGTTTTATGTGATTAGTGTAGGCAAATCATCTACCACATGATGGTGTTGAGATCCCAAGAATGCATGTTTAATCATATATGCTGTTTTTTATTCTTTGATTTAATCACATGCTTGTTAGCTTCTTTTGTGTTGAATGGAGTGGATGTCTTAGTAATTATTTCTGCTATTTGGTGGGTTCTAAATCTTCTGGTTTGATTTAGAAAGAACCAGAGGAAGGAAAGATGCAGTTAAAATAGCCAAGACAGATGTATGTATTTATGGAATTTTTAAAATTTTTTCTTTCACTTTTTCATAATTTGTATAGGGTTGGGTTTGCCTGGCTTGTGAATGTAGTTTTAGTGTTGTACATAGTTTGGAAGTGGCCAGACGGAAGAATGAGTTTTATATCATCTTCACCATTTGAATTGGAGCCCAAAGCAATCTTTTCTTTTGCACTGTGGGTGAAATTTGATCAATGAAAATCAAAAGTTTCCACCCCTCATCTGAATGTTTTTTAGTGTGCTATTGTGATAAAAGCATTCTTGCACGAATTTCCTGTGAATATTTGATCATTCATGCAGTGATTGGTTAGCGTTTTCATTGGTTTCTTGCCTGGCATTTCACATAAACTCTGCATGATTTTATTTCTACAAAGACATCAAATATTAACCTTATGATATCCCATTCTTACTTCTATTAATGTTTGCTACTGCGCTTTACAGGTGATTGTGGAAAAGGCAGAGAGAAGTGATATTCCTCACATTGACAAGAAAAAGTATCAGTTTTGTGGTGCAAAAGATTTTCTCTGTGTTACCCTGGCTTAGATATAGTCTTCTTTGTTGTTAATAGTTTGAGCTCATCATGATCCTTGCCATTATCAGTGTTATTTCCCTGGGTTTGTTGTAATACTTAGCGGCTGACAGTGATCTAGTCCTTTTACGTTGCTGTCCATTTTGAGGTCCATTTTTAGTTTTAGATTGGAAGGAATGATGAAACGAATATAGATTTAACCACAATGGGTAATCCATTTTTCATCTATATATTTGAAAGTGGCCTCAAGTTATGTATTGACATTGTTACCATGTTGCAGATATTTAGTCCCGGCTGACTAAACAGTGGGTCAGTTTGTCTATGTGATACAGAAGAGAATTAAACCAGAGTTCAGAAAAGGCAATCTTTATATTTGTGGACGACGTCCTGCATCCTACAGGTACTGTATAATAAAAATTTATGCTCTCTCCTTCTGTTCCACTCATTGTTACTCGTTGTTTATTCTGCTTATTAAATTCTGGAAAAATAATGTTAGAAAATAATTGAAAATGAAAATCTCGTTGATAGCAGGAGAAGTATAGAGTACTTTAATTTCTGTAGGAGCTATAATGTCTGCCATTTACGATGAAAAGACGGATGAAGATGGGTTTCTCTATGTCACTTACAGTGGAGAAAATACATTTGGGTAGCATATTCTGCTGTAACCACCCATTTTCTTCTACCTGTGTTTTCCTCTGTTATCATCTACTCATCTGATTGCAATTCATGCATTTCTTTAACGTTTCTGGATATATGCCAGTTACATTTACATGTATGTGCTATAATACAATGTGATGTCCTACTGATGTATAACCTAAATTTCATCAAGTGTGTTATCTTTCCCTTAACTGCTGGTTTCCTTTCTGCGGATTCGGTCTGGATTTCTATGTTGTTTTCTTTCCCTTAACCAATTGTCATATACCATAGATTTCTCGGGTATTCAGGGGAACTTCGATAATATTGTATCAGCAAATTTCAGTATTAACAGCAAAAACCAACCGGCGACCATACTAGATTTATTCCAACAGTTGCTGCTGTGAACGGTTTCTTGGCCACAAACGGAAGGGAAACTTCTGTACGTGCTTCCGTCCCATTATGAAGTCAAACTACTGGCGAATCAAAGACTGGATGCTTGAACTGAAATCAAAACTAAGTCTTTAACACTTTTCGAAACACGACAGTAGTGATTTGTCTGAATCATCATGGACGATCATGATTTCGATCGAAAATAAACGCATGTTGCGCGGTTTTATCTATTAAATTGCCGTGGGGACAACGGGGCCTAGTTGACCTGGACTGCTTGACTTTATCAGGACAAACAGATTCGATCCGATTGTCAACTCCCTAGTCCGAATCCCC
This sequence comes from Xylocarpus granatum, assembly GCA_019650275.1. NCBI lineage: Eukaryota > Viridiplantae > Streptophyta > Magnoliopsida > Sapindales > Meliaceae > Xylocarpus > Xylocarpus granatum. The sequence continues at coordinate 349,634 of BNST01000533.1, read as the reverse complement.
AGCCGACTGGGAAGCCGAGCCTGTCGCGCCGTCGCTCTTACCCATCCATTCTCACAAGTCCACCAAACAACGAGTGCATACAAACGTATGTGGCAAAACGAAACAAGCCTACCCATGAAACAAAACCGAGTAAAATTACGATGCGAACATCCTCATTTGCAGCGCATAAATCAAATAGGAGGTGCTGATATGGTGGAAAGAGGCCACGTGGGCTATCGCGTGGACCCCCATCAGAGCACCAAAGACATGGGGTTTCGGCGGGCACATGTTGGTCCACATCCACGTGGCAATTGAATGACTCACATACAGGTGAGTGCCACGCGTCATGGAGGGCGGTGTTGACGGTTAGGTCACTCTTTTTGTGCTTCGCGCAAGATTAACATAGTGGGGTTGATCCAAACAGCCTTGTCTCCTCAATCCTTAGGTGGACCCCAGTCGTGTTTGACTGTTTGTGTTGGTCCCACGGCTAATTCCCGCCTATCCAGTATGCCACGTATTCTTTTACATTTCTTTCATTCATGAAATCATATGTCGACTCTCGCATCAAGTGTCAAGTTTATAGGCTTCGTAGGTGTTATTCAGGGGAATGCTAATTAACCACAAGTGCTCACAAAGCGTGCAAAATATTTTACCAGTGAATGTTTACGGAACCCGTATTCCTTCTAGCTAAAAACAAAAGGCAATCTGGATTTGTCCCAAGCTGAACTGGGATTAAAGAACAGAAGTGCTGTCAATGTCTTAAAAAGAGAACACAAATACCAAGTTCCAGTTGTTCTTGGAACTAGGGGATGTAGGTCATAAAGTTACTGTAAAGGATGTTTTGTGTCTTCTTAAACCTAAGAAGGACTCCGACTTTTTGCAAGAAGTACAATAGCTTTTAGAATAATATAACTCAAATGGTATTATAAGATTTCCAAGTGGAAAAGTGCGGGCTAGGTCAAGTAACAAGGAGGGCACAAAACCATGCAAATGGTGAAACCCTTAGGCAAAAAACAAAGCAAGGAAGTTCTTGGTTAAAGCAATTAAACATATCTTTAATATACATGTTTGTTGTTTCAGTACATGGTCCTACTTTCTTGTTTTTTTCATTCTCTATTGGTTTTATGTAACGTTACGTTTGAGAGGAAAATCACTCCTGTGGACTCTGCATGTTTACTTCTATCAATATATCTACACAGAAGGATCCACGTTTCTTCTCTTTCCCGAGTGAGGGGGATCTGTTTATTGGGACCCAATTGACTGAAATGTGAAGGAGTAGGGACAAAAAGGAGGCCAGCTAGATCTTCATCTTCCTTTCTTACTTCTCACCCATACATCTGCATGTTCAACTGTAGAACCTCCTCAATCTCTTTTTGAAACTCTGCATTTAATGTTCTTACTACAAATACCATCACTATCTTCACTACCGTAGCGCACTTCTACTGCTACTCTCCAACAATACCAAGATCAAAACAACTTCTCTTTGCAATCTTATAACACTTCGAATTTTTAAGTTCATCTCTTAACATGTCGATCTCGTATTATCTTCTCTACTTCTTTTTATGTCTCTCTTTGAATGCATGCAACGCTCGGAGTCTCGGTCCAGACATTGATAAGAAGGTTGAAAAGACATTTCACATTTCTAATAAGGTTAGTCAAAATGCATGTAGTAGTAGCCTTTTTTCACTCTACCAACTGCTGTTTTCTTCGTAATAAGCTTTGGTCGATTCATATTCGTCTTGTGCAGAATGATGATAAGGGAATCAACGAGATACCAGTTCTGCCAAAGACACAGTCTTACTTGTCAAATGAGGTTGGAAAAACAGGAGAAGATAGCATAAGAGAGACTAACGTGGCTGGTAAAACTAGTGATCAGAAGCTGAACGACACTAAAGCCAATCAGAAGATATCAAATGCTGCAACTGGTATAACTCCAGGTGCTGTCCAGTCTGAGTCTCTAATTTCAGTTTTTTGGCCCGTGCCTCGTGATAAACGCGGCGAAAAACATCCCGGTTTCAACTCGGATTACTTACCACCAAGGACACATCCTCCTTCTCACAACTGAAAAGAAGTATTTCTTTTGCTCTTTTTATATTGCCTATGATTTACGTCAAATGGGAGATAAAAAGCTTTGTAACTCAACACTAAATCCACCAGCCTATGTAATGAAGTCGTATATATAGCGTGTTATGCTTTTGTAGGGCTAAGGTAAAACATTTCTGCCCCGGTATATTTAGCCAACCTATTTTCCCCAGAACAGTTTGAGAGTCAAAATAGATACATCCTCAAGTACTCTTGAAGAGAAGACTTGTTGTTGTTTAGCACAAGAACAAAGTAATATGAACTTGGCAAAAGAAAGAGTAGGAGAGAGCAATTATTTTCTGGAAGCCTCTCTCACTATTTTATTCACTATTTTATTCATTATATTGCTCTTTATATAGAGTTAAAATATAACAAAGGATAAGTGATAAGCCTAGATTAAAGATAATGATAAACCTAAATCAAAGATAATGATAAGCCTAAATCAAAGATAAGATTTAAGCAAATCCTAGCAAACTAAGGCACTTTTTCAACACTCCTCCTTGCCTTAGTAATTGCAGAGGTTTTCTCCTCCTGTCCCTTGACTTTGAATCCCTTGGTTGCTCTACATAGATTTCCTCTTGAAGATTACCATTTAAAAAAACAGATTTTACATCTAGTTGGTAAGTCTTCAATCTCATTTGTGCTGCTAAAGCAAACAACATCCTGATTGTATCCAAGCGTGCTACTGGAGCAAAAGTTTCTGAGAAATCCACTCCATACACTTGTCTATACTCTTTCACAACTAATCTGGCTTTATATTTATTTATAGAACCATCTGCATTGAGTTTGGTTCTATAAACCCATTTGACTCCAATGACCTTTCTATGTTGAGGTTTGTTCACCAACTCCCAAGTATTATTCTTTTCAATCATTATGAGCTCCTCCTTCATTGCTTCAACCCACTTGTCATCCTTCTCAGCTTCTTCAAATTCTGCAGGCTCAAATACAGCAATATTGCTTTTTTCATAAATATCAGATAAAGTCCTTGTTCCTCTAACTGGGACATCATCTATATCATCTTCAAAGTATTGCGGAATCTCTGACAATTGTGTTTTTATTGACTCCTCCCAGTTCCATTGTCTATCCTCTATGAATTTGACGTCTCTGCTTATAACAATTTTTCCATTTTGTGGTTGAAAAATTCTATAAGCTTTGGAAAAATTGCTATATCCAATGAAAACTCCTGGTTCTGCCTTCTTATCAAGTTTGTCTCTTTTTACTTGTGGTACATAAAAGAAACAAAGGCAACCAAAAATTTTTAGATTTTGCAAATCGGGTTTGTAACCAAACCAGACTTCATACGGAGTTTTTTTCTGCAAAGTTCTAGTTGGCAACCTATTTAGCAAAAAAACTGCAGTGTTTGCAGCTTCTGCCCATAGTTTCTTTGGCAATTCCTTCTCATGTAGCATACACCTTGTCATCTCCATAATACTTCGATTTTTTCTCTCACTTACGCCATTCTGTTGTGGAGTGTAAGGTGTTGTGAGTTGATGCTCAATACCAGCTTCTCTGCAAAACTTGTCAAAAATATCATTGGTGTATTCTTTCCCGTTATCTGACCTTATCTTTTGTATCCTGCAGCCACTTTGATTTTCCACCCATGCTTTATATTTCCAAAATATATTAACAACCTCAGATTTGAATTTGAGAAAATAAATCCAGCAAAACCTGGTATAATCATCAATAAATATAATGTAGTACTTACTACCATTTAATGATGATATTTTCTGAGGTCCTCCAACATCTGTGTGTATCAATTGCAGCTTGCGTGTTGCTCTCCATGTCGTTTGAGAGAAAGGTCTTCTATTTTGCTTGCCATATTGACAAGCCACGCAATCAGCTAACTTGTCTTCTAGCAATGGCATACCTTTCACTAAATTATGTTTTTGTACATATAAAAGTCCACCATGATGAAAATGCCCAAGCCTTCTATGCCATAATTCTGCATTACTTACAGTGCTTGAGAATGATATTTGCTCTTCCTCCATTAGATTTAGAGCAAAGCTTTTTGCTTTCATTCTCACTTTGAATACATCTCTGCCCTTCACATCTTTGATAAAACACCATTTGTCTTCAAATACGACTTTAAAACCCTTTTCAACTAGCTGTCCAACACTTAACAGGTTTTGGTTAATATCAGGCACATATAAAACATCAGTAATGTACTTTAAACCTGTTAAACTTTCTATAGCCACAGTTCCTTTGCCCTTGACTGAAATAAATTCACCGTTTCCAATTTTTACTTTGGAAATAATGGTTTTGTCGAGCTCTTTAAAGAGCTCTTGATCATTGGTCATGTGATTTGTGCAGCCGCTATCAATTAGCCAGGAATCGCTAGAGTTGATATTTGTTGCGAAGCATGTTGCAACAAAAAGTTGGTCTTCTTGCTGTTGCTCAATAGAAACTTTTGTCTCTTCATGTTGTTGTGATTTGCAGATCCGCTCCATGTGTCCAATCTTACCACATTTTCTGCACTTGACATCAGGCCTCCACCAACACTTTCTTTGTGGGTGGTTTGTTTTTTTGCAGTGTGGACAAGGTGGATATATCTCATCCTTGTTTTTGTTGTTATTGCCAGTCTTGTTGCCCTTTTTCTTATTGTAGTTCTTTTTATCTTTGCCCCCTTCTGAATTTTCTGCCTTTGCTTGAAGAGCACCCTCCATGGATTCTTCTTTTCTCATCATTCTTCTTTGCTCTTGTGCCTGCAATGCATTCACCAATTCTGCCAAGGATATACTTGACAAATCTTTAGATTCTTCTAATGAAGAAATTTTAGACTCGTACTTTTCAGGTAAAGTTACGAGAATTTTTTGCACAATTCGTTCGTCAGAAAAATGCTTACCAAGCAACCTTATCTTATTCACTATACCCAACAATTTGTTAGAGTAGTCTTTGATGTTTTCTGTCTCCTTCATTTTTAACATTTCAAATTCTCTAATCAAATTGAGTACCTGCATATTTTTGATTCTTTCGTTGCCTTGGTATTCCTTCTTGAGGTAGTCCCATATATCCTTTGCTGACTCCAAGCTCATGATCTTTGTAAATATAGTGCTTGAAACAGCAGAAAATAAACATGCTTTAGCTTTGGACTTCTTAGTCTTCCTTTCTTTGTAGACCTTGAGTTGAGTCATAGTAGGATTCTCCGGCAATGGAGGAATATCATAATCTTCCTCTATAGCTTCCCAAAGGTCTAATGCTTCAAGATGGACCGTCATTCTAATAGCCCAAATTTGATAGTTATCACCATCAAAAATTGGTGGTGTAACATGAGAGAACATTGTTTCAGTTTCCATCTCTTTTGGGTTTTTTTTTCTTTTTTTGATTATTGTGTTTTTGGTTTGTGTTTGGATTCACTCAACGCACAAATCCCTCAAGAACAAATAGGCTCTGATACCAATCTGTTGTTGTTTAGCACAAGAACAAAGTAATATGAACTTGGCAAAAGAAAGAGTAGGAGAGAGCAATTATTTTCTGGAAGCCTCTCTCACTATTTTATTCATTATATTGCTCTTTATATAGAGTTAAAATATAACAAAGGATAAGTGATAAGCCTAGATTAAAGATAATGATAAACCTAAATCAAAGATAATGATAAGCCTAAATCAAAGATAAGATTTAAGCAAATCCTAGCAAACTAAGGCACTTTTTCAACAAGACTAGAAGTAATGCTTCTAAGTAAGAAATCTGCTTAGTTTGATAATCGTCTAACTTTGTTCTTTCATATCTCCTCCCTCCATATTGTCGTTTACATCAGTTTCAATACTATAACTATCACCAATGCTTCTCAACTACAGCCATTTGGATGAGTGCAACAAAAGTACATAATTATGTTCAAGATATGCATGTTACAAATAGGACCGTGCAAGATGTCTATTGCGCAGGTCATTAGACGTATATCTTTGATTCATCTCTGTTAATCAGAGATGAGCAAGTAGAAATCAACAGTGTCTTCATTCATATCGTGGTTACCACATATGGACAGGCAACTAATTGATCATGATGGTCTAGATAACACCGAAATATTACTACCTGCAGAATTTCTGTTCAAGATTAATTCTTGAACGTTTATTTTACAGTCGCGGGGATGATAAAGTACCAGAATCACAATCACCGAAATCATCTCCACATTCTACACGACTTGCAAATATCACTGTGATCAAAGCAATATCAATGGGAATTCCAACTGCCATAATTCATGCCTTAATCACTGCATATATCAAAATCTTTATCTACGTTGTAGGCGCTGAGCTTCTTAATTTATGTGTATGCGAATTCGGACATTCCAAACCATTGCTAGGCATAGAGTATTCTTACTATTCTGTCAACGGAGGGAAGAGTCCTGCATGTGAAAAATAGAACTATTATAACGATGGCGTCGAGTCCTAATGTGATGGCAAATGAAAGATATCTATTGATTGATCATGGGCAGGCAAATACACGCGAGATATGTATGGCAGTTGGTTCCTCTTAAACGAGGGCGAGAGTTATAAGTCATCAGTTCCCACTCTTACGTTGATTGTCAAATATGTTCTGTGACATGGATTCCGTTCCTGTCTGCAATAAATTCATCATGTCCTCCTAATAAATACCAACGAAATTAATTCGGTCATTTTATCGCTTTCTTACTGTGGCTTAGCTTGTTGTATGCAAGAAAGTTACGACTCAATTTGCTTAATTAATAAACTCTGCCGTGGATAACTCAAGCATAAATGGACGACCAATGTGACATAAGATGCATCGATTCAAGGGTGTCTCCAAGATCATACAAACTATACGTATAATTCAACTGATACTTGTAATCCCAACAAAGTATCTTATCTGAAAAGAAATTAATATCATAAACTGTAATTTTAGAAATCATTGCTCTTTTTGCTGCACAAGATTCAAATTTTGGTTAATGAAGAAAAATCTAGTGCTAAATATTCAAATGCATATGTATGATCTACACATAAGTATCACGCATGCGAAAATTTCTTTTTTTCTTGAATCCGACACAAGGGGACAAGTGTTGAAGCTGGGAACACTGGAAAAGCAATATTGACTGTGAATGCTTTCTTTTATTCTGACACTGATTCATCCTCTGTATTTTAATCTCTAAATACTTGGTTGCTTAGTTTTGTACGCGGTCAAAATCCTTGGTAAAATAAGTCCAAAGTATAGTTTTAGAATTCATTATCCTCTTTGCAGCACAAGATTGAAATTTTGAACATTTAGCACTGCAGAATGTTCAAATTTGTTAATCGAACTGCATGTAAGTATCGTAACAAGCCTTCAAACTGTTGTGCTATTCTAGTAACCATGAAAGATGACATGATGTTTTATAGGTCCTTCGTCTCCTTGGTCGCATTGGTGAGACTAGAATTGGACATCACATAGTGCTCTTTAAAGTTTCATTAGCAGTTTAAAAGTGGCCTGGTGAGAGAATCCACGTTTTAGGCAAAATGTTACCGGCTCGCGATTAATTCAATTAAATGCGAGACTGGAAACACCCATTTAAAAGATCAACAGTTTATGTTGTGGAAGAAGTTAAAGACTGGCCAAGTTTGCATCTCCTACATTACCCAGACTGATGCCCAAGTTTTCTGTTATGATCTCTAGTGAAAGCGGTGAAACCATTCGTTTCATATAGGAGATATGCTGCTAGGGATTAGCGTCCAATGAGTGTCAATAAGTGCTTCCAGAAAACAAATGAATATCTGAATTGGATACCGAATGCGTGGTTATCAGTATCACTAACAACTACTAATCTTTACAAAATTTACATCCACTAAATTTTAACTGTTAATAAATAAAAATAAGAACAGACTTGAGTTTTGTTAATAAAATATAGAAAGCAGCAAACATAAAATCAGATCAAGGCAACGTTTTTGCATAATTTTGCATGCTTCAAGGAGAAATACTTTGTATTCTATTTATTACTGAAAGTAACAGTAACGAACAGAATAGGGTATTTTGTTTGTTTATTCGCACTGAAAATTGACCGGACCGCATTTGAGTTGGAGCAATATGAGTGAATCGAGTGATAAGAGGGCAAAGACAAACTGAATTATGTTGAGGGTTAAGGAATTCTAAGACAGTTCTACAACATGGTTCAATTACTGGCCCAAATGCAGCCACACTATGCAAGAAAGTGGTGCATTTCTCTCCATTTTCTGGTTTATCCGAGCAGCTACCAGCAGCAGCAGGTGCAGATGATTAGAATCGGAAGTGTTTTGAAACAGAGCGGGGTGGTTGATAAGAGAAAAAGATAATGTTGAAAGAAAGGAAGGGAACAGCAAAAGCAAAAGAAGACTTGAAACTCATGTTTGTACTTACTTGTGTTGAAATTATTTATACTGTCGTAAGAATTTGATGGTACATATCTATGGAGAAGAAGTGCAGTGGAACTGCCAGCCATTATGCATCAATTCGGAATAGACGTGGAATATTACTCAATAACTTGCTAGCATGGGGCTAACATTTATTGTTGTAGTACTTAACTTATGCAGTATTTGGCAAGAGATTGGTTGTTACAACACGAAAAACCAATCAAATGGGAATTCTGAAATTTAAGGAGATTGTTAAACTGCACGCTATAGTATTAATTAATTTTACACTTGTACGGAGTTCATGTTTTGGTAGTTGGTTGGTTTCGTATTGTTTCCGTAGCTTCTACTTCTGCCATTCCGTGTTGGGTTGTTTCGTGGAATTGAACAAAAGCTGAAATGATCAGACACTTCCCATTTAATCGACTAGATGTGTAATAAGTTGAAAGACAGACAGAGGAAGCTTGCTCATGTTGCCAAACACTTGTGCTGCACAGGGACAAGACGAGTAAACTTCCTCCAGTTTGCTTTAACATCGTGTCGTTTTAATTACTCACAAATCCATATCAAGAAATTAAAACCAATAGATCCACAAGATTCAAGCAACCTATACCGAAATTCATTTAATACACTAAATAGGCAAGACCCTAATCATCCGATCTTGAGAAGGTATTATTGCGGGTCTATAAATACCATCACCAAGTAATTAGTGTCAATCATATGACAAATTAATACGACCAACGCAACTAATTTTAATACTATCAAGTATCTGGCACCAATGAGCTTCAAGGCGTTTTCCGCTGCTCACTTTCTCTCCTTCATTGTCTTCTTTTCATTAGTAATTAGCATCCATGCTACATCTGAAACTTCTGAACTAGAGCCAACTCCGAATCCAGCTCCGGTTACAGCTGAAAATGTGTCTCCAAATAGTAAGTCATCTGCAGCCCCGCCTTCGGCCCTGGTTGACAGTGCATTACCGAATAATCAACTATCTCCGGCACCAATTTCACCATCGGCTGATAATGCAACACCAAGTAATAAATTATCACCGGCACCAGCTGCATCCTCACCAAATAATAAACCATCACCAGCACCAATTGCGTCTTCAGTTGCCAATCCATCCCCAAATGAGAAATTATCTCCAGCACCGTCTTTGCCCCCGACTGACAATGCATCACCAAATAATGAATCATCTTTAGTACCACCTTCGTCCTCGACTGACAATGCATCACAAAATAATAAATCATCATTGGCACCACCTGCGCTCCCAGCTGACAATGCATCTCCAAAAAACATATCATCTTTAGTACCAGCTCCACCCCCGGTTGACAACGCATCACCAAATAATAAATTATCTCCAGAACCAACTCCACCCCCAATTGACAATGCAGCACCAAATAATAAACCTTCTCCAGCATCAGCTCCACCCCCGACTCATAATGCATCACCAAATAATAAATCATCTCCAGCATCAACGCCGCCCCCAACTCGCAACACATCACTTAATAATAAATCATCTATAGCGCCAACTCCGCCCCCGACTGACAATGCATCACCAAATAACAAACCATCTCCAGTATCAGCTCCAACCCTGGCTCACAATGCATCACCAAATGATAAATTGTCTTCAACATCAGCTCCCTCCCCGACTCACAATGCATCACCAGATAATAAATCATCTCCAACAACAGCTCTACCCCCAACTAACAATTCATCACCAAATAATAAATCATCTCCAGCACCACCACCTTCACCCCCGACTGACAATGCATCACTAAATAATAAATCATCTCCAACACCATCTCCCATCCCGACTGACAATACATCACCAAATAATAAATCATCTCTAACACCACCTTCGACCCCAACTGACAATGCATCACCAAATAATAAATCATCTCCAGCATCACCTCGAGGCCCGGTTAATAGTGCATCACCAAATAATGAATCATCTTGGGCAACACCTCCGGCTGCAAGATGCTCAGTAAGTCCGATGAGCCTAGCCATATGCACCCGTGTTTTGCTGAGTAAAATTGCAATTGGGCCAATAATTCGACCATGTTGTCGAACGGTTACAGACTTTCTTAGCAGTGATGCTGAGACCTGCCTTTGCCCCCTCATTAAGCCCAATCAGAATTATACCAGCATCAGCATCGTTTCATTAACATTTCTCCAATTTAAATGCGGCATGAAGAATCCGGTCACATTGCAGTGCTCCTAACTAAAGCAGATACCCTCATTTCGTAGTCACTGTTTCTTTGAATATAATAAATACTAGTATGCCTGGTTGAAGTTTGTAACCATAGAAGATGGTGTTGGGATTCTGTTATTATGCCTAGTAAAACCTAAATAATCTGACGGTAGGTCATTTCCATTCAATCTGACATCTAGAACTTCAATTTGAACTAAGAAAATCTTTGCAGTGAAGTAGTGATTATATTTGTTTAATATATGAATCAAATCCAATACTGCGAAGTACAGGACAAGAGCACTCTAGCTAGACTGACTAACGTACGACAAACCTGAAAATGTGGCTGCATTTGGGCCTTTAGTCCAGCCATTTTGTAAAACTGTTATAAAATTTCTTAATCCTGAATATAATTCACTCACATTGCTCCAACTAAAGTGCGGCTCGGTCAATTTTCAGTGCGACTAAACATCAAGAACATCTTGCTTTGTCGTATGGTTGAATTTCATGAATAATAAATACGAGTGTAATAGTATCGCTCGTTGAAGCATGCAAAATTTTGAAAGATGGCGTCTTGATTTAATTTTATGTTTGGTTTCTATATTTAATCAAGAAAACCCAAGTAATGTTAAGGCGGATCATCTCTTTAGTTTAATTTGAAGCAAATTAGTGATTATATATGTTACTCCATGGATGTGTTACGAGAGGTTCTAATATGTGGCTAAAACTACCATAAATTTTCTCTGCGATTTACGTGCTATTATTCTCGATAGCTCGTTTTACTGAGGCAGAAACATCCTAGAGAATTCAAGGGTCTGGGGTTAACCAAATACGCAAGAGTGGTCAATCACGATCACGAGCAGTGTTAACCGAAGAAAAGGCCATAAACACAACAGTGAGAGAAAATTATAAAGTTTTCTCTATTTGTGTTTGTATTTGCCAACTATCTTTCCAGCTGCTAATTCACAAATTATTATCAGAAAAATAGAGAACCCTAGATATTCCGGAAACCGAAACCAGACAATTCAAACGATTGACGAGATGTGCAAGAAGCCAAATCCTTTTCAACTTTTCTTGCATGATAATACATTAAATGTCTCTGCCTTCGTATAAAACGTAACAAGTTTGATAATATCCGTAAATTTCAGAATTCCCATTTGATTGGCTTTTCAGATTGTAAGAACCGGCGTCTGTAACAACGAATATATACAATTCTACTCTATAAATACCATCAACTTCACCAATTCTTATCATATTTTATTAACTGAAAATTTCTAGTACATCAAAAAAAATTTCCACTACAAACTTGAGTTCCAAATTTGCTTCTTCTGCTCTCATCCTCTCCTTTGTTTTCTTTTATATCTTAGCATTAGCAACAAACCCTGTTGCTTGTCATACTTCTTATTCTGAATCATCTCCAGCAGCAGAACCTAGTGTTACCAATAACCGCGGTACTGTAGCGGGAGGTGTAAACTAATGCATCACTTTTCTGATGAGTCCGGTTGCCTAAGAGCCTGGAATTGAACAATGTTGTCAAACTGTTCTAAAATTTGTTAGCCGAGCTAATCCTTCCCTACTCTCAACGGAACGAGGAATATCGATAAACTGAATTTGATCCAACTTAAATGCGGCCCCGCCAATTTTAAGTGCGAATTATAAATTCTTACATTCGTCGTTGTTGTTACTTTTTCACAATAAACATACAATGAGTATGACTCGTGTTGATGTATGCAACTAAAATCCCAACAGATTGTATCGTGATTTTATTTTCTGCTTAATTAATAAAACCTAAGTAATGTTCTTGTGAATCTTCTTCTTTATTTAAACTGATGCCGATGATGATAGCCTTAAATCGTCTTTGTAAATTGAACACATACTCTCGTTGTTACACTCCGGGACCTGTGAATCCATCTTCTCCTTAATTTTATTGTGGGCAGCAAAACATCCAAGACATCGAGGGCCGAGGCTTTTGGATTGCTTGTTTACTTTCTTTATTTCTGCGAGATTATTAATCACTGATTTGGGATTATTTTCTAAGAGAGGAAAGTAAAAGAAAACGAACAAATTACAAGATGAGATTGCGGGCAAACGCAACCGCAATTCAGATATAGCTTCATTTTTTACTAGACCTTAAGCAATTGGGATTATTCCAAGTCTCAAAGTTCAATTTCTGATAGAAAAAGACAATGATCGCGGTTAAGACTGGTATCTCGTTAATGTTGGGCACCATGTTTGAAGCTTTCGTAGCACGAGGAGTAAAAAGTTTGCCATCTTAAAGAAACTCCTCGTCATTGGGCGTGCCCTGGCCGAGCACATGAAAAGAAGGATGTTCCAAGTTCTGAAACCGGAGCCACACCAACAGCACAGGGTAGTAATTAGTATTTGCAACCAAGACTCGCATATAGTATGTAGCGATGTTACTTATGTATCATTCCTGCAGTTGTCGCATCCTATCAGTATGCTCATAATGATTGTTTTATAATTTAAGAATCACACAAATGAATCAACGAGGAGTAAATATGATTGAATCCATTTCAATATTCAACGCTAGATCAACCCATAGTTTTCTGGGTTTACATGATCCCAAACCCACCCGGCCTTAAATGATCAATTATCTCGTGATTCAACATGCATACTTCAACCGCTAACAGCAAAGTCCGGCTGCATTTGGACCTACAACCCATATATCAACCTTGTTTCTTTCCATCGTAAAAGCAAGGGGATTAGTGGTTAATTTGACCTTTTAAACTACCAGGTATCACCAGTACTTAAGTCACGGCAATTGTTAACCAATGTACATATTCTAAATAGATTAAAACTTTAAAACTAGTTATACCATCATTTCAGTGACCAAATTTTCACTTGATTTAATATCTTAAATTTTTGAGGTAAAGATTATCACTTACATGGGAACATAACCAGATCACAACAACTGCTACGACAAAATTAAATAGTACAAAGTTACCCTCATTTTCTCAAAGTATTATTAACGTATAATTGTGGAAAAAGAGAATCACAGTACTTGCACTTTATGTGTTTATTTGCATGGAAGAATCCACTTGCAATTAACAGAGAAACAATTGAAAACCAAGGCACAATATGGGTTTATTTGCATGGTAAGAAAAAATCTAATCCAATACGCATGAGGTGTCAATCACGAGCAGCGTTAATGTCACAAATGGAAAAAAAAATGGCCACAAAAGACGAGTGAGAGAAACTTATAAAGCTTTCTTTCTTTGTGTTTGTACTGGCAACTATCTCTCTAGCTGCTCCTTCACAAATTATTATCAAAAGGATTTGAGTACCCGCATTGTTCTGGTGACCGAAACCAAACAATGAAAGCGATTTACGAGTTGGGCAAGAGGCCAAGTCCTAAACTTTTCTTGGATGATAATTATTACGTGTCTGTATCTTCGTATAAAATGCAACCAGTTTTGACAATATCCGTAAATTTCAGAATTCCCATTTGATTGGCTCTTGAGATAGTAAGAACCAACGTCTGCTACCAAACATCAAGTACTGCAACGACGAATATGGTAAACCCGTGCATGCAAGAACACAGAAAAGTTTGTGTGCAATTCCACGTATATCTTACCAATTAATGTACAATAACTGGCAATGGCACTGCACCTCTGCACCATAAATACCATCAACTTCACCATTTCTTATAACTTACCACTGCAAACATGAGCTCCAAATTTGCTTCTGCTGCTCTCATCCTCTCCTTTGTTTTCTTTTATATCTTAGCATTAGCAACAAACCCCGCAACTTGCCAAGCTTCTGATTCTGAATCATCTCCAGCATCAGAACCTGCTGTTAACATTAACTGCCCAAGGCCTCCAGACGTAGACAAGTGCAGAACTTTTCTGATAGGTCCGGTTGGGTTTGGTCCTGGAATTGAACCATGTTGTCGGACTGTTCTAAACTATATTAGCCGACCCAATCCTTCAGCCTGTCTTTGCCCTCTCCTTAGAGCTACTCTCAGGGGAACGAGGAACATCGAAAGCGAAGCACTGACGATGATCCAACTTAAATGCGGCCCCGCCGATTTTAAGTGCCAGTTATAAATTCTCACTTTCATTGTTGTTGTTACTTCTTCGCAATAAACAAGCATCGAGTATGACTCGTTTAAGCATGAAATTAAAATACCGACCCGACAGATTGTATCGTGATTCTATTTTCTGTTTAATGAATAAAACCTAAGTACTGTTCTCGTGAACCTTTTTCCTCATTTAAATTGATGCTGATGGATTATGATAGACGTATAAATCGTCTTTGTAAATTGCCGATAAAGTCTAAAAGGTCTTGTACACCATGGCACTTCAACCATAAATACAACCCACGTCCAAAAAACATTCAATCAAATTAAATCCCTGCCTAAAATCTTTCTTTCTTTCCCTAAATCTCTAAGTTCAATTTCTGGGAAAAAAAAATGAGGGCGGTCAAGAATGGTGTCACTTTTATGTTGGGAACCATGTTTGGGGCCTTCGTAGTGCGAGGAGTAAAACGTTGCCAGCTTAACGAAACTTGTCGTCCCTGGCCATGTCCTCGCCGAGAACATGAAAAGAAGGATATTCCAAGTTCAGAAATTGGAGCTACAGCAATAACATCACCAGCTAACAATTAGTACCTGCAATTCTAGTCCTGACTCGGGTATCGTTCCTACAGTTGGTGTCGTATCCTGTCAGTATTCTCATAATGAATAGGCTTTGTTGTATTCTGCCATACTGATTCAAGAATCACACAAGCGAATCAGTGGGTAGTAAATATTTTTGAATCCATTTCATCGACGTTAGGTCAATCCATAGTTTTCTGGGTTACATGAGCCTAAACCTATCTAGACAAACTATGCCCCAGAAGAGATCAGTGTTCCATCTTAAAACAACTCAATCATCGAAACTGTTGGCAACAAATTATACACAATAAAAAGTAAAATGACTTTAATGCTTCTGGAATACCGCTCACATTGAAGCTCAAATCCACCATCAACTGCTTGGGCTACAGCTGCTAAGTTCTCTTGGCCGGATAGCCAACCAGGTCGCCAAAGAGACCAATCAGCAAAATAAACAATATAGAGAAACAACCGGCACGACTTTTGCTAAATTCGTTTCTCATCAACTCCCGTTCATTTATGGTGTTAAATGATAGCAAAATATAACAACACAAATGAATCATGTTCTAATACAAAGATATTATGTTACAGCAGTTTCCAAGATCAGAAAACATTGTTTGCATCATACTGGATGAAATTCAATTTACACCAATCAAATTGTGCAACAATTAGAAGAAGGTAAGAGGGTCCATGTTAATAGCAGCAGCAGAAATGAAAGGTACATGTATAGATTTAGTCCTAGAAGTCAAATTTTGGCTCTGTTTGGCAGAACAGCCCTCTGGAATCCATCCCTTGATAAGAACAAAATGGTAACTCCTGACTTCGCAATCACTAAATAGTCTTGAACACATTCAATATCTCTCTAAAGAATAATGAAAGCACGATCATCCAAGAGTTGTCGATCAGATCACGAACAATCTTAATAACAAAAATGAAAAGAAGGCCAGAAAACACAAGAGTGAGAGAAATAATACATTTGTATTTGCAAACAATCTTTGTAGCAGCTCATTCACAAATTATTAGCAAAAAAATAGAGAACCCGAAATGTTCAGGTAACCGAAACCAAACAATTCAAGCGATTGACGAGATGAGTGAGAGGCCAAATCCTTTTTAAACTACTTTTTTGTTGGATGATAATACATTACATGTCTTTATCTTCGTATAAGATGTAACAAGCTTTGACAATATCAGTAAATTTCAGAATTCCCATTTAGCTGGCTTTTGACATTGTAAGAACCAACGTCTGCCATTAAGTAATGAAACAACCAATGTATTAGCCCCGTGCAATTGTACGTATATCTTACAAGTTAACGCATAATATCCGGCACCGGCACTGGCACTGGCACTACCCCTCTATACTATAAATACCATCGACTTCTCAAATTCTTATCATATTTATTGTTAATTAAACATTTACAATACATTAAATAATTAATTAATACTGCAAACATGAGCTCCAAATTTGCTCCTGCTGCTCTCATCCTCTCCCTTGTTAGCTTTTACCTCTTAGCATTAGCAACGAGCCCCGCAACTTGCCAAACTATTGATTCTGAATCATCTCCACCTTCAGAACCTGGTGTTCACATTAACTGCCCAAGGCCTGAAGAAGTAGACAAAACTTTTCTGATGGGTCCAGTTGCGTTTGGACCTGTAATTGAACCATGTTGTCGGACTGTTGTAAACTATATCAGCCAACCTCAGTTTGTCATTGCCATCTCCTTAAAGCTACTCTCAGGGGAACGAGGAACATCGAAAGCGATGCATTGACGATGGTCCAACTTAAATGCGGCCCCGCCAATTATAAATTCTCACCTTCATTGTTGTTACTTTTTCGCAATAAACAAGCATCGAGTACCCGTGAATCCACCTTCTCCCTAGTTTTATTGTGGCAAAAACATCCAACAGGGCCGAGGCTTTTGGATTACTTGTTTGTTTGTCTTTGTTTCTTCGAGATTATTGATCACTGATTTGGCACTATTTTCTACGATAGAAAAGCTATAACAGAAAACAAGCAAATTAGAAAATGAGATTGTGGGCAAATGCAACCGCAATGGAGCTATACCTTCAATCTATATTGGACCTAAACCGATTGCTATAGGGTGGGACCTTTGATCTGGCTTAGTTACATGCGCACAGTGGATCTAGCCCGTTATAAACGGACTCATATTTTAATCGGATTGAGCCCATTTACATAAGGTAGACGAGAGGAGACTCATTTACTCTTCTGGAAACTTTAAAAGATTCAATCAAATTTCAAGAAGTTTGACGAACAACAATATGCATAATAAATTACCCTTCTCACTAAATTGACACGAAGAGGCAGACCTTTCCAAAAAACTATCTTTTCCACCAAGAAAAATATCATCAAAATTTCAAATCTTATAATGAATCAGCTGGTCCAAAAAAGTCTAATACTGGTGTGCATTCCTACAGCTGGGTGCCGCATCGGGTTCGTATGTTCACAATAAATAAACGCTATGTTGTTTTCCGCAACACAGATTCAAGAATCACAAAAATGAATCAATGGGAAGCCATTCTAATAGTCAACGTTAGATCAATCCATAATTTTCTGGGTTACATGAGCCTAAACCTACCTAGTCAACCCTGCTCCAAAAACAGATTGGCATTCCAACTCAAAACAACTCAATCATCGAAACTGTTAATAATACATAACGAGGCAACAAATTATACACAAAAAAGTAAAATGACTTCAATACTTCAAGAATACCGCTCACTTTTGCTAATTTCTTTTCTCATCAACTCCTGTTCAATTATAGTGTTAAATGATAGCAAAATATACCAAAATAAATGAATCTGGTTATTAATACAAAGATATTACATCACAGCAGTTTCCAAGCACAGAATACATTGTTTGCATCATACTTGATGAAATTCAATTTATACCAATCAAATTGTACAACATTTAAAAAAAGGCAAGGGTCCAAGCTAATGGCATAAACAGAAACAAAAAATCTACAAGTGTAGATTTAGTCCTAGAAGTCAAATTTCTGGCTCTGTTTGGCAGGACATCCCCTCTGGCATCCATCCCTCGATAAGAACAAAATGGCAACTTCTGACTTCACAATCATCTAAATAGCTTTTTGAAGCAAGAAATCTTGGATTGGAAGTCCTAAACCTTCATTACTCTCAAATCCTGTATCTCATATTTTTGAAGAAGAGAAAACTTGGTCTTTAGCGCAATCAATATCTCTTCAAAGAATAATGAAAGCACGATCATCCAAGACTCATTTCTAAATTTCCTTTGAGAGTAAATTAGAGACAATAGGAAAACTTGAGAATGACAACTTACAGAATTTGCCGAATGTTGTGGTCCCTAAACAGCTGCAACCTAATTTTGGCAATTTGTGGTCAACTATAAACAAATGAAGAAAATGAGGAAGACAGGCAATAATGGTATATGCATCAGGCAGCAAATTACCAAAATAATACTGGGTTTCAAAGCCTGCATTCAGGCAAGTTCTCTCTTAAATTCCTCAACCCATTTTGATAAAGTAACTTTACTGCCAAAGATAATATGTTGTTATCAAGATTACTTTAATCAAGGACGACAGCCGCTTTCAATCAACTGAAAGCAAAAAGTAGTATACAGCAAGTCAGAGGACTCCTGATTGCCAGCAATATTGATCTCAAAAAGCAAGAAAATGATAAATTTCTGAAACAACCAATGAAAACAACGCTAAATAGAAAGCATATACATGTTCAATATAAAAATATCTGAACCAACCATTTCCTGTCGTAGCCTTTGATTTTGTTGCATAGCGGAAGTTTTCTCTTCAGTCAACTTAGAAATCATTGACCAAGCCTGGAGGAGAAATCAATAAAATGTGTATAAGAACAGAGAACAAGCAATTTCTAAGAATATATCCATCAGAAAACATTTGATCACACCATTACTCCTTTGAAGCAAACTTCAAAAAAGGATATGCTGCTCCCAGCAACCACTTGACACTTAAAATTCCAACAACTAAAAGTAGCACCATTTGCCCTGCCCATTAGTTCAATCTCAACACCTCCATCAAGCCCAAGTGTAGTTACATTACAGCAAACCATTTCGTCTGGCTACAAACCTACCAGTATCAAGAGAGAACAGCAGAGCCCAGCATTTAGGCCCAGTTTGGCTCAAATTGTTATGACCCATAATTCAATAAAGTCCTTTACCATCATTCAACAAAGAAGTTGTCACATAGCATCATCAATTCAAATTCACACCCAAGTCTAGAAACCCAAAAAAGAGTTTATTGTTACACCACAATCAAAACTTCTACAGTTTTAGCAAATGCATTATCCGTGGGCTCTCGCGTTTCATGTTTTCTATAAATTCAAACAGGACATCAAAATCATCACCCATCAGGCACTACGTAAGCAAGAGTTTAAGCACCAAACTAGTATAACATTTTATTCAAAATACAACACAGCAAGAACTCATTCAACATAAAATGATCATTTAATCAATCATACAAAATTCATTAAGACACTTGTATGGTTTAAACAACATCCATCAAAACTACAACTTCTATGATCAAAGTTAAAAGACAGGCAATGAGAGCATTTACCTTTGAGTACTTCTCTTTAGGCACCTCTAAAGATCTCGATACCTGAGGTTTATAGCATGGAAAATGAATAAACAAAATGATGCCGCAACAAACTTCCTTATTAACCATTCCATCAATGTTTCTCACAACCTTGTGAGAAAAAAAGAATAATGTATTTCATAGAGCAGCATCAAAAAGTAACTCTTACGTCGTCAAACAATGAAACATGTTGACTCCCATTCTCTTTTGAAGATGCCCTGGGAGAATATCCTTCTTCAGACCCTTCAGGGACAGGTGAGGGGGGATTAGCAGGAATGTAAACAACAAGCAGTTTAAACTCCTCCACAACTTTACCGTCCTCCTTGGTGAACTACAATCCAATTCAGCCCATTTTAGTGTCCATGATTGATCACCAATTCAATACAAGCCGCAAAGATCCCACCATTGCTGGCACTATATCTTTTGCAGTGGTACCATCTGAAACAACAACACTTTGAAGGAGGAATTTGTCCTTGCACTGCAAATCAGGAGGTGCCTCTTTCTGTGCTTGCATTGTGACTGCGACAATTCGTTCCACGGCAACAAAGCATTGGGGAAAGTCATTAAACTAAGCAATAGGTGAACTGAATGAAAAATAAAAATAAAAAATTGGCTCCATCAACCAGCAATTGAATACCAAAATCTGTAAACAAACTAGAAAAAGATTGCTATACAAAAGTAACAGTATATCACTGCAAATTATCAGTGCAATTCATGAAGAGGAATGAGTTACAAATTGTAATAAAATGACCAAAAACCACTGTGAAGAAAAAATTCCCACATAATTTCAAAAGTTGTGGAGCATATTTACCTGCAACACCGCATGATGCTCTGTGCAAAATGATGCCGGTATGAGGACGAACGCAGTATTTTTTGGGGTTGGTTGTTTTAACCTATCCAATTACAGGATTCCATAAATAACAAAAAAACAACTTTTAGAACTAAATGGGCATTAGAAAAAACAGCAAATTAACACATTAAACAACGATTATAACTCGGAACACTACCTTGAATGCTACATAATTATCCGTTTTGTTGGTCAGTTGCATGGAACAAGAACACTGCTTCTTCAATTCAACTATTTTATCATGTGCCACAGAAAATGCAGACAATCAATAGACATTGAAAGAATCAACACATAAAATCAAGGTAACGAATCGTAACAGTCAAATTATTAACCAAACTGAAGTATTAAATTCATTAATCGACATTTCAACTCCAAATAACTCCCAAACCATAATGAACATAACCGTGACTCATATGGTAACTTAAGGTTGTCTCCAATTTTCTCGGCAAAACATTTAGGGTCAATCGCTAAGAAGTGCACGAAGCTTACGACCGAAGACAAGTATACATAGCATAAGCCTTATACACGTGATCGTCGCGTAACTTAAAAGAAATAGTAGCATGGAACATCATAGTAGAAACTTTTCTTCCCTTTCTTCTGAATTTCCTTGGAAAGCAAACAGAAAGCGACAAATTTAAGCTCTATAGGCTGAATGTTGAGAAGATCTCCACAACTCATGACTCCGTATGAAATATTTTTTCTTCAGATTTTCTTTTCAACAAACAAAATCAAATGAAGAATTTTATGGAGTTCGTGAAAACCCAAAATTAGGGCTCGAAGAAAAATAAAATCCAGTACGGACGCATGGATGCCGATTTAAGAAGAAACAGTTCGATGTTTATTAAATTCGGTAGCGAACTAAGAATTATCTCACATTTACTGTGATCGCGGTGACAAATTTAAGCTGTAGATATGGGTGCAATGAGGTAACAACGTGGGCCCCTGGATTCCAACGGTGATTTGGAAGGCTGTGGCTTGAGTTATCCTGACCCGCTTAGATGGGCAACTTCATTTCTTCCTTTAGTTCTAGCTCTGGGGTTATGAAAGAAGTTGATCCGGCATCTTCAACGAGATTATAATGACATAACTACCCTTGTATTTTTGGTTTTATAAGAAGATGTAATAGTAAAATAATGCGTTTCATAAGGATAGATAGGGTAAAAGCATCACAAATTTCGAATTATTTTGAACCCATCTCATCAGCAGACGAAGCAGTCAAGTAGTACTTTCAAAATTTCGGTAGGGACCTGCTCCTGCAGTGAACACGTCACCGTTGCTGACACGGACAAAATCCTCGGTCATTTCAGTATCACAAATTTCGAAATCCTTTCCGTACGCGGCGAATTGCACTCTCACGGGTCACTAAGCTGCTGTTTCGCATGCTGTTAATTCTCATTTTCACCCTTCTCCGTTGATTTGACTCATCAAAATACAGTCAAATTTTCTTCCAAGGTATCTTCTCTTGCTTCTTTATTATCAGCTGCAAAGCTCGTGCAAAAATAAGATGCCTCTTTCTCAGATGATACTCTCTGTCGTCATTTGCAGTCGGACTCTTCGCCTTGTCTACAGACCTACGTCTTCTGTCAAAAGCCTTACGAACAAGGGAATTTCAGTTAAACCAGATATTTGAAAATATGCAGCCATATAGATATAGTAACAATACACCTGATAATATATTATCGGTGTTTTGACTTCTGACAAACCTGTTTTGCAAACATTCTCCCTTGATGATCACGTTGATCTTCAAACCACACCTACTCCTGATATTACCTTTTCTTCTCAACTTCACCAGCACCCACATTAATTCATACTCCGCGAGAGATTTTGGATTCTTTAATCCATGGTGTCTCCGTCTGATCTCAGTAGCACACTTGTCTCGCTTCTTCAAGGCCTCTACCTCTCAACCTCAAGGTTTTTTCTTTTTTTCACGTATATTTCTCTTCCGGTCCGCTTCTTTAACCTTCGTTGCCGCCAAACCTTAGTGAAGCTCCAACTCCAAACTCGAAACCAGATAACAAGGGTTCCGCTTACAGTGATCCAGCCCGGCTGTAAACTGGATTCTAGTATAACACCGTGTAAATGGAATTCCTCGAAGTGCATTATATCCGTCCTTAACGGTGTTGAAGATCTCAACAGGTGAAGAAAAAGCGTTCAACAAGTCAGCTTTATGGTGAAGAAGATGCACAGAATCAAAAAATTTTCTTCTTCAAGAAACATTTAAGAGACAACGAAGGATCATCGTGAATGTCAAGTTGTCCGTAAACTATGTCCGCTATCACAAGTTCTTCGATCACATTATGAGCTGCCGTGCGGTAGCTGAAGTTTGAAAGAAATCTGGTGGTGTTTAATAACTTCTCGTACCGCCGACCGTTATTCCAGGAGTGACAAAGCTTTACTTATTAGATGCAAAATATATCATCTGTTGGCTGTCAATTGTGTTTTACAAGTTCGACGTGGACAGCATGATTTAATTTTGTGATAATATTAATTGCTGTTGGATTTTGCCTAGTTCTCAATATTTATGATTTAGTCAAAATACATCCTTTCAACGTGTTACGTTTACTGTTTATACTTGATCTGTGTAAAGGTTAATGCTGTGAATGGGTTACAGCTCTTATGACAGCTAAAAGTTATACAGCTTTGCCTTGGGCAGCGAAATTTGAATTTCTTGTTTGGTTCGTTGAATAGTTTGTGCTGTACTTACTGCTGAGTTAAAGGTGCAACGTGAAAAGAATTGGAATCAATGTTTTATGTGGTAATTCGCTTTGTTGAGGAAGAACAAGCTGGGTCTGCCTCGGCCTCCGAAGGCTGCAGTCAGATTGAAATTGTAGCAGGTGTTAGGGATGGTCCAAAATCCAAAGCTTGATCAAGATGCATAGACTGGATGACAATTGATGCTACCTTTCAAGCTTGTTCGTCGTCATGGCTGATGCTTGATTTCATCTCCGTGTCTCATTTAGCCTGTTACCTTACTTGTCATGGGTTTGTTTAGATCATGCATCAGTCTCTGAAAAACGCTGGTTGGTCAGCTTGATGTTTTTCATTAGTAGCTCGTTACTGCTTCCAAATTCATGGGTATTGTTTAGCATCCTTAACACAGTCCGAGAAAGGATGCTCGAACTGAATTGAAGTTGTATGTTGAACGGTGTGTGTGTGCCTGTAGCCAAGTGATGTTGGCCTTCGCAACACTCGCAGAATTTCGTGACTTCAACTGTCTCCGAATTATTGCGCGTGGTCCTGTCTATTTTTCGGTTTTCGTGCCATGAGAGTAACCTTTTTATTGGCCATTTGTTAAAACTACTGCTTTGCGAGCGATTGCGTGGAGGCAAAACTGAGTTTTACGTGAAACTAACATCAAAGAAATGGCACAAATAGATTTGCGGGAAGTCCCATTGGCAACTGCAAAATGTCAAGTTTTGGTAAACCAAGCAGAGTTCCATTAAATTTTTTAAAGCATTATCCTATATATATCATGATGCCTGGAATGTCATGCAAGAAAAATGGCCGGAATAGCAAACAACTTCAAGACGGCTATTGCTAAACTATGTTTTCCACTGGATTGGATTAGGATGGTGTAAAGTTGACAGAGATGTCCGCCATCTTACATTAGTGAGAGCATATACTAATCCTTCACAAGGAGGGCCAATTGGAACATTAGACGTCTAGATTAGTCCGAGAAGAGGCATGTCGGCCACTTTCCCGCTAAATACGGGAACACAGGATGAAGAACTCAACGTTCCTCATCACTCGAAAACCAAATAATTATGTGTTATTCAACTCATTTTCACCTCTAAGCATAGGCAACTACCCTACTAATTCGTAAATGCCCATATAGAAAAATTACAATACCCGTAGTATGGTTGGGAGTTTTCTCAAATGAAGAAACGTTAAGGACGGCAAATGGCAACGTAGCCTAACGATTTTGTCGCTGTCCTAAGGTAAAAGAGAGAAATGAGAAGGAATAAAAGAGAGGGCAATCCTGTTGACTAGCAATTTTTAGATCTCCGTCGAGATTGGTGGGTCAGAGGGTCACTATCGCCAAATCCACTCACAATTTTGGTTCTCTTCATTGATTTACTCCGTTTTTCTTCTGTCTTCCCCAATCTAATTTCAGAAGGTATGAATCATTCCCAAACAAAGAAAAACGTCAGGCAGTTTTAACAAGCGTAACCGTAAGAGATACATGTGATTGATGGCATATATAAGTTGTATAGTAATTATAATGAAGAGAAAATCATGAAGGGCATTCTGTCGATGTTTCTGAGAGTGTGCTCTCTACAAAATTGGGAGATTTTCTATCCCCTAATTGCCCTTCAGAGAAAAAAAAAGAAAGGAAGCTACCGAAGTAATTCCCCTACATTCGCCCCCCACGCAAATTTAGTAGAGAGGAGCCCTTTGCGGAATCTTTTTTCTTCTGTTCATCAAACTCGCCGCCGGCGGTGAACATAACGGACGACAGACTGTGATGCTACTTCTCTTCTTCTTCGCAATCTTTGTTGTCTCCGTGCAAGCAAGAGTACCGCATCCGACCTCATCATATCCATCGGAGCCCGAAGATGTCCGGGTCGACCCGGATGGTTCAAGAACCGAGTCGGGAGTCATTAGACTGTTGTCAAAACTCGATTCGGGTAAAGGCATCAACTTGCACTCGAAGAAAAAGTTTGACAGACCGCCTTGTATTCTTGTGAGATAATTAACCTGGTGCAGGAGCGCAGAGAATTGTTAGGAGAAAAATAAATGAAACCCGCATAAGAAAGTTAAAAGCTAAAGTGGATAATTGATACTGTTATGAACCAGTAGGGAAGGAAGACCTTGCAAGAGAGAGAACAGAAGAGATATGCATCTTGAAGACTTCTATCACAGGTGCTGCAAATGTTGCCGGAACTTCTAAACCTTGTCTGTGGCCTTTGGTTTATAAATACCACTTTTGCACTGTTAGTTGTGTATGGCTGGAGAATGATACAGACAAAAAGTGAATCAACAACAGTATAAAATAGTTCAATAACAGAATAACAGGTTATGAATATTGAGAGAATCGATTGGAATAAGTTTCCAGTTATTCACAATTTCTTTTAATTACTATTGAAACTTTCAACTACGGGCATGAATAATAACAGAAAATCTGAAACGCAAGAAATTTGTGCAAAAATAATTAAATTGGGTTTCCTTTACAAAGGCATGCACAGTGAGAGAGAGAAACAGACAAGGAATTCAGGCCTGACTTTTTTACTTACTTGCACATGGTCACAATCCACCAACTTGGCCGCATCATCTAATCTAATAACATCATGATAAACATATCTTCTTATCTGAAACATGCAAAGAAATTAATCATCTAAACCAAACATAAAAGTCAGAAAGAAAGTGAAATTAGAAGGGATGGAGAAGCACAAAGAAAAAGACTAGCTTCTAAAGTCCTCTCCTTGAATGTGACTGTTTTCATGAGAACCTGCAAGAGTCTATGAGAACCGTGAAGGGACAAACAGTGAGGGCATAAGCTGTTGCAACAGTCCAAGCAATATATGTTCTTTTCATTCTTCTTTTCCTCTTCATGAATTATGCAAGCGTTGAAGAATTTTTCACCCAGCAGAACTTCAAGCCAGCGAGGTCGATGTGAAGAAACCAACTGCATACATGATTGAAAAATTGAAATACAATTAATTCAATTAACTCTTGGGATAGAAAGTTAAAGATGCGGAAAATCAGAGACGAAAGCAGTAGCTCACCATGATTCTTTTGGCTGTTTGAATACTTGAAGAGCGAAAGTTTGGTCAGGATCTACGGAGAGTTTTCTGGAGGAAACCAATTTCTTTTAGAGAGAGAGAGAGAGGCGGGGGGGGGAAGTGTTATAAAAGAGAACGGCGCCTGGCAAATGATACAGTGTGTGGTACTATTACCGATGCAAGATTAAGAGAGAAAAGGGTAAGAAATCCGGCCTCATTTAAAGAGACGTTGAATCTTGTTTCAGTATTAGTACAACATTTAGCCTACTCTAGTGTAAGAGAGGATTATTATTATTCTTTTTGTTTTGTTGTGAGGGGGAAAAGTAGAACGTTCAACATTAAAAATGAAATTGAAGGTTGGTAAATGGGATCAAACAATTTTTAACAATTAATGGCAAATATTATAGATAATTTCAGAAACTCAATTCAAGATCAAAAACTTTCCCTTCTGTTTTCTACTGTTTACTATGGGCCCATCTCCGGAAAACCCTAAAACTACAAAGCGTTTGCCTGTTTATGTATAATTGGGTTGATGCCTCTCCTTTTTCTTCTCTCTCTCTCTCGCCCTCTGTGCTAAGTGCTAAATGACAAGACATGAAACAGTCACTTTTTCCAGTTATCTGTGTAAACCTGTAGAGAAAAAAGCAAGTGGGATTAGGGTTGAAAAAGCCACCATATTTTTATTTATACTTGCTGTATGTGTCTAAATCCTTCTCCCATTTTAAATCCTCCTTCGTATCGTTTAATGATCAACAGAAATTCCAAATTCTCCAGGAATTTGATGAATCTCTATCGTCAACGAGTAGGTCGAATTGGGTACTTGTCGATGATAAAGAATGTAGCCTAAGAGATACATATCGGCTTTAAGAAATGAGTAGGGCTAGGAGAATCGGCATATGAATGAACCGTACTCATAGGCAAGCAAAAAAGTAGCTACAGCTGCACATAGAAATATCAGCAGTTATACGGTGAGAATAAGCCAGCACTAGCATCGTATGCACGGTAAACAACCCAGAGCCTCCTTTATTGCATAAATTGACTAGAGCAAAGCCAAACACTTTTCAAGATTTGGTAGCCATAGCCTCATGTTTTCGTGTTGATCTTCTCACGCGCTGTCTCAGAAAGAGGTAAATGACTTTTCGTCTCATGGTATTGATGCATTCTTAACAGTATTTTAGATTAGGAGAGTAATTGAATGCAAGTGCAACAGAAGAGAGGGAATTAAAATGAGCATCCTTTTCTGTAATAGCCAGGAAATTGTATGTTTGTTAAATAATTAAAGTGAGAACGGAATATTAATAGAGACAAAAGACCGGAAGACACTGACACAATCCTTTATGAGAGTGGAAGGCGATACGTTTGGTATCCGGTAGGTGCAGAAGTTCACGTCAAAATGAATGCTGCTCAGGTCTATTGTCCACCTTGTTCGTACATGACAAATTAAAATCCCCAGCCCTCGCCTGTCCACGACAGTCCGATACTCGTGTTAACCTGTAACACAAATCAATGTTCAAGTTTTATCTAATTTCTTACGCCATTGAGTTCTTGCATTAATTCATCTTTTTATTCGGGGCATTAAGTCACCCTGATAGCATAATTTTATCCCGACGACACTGTTTTCCAACTTCGTCTGATATCTAAATTGCCGAGACAGCCTAAACTCGACTCAAAAGATAACCTGGACCTGGAATTACGCCAAGTCATTTCAGCCATTCAAGACAGATTGCCTCCAGCATTTTAAACCCATTTCTTTCAGTCTTAAACTTTCACAAAATGGTCCCTGGATCTAGCCCAGCCTGTTAACTTTGTGCTTGAGTTGATAGTTTTCACATTGGGCTAGCTATTGTTTGGGCAATCCCTTTAAAGTTTGGAGTCTTCCGACGAAGAAACAACTGTATGTAATCATGTGAACCTGACTGGTCTATGAACAAAACAAATTGAGGGACAGCGTCATTGCGTCGACAAGATTCACCAAATCTAAAAAATTATTATCCAAGTCAATCTGATCGATACGTAATAACAACCAACATCAGTTGTGCAAACTATCGCCATTGATAACTTGACAAAATTACCATAACCAGAAAATTTAATAAACTTTCATTATCGTCTAATTCTTTGATAATGTTCAGTATATCTGATTAATTTATAGATAACCAAAATTTGGCTATAACTATGACCACGTCTTTACGAGTTTCGATCTCCTCCTGACTTCAGCTTGCTTATAAACTACTACTCACCTAGGCGGACAATCATGCAACCCATCTTCACCAGGCAAGTATCCATTTCGCTTTCGGGCATGCCTCTCTGCCTTTTTCAGAGCCAGCTTTCCATTGATTTCAGTAATCCAGGAGCACAAACAAATTTTGTATTGTGTTTTATTGTATGCGTTCTTAGGGATTTCTGGGCATTTTATTTCCAGGATTTTCATTGGGATGATAAAACAAGAAAGGCACAGGGGTTTCGCTTGCAAAGTTGAACTGCTATAAATTGTCTGCTAGAAGCATTACAAACAAGTTGAAGTCTTCGTGTAAAAACTGCATAATTTCGTTCCAAAATAAACCTTTAAAGCAGCAGTTTCTAGCATTATTGGACTCGTGATGTGATGAAAATTGATAAACGCGAGCATGCAAAACTCCACGGAAATGGCATCAGAACAGTAGCAGAGAGTGAGGAGCAATTATCATATCATTTTCCATTTTTCATTCTGCCTAACTGACGTGATGTTACACCCAGCATTGAAACTAGTCTGAATACAACTGAATTTGTTTACTTCATTAGTTAACTAATGAAAAAAAAAGTGCTAGTGCTTCTCTTGTTTAATGTACAGGTCTGTGCTTCTCTTGTTTAATGTACAGGTCTACTGATTATAGGAATCTCAACTTCCAGTACTTGTTTTTGTCAACTTGAAGCTTCTAACATGTCTGTTATACATGGATCTGGAGCTTCTCAAACATTAGGTGAGGACCCTGTAATCTGATGTGCATAAACACATTACCCTACCTGGCCAGTAAAAAACAGTATTTTAACCAAATCTCTTATTACCGTCAAGCACATTCTTAAAAAGTCAGCACAAGTAGAGGACTAGAAAAAAAGGGAAAACCAACGGAAAAGTTGAGCAGGCCAAAGCAAAGCTGCATAACCTTCCTTGCAAGACATTCAAAGCATAACACAACATCAAAGCAGAGCAGTAATACATCTCAAAACTTTTCACTCTCTTTCTCTTTCTTTTTTCATTAACCAAATCTTTGTTTAGATTGGAATACGAGAAAGTTCAAATTTATTCTCCGAGGAGGAAACCAACAGAGAAAACTAGCCAGCTCTGCGTTTGCCATGCCTGAAATCATGGATGGCTCGCCTTCAACAATGACAACGACAAGAGGAAAACCCCCACAAATTTCCGAGATGTTTCAGAAATTCGCTCTTGCCGTCAAGACCAAAACCTTCGAATTTTTTGCAGATGACGAGGAACATGATCCGTCCGATTCCGAAGGTTTCGCCCTCCTCGAATCCGCCGAAGATTTCATCAACGGCCAAAAAGTCGTCGTGATAAAGCCTGACCAGCCACCGAACGTTCAACAACAGTTGCCCCCAAAATCTCCAAGTTTTGCTGCTAAGTCTTCATTGACAGATGCCCAGGTCACAAAACCTGAACAAAGTCATTATCTTTTTCAAAAATCAACAGGGACAAAGTGTTTGGTGAATACCCAGTTGACACAGACGATGATTTCTTCGATATTTGCTTCCGTTTCGTCCTTTGAAGCATCGTATCTTCAGTTACAGACAGCGCACGTACCGTTTGTTGAAGAAAATATAAAGGTAGCTGATAGGGCACTGGTTGCTCATCTTCAGAGGCTCTCTGATTACAAGCAACTTTACAGGGATTTTTGCAAGAATCCTGATTTTATTGGTGTTGAGGAAGGTTTGGGTATTGGGTCTTGTTTTGAACATCAGGTACAAGAGAATCAGAGCAAGCTAAGAACACTTGAAACCGTTTCAAATCGGTTACAAGAAGAGATTGATCAAAAGGATAGCCAAGTTGCTGCTTTGAGGAAGCAATTGGATAAGATTCGTAAGTGTAATTCTAAGTTATCGAAAAAATTATCCCATAATTTGAAGTCATCGTTTGATGTTCTTTTCACTGTTAGGATTTTTGATTCTATGTTACACGATGCATATAGAGCAACTCATAGATTTACTAAGATTTTGATTGATTTGATGAGAAAAGCTGGGTGGGATTTGAATTTGGCAGCAAGCTCTGTTTATCATGATGTTGATTATGTCAAGAAAGGACATAATCAATATGCATTTCTATCGTACGTTTTTTTAGGGATGTTTCGAGGTTTTGATTTGGAAGGATTTGGTTTGGTTGAGGATGAAGTCGTGTGTAATGGGCATGATTTGGATTCTGGTAAAATTAGTAGTTCGTTGAAGCAATTACTCGAGCATGTATCGAGTAAACCTTCGGAGATGATGAGTATGAGTCAAAATTGTGAATTTTCGAGATTTTGTGAAAGGAAGTACCAAGAGCTCATTCACCCTAGAATGGAATCATCGATTTTTAGCTGTCTGGATAAAAATGAAGTGATCTTGAATTCATGGAGGTCACTTAGTTTGTTCTACGAGACATTTGTTAATATGGCGAGTTCAATATGGATGCTTCATAAGCTGGCCTTTTCATTTGATCCCGCGGTTGGTATTTTTCAAGTCGAAAGAAGGGCTGATTTCTCTATGGTGTACATGGAAGATGTTACAAGGAGTAATTTGGTAGGGAAAACTAGGGCAAAGGTTGCGTTCACAGTGGTTCCAGGTTTTAAAGTTGGGAGCACAGTGATTCAGTCCCGGGTTTATTTGTGTGGCAAGAAATGTACAGAGGAGCTGATCATGATTTGATTGTGTTGAAATTTAGAAATCACAAGGACGTAGAAAAAGAAGAAAGTGGTTCTTGTTTGAATCTTCGCTCCACTATCTGGAAAGGGCAGGGATCGTGGGAAATCACAGTGACACAAGAATCCAAAGGAATCAAGTTGAGCTCAAGAAGGGTAACATGTAAACACTGAAGACTAGCTTCTTTGCTCACGCAGGGCACCGGGACTGACAACGTGGCAGCTCTTCTGCTAACTTGTCATACCGAGCTTAATCTTTAGCTACGTTGTGAATTTTTCCACCCTCTCTAAGGGTTCTCATGTTGAATCCGACGTAAAAAACCTGTAAAGCAGTTTTACTTCTTTTCTTGTGGTGTTAGTTTTAATATATTTGGACACGAAAAAATGCTTTACCCAATTGTCCATCCATATTAGGCGTCTGATAAATTAAACTTGACTTTGAATTGAAGATTGTTCCATTTAGATTTTAGGGGAATCCCATTAATCTTCTATTTTCAGGTGAATATAGAGACCTGTCCTCCATTACATTTGTTGTAAATGATCGTATGCGGAATCTAACCAACTGCAGGACTTTGATCAATCTGCTCACACTTGCAGTTTACTTGTTTTGATGTATATGTTTTGCACACTTCCCAGTAGCTTGGTACACTGTAAAAAAACTTGAGTGCAAACAAATTATAAACAAAAGGAATTTCGTGGCTGCATTTCCTGGTACTGTAGGAGTAGTGTTTGATGAACTTGTTTCGAATGCAATGATGTTCCTGAATTTCTTTCTCTAGAATTGAACCATTTTCCTTCTGCTGATGCCAACTTTCTCCATTTTGCTAATATTTTAACAACAGCAAAGTTTGCCATTTTGATTTTCTCGCTGTACCTTTTGCTGGCTGCCTGAGTCAAACTGAGATTCTTGCCATTAATCTTATCTGCCCTTGTGATTGCTTAGCCATGTGCCTCCAGTTAATTTTATCATGTCACTCCTTTCATTTCAAACTTTTTCAACCAACTAATCTCTGAGACCTCATTTTGCGTGGATTGTAAGTTTGTTGGCGGCCTTCATTTTCTGCTTATACATGAACTTATGATTGGTTCTGCTCAAATGACAGGAATTTGTTCCATCATTGTATGCATTCACTCTAATGGATATAGTTTTCCATTACTGATGTCAGTGAACATTTGTTAGTGGACCATTAAATATTTTAGTACTCGATGTATTTGACCAATCATCAATTGCTTCTTGTTTGGGATTTCTAACCTTTTCCTCACTTAGTTTTTCGCATGGGAATTGCCCAAGCTCAGTAAATGCATTGCCCCCAAGCCTAGTCCAAGTTGGACTAGAGAAACCAACGCAGTTCTTATTCAATTTAACAACCCAAACAAACCCAGTAGAATTGGGCCATGGTGCAAACATAGTTTGGACTTCGGATTGGATAGGGTAATATAATTTAAGGACAACATGTGACCCGATGTTAAAGGACATACCATCTAATTTAATAAAAGGACGACAACTAGTTCCCATTGGGTTTAGCGTTTTTATTTCTGAACAAAATCGACGACCTTCGTTGCAAAACAAAACTGAATGAACGTAATAACCCTACAACAATGCTCGACAACGAAATCACTTCCTGCTGTTAAATGGAGACCACCTCCGTGTGTGTCGTATGAGTAAATATCCAACTTCCAACAGTTACAGGGAGGCCATAAAGAAGAAAGAAGCCGGGTCTGGCCAGCCTGAGAATGAAAATCTAGACATTCATTCTTAGTAAATTACAACTTAATCTCGAAAACCAAACAGTTTAAATGCTGAAGGTGCAGTAGTAGGCCAGAACTGTGATTGCTACAAGATCACAAACCTGAATAGCTTTAGAATAAATATGCCAGCAAGCACAATCCGTTTAATCAAGCATAATTTGCAGTCCCGTCACAAACAATTAATGTGGCACCCCAACATCGACAGGACAGTTATTGCAAGTGTTATTAGGAGATTTTATACAATTAAATGTATCAATTAGATTCTGCAGAAAGAACTGGAGTAACTCCTAATGATAATTGACCGAATCTCACTTATTATACGGCTGCTATGAGAAACGATAGACACTATATTCCCAGGAGTAAGACTCCTGAGTGAGTTGCGGGCGCGATCTCTCCCTGTTTGTGTTATTGATAATTTATTTTTCCTGTGTGTTTGATTGACTTACGAGTTAAATGATAATTCCTGCCACAGTTTGGAGGATAATTTGGAAGAATATCAAAGAACACATAAAGGATTCAAAAATACAGCACCATACAATTGAAGTCTTCATTTCAAATGCTTTTGGGAGATTGGTGTTAGATAATTAGTCAGCTTCAAATACATTCTAGATACTTCAAAATCGTCTCCAATGCACACACCATTAACAGCAGATCTGGCCAAGCACTCCAAATTTTTAGCAGTCTCCTTACAAAGAAACATAAAGCAAAAATCCTAACAACATTTAAACACAACAGATGGAAAAAGAAAGGGAAGAACATAGAAAACCTAAGCAATTATTTCCACTCCTTAGTAGGGACTGACACCAACATTTGCAGGAGCAAAGAAACCGTCCTTCATAATCGCATCCTCTCCTTCCTACACAAACCAAACCGAAAACACAGTTTCAGAAATTGAAAAGTTACTTCTTTAATTAAAAATAATCTGAGGAAATTAAGCCTGTGTGCAATGTGACGAGAGAAGATGGGGAATTATATTGTTATTAGCCAGCTAGGGTTTAAACAACCTGCTGACGCATGCTAGTCTTCTTCACGGGCTGATCAGATGGCATAAGTTCGAGATGGATGTGTGGGAAGTGGGCCCACTGAGAGAACAAACAGATATAAAAGATTAATACAAGACAAATATATATATATATATATATATATACACATATATATAATTTAACAACAAACCCTAACTTTTATTTTTAGGGTTAAGAAGAATAAAACCCCTAATTTTGTTGGATCTCACATTTTTAGCAGCAGCACTGAAGGCTTCTCTATGGCTTATATCCGGATTTCCAGCTTTGATACGTTGGATCTCGTCCCTGCAAATTTGTATATGTCAAAATCGATCGTGCAAATGCATAAATATAAATGGTATTATCAAGAAGATGAACACTTACTTGATGAAACGGTTATAGGCAGATGGGACTCTTTGTCTCTTTTCCGGAGCTGGACAAGGAACAGAAAGACAAAACACACAGGGAGACAAACAGACAGACACATTAAAATCACTTCGCTGACGTTTTATAAGTTAAGTGTTTCATTTTTAATTATCTTTCCATCACTCCATCATCACTTCATCATCATCTCGAACGTCTGTCTATATGCATTCGGTGCACGTCTAGATTTTCGGGGACGGAGAATTAATGATCCATCCATTAAAGACAAGCTCTAGATCGATAGAAATCAAAACTAAAACTGGAGTAAAAGCAGTGGAAGCTAAATTCTGGAAAATAAGAATATTTCATTCAAAAGACCATATTTCCACCGTATCCTGTTTCAATTTATAATTTCAGACTGTAGCAACTGAACCAAAAGCTACAGATCTGAAGGGCGCTTTTATGCTCGCTTCAGATATATGGATTTGGAATAAAATGAAGAAGAAGAATAGGCATAAAGGAATGCCCTAAATATGCCTGCCCCATGAAGAAACTACAAACACCGTTGAGAAACAGGCCTAGAACTCATAAATTTAACTTTTCAAACTTCTTTCTTTCAAGAAAAAAAGCTGCTGTAAATTCAAAAGGCTACATGCATGGACTTTGGCAAATTTCTCTTCTTCAGTAAAACTAGGATTAGCCTGAAAGGTCATAGACCTAGAAATCCATGGTTTTTGTAGCTTGTACTAGCTACTGGCTATGTCAAACATTATGAAAAATAATGTGTTGAGTCTTACGTCTGTTAACTACAGGGGGCTTAGGGATCTCTTGATCAACTCCTCGAACAGCCATAACAGATTCAGCTGGATTTGGCTGATTGACCATCAGCATATTCGTTGGCGCATTTCGGATCTCCTCCTGGTGTATATATCCCCAGTAACCAAGAGCAACAAGGATTAGATTCAAATGCAAGTCATAAGTGCACTACAGATTAGCATATTTATACAAATCAGAGAATAATGTTTAGAAAAAAATATATACTGTTGGAAAATATTTGAAACTCTTATTTCTTCATATACCAGAAGATTCTGAGGAGTAAAGAAAGCATGTCCCAGATTAGCTGCAGGAAGAAGCATGCCACGCATGTTCACAGACAAAAGATTGCTGCAATGACCGCATCGAACGGTAACAGTCTTGGACAAACTAGTGCAAGGTACGCTCACCTAAACCGCACAACCATTTAAGACGCCATTTAAAACTATAAGGCTATTTAATTAAGAAGTGGAAAAATGAAGAAAGAGGATGATATCATGACAATAAAGAAGATTATGAGAAGAAAATGGGGACGAGAGACCGAGAAAATGATATAATACCGCAAGGACAGTGTCGCAAAAGTTGCAATGGACGTAACAGAGTTGCTCGGAAGAGAGGCGGTCCGGTGAAATAGCAGATGTTGAGGATGACATCCTTTTCTGATTCTTCCTATTTCTTTTTCCAAGTTTTGATTTGATTGATTGATGGATTGACTGATCAGTGGACTGATGGGATGATTAATCCCGACTTGATCTGATCTTCTTGATTGTTGATTGACTGTAGATATAATGGAAGGAAGAGGGTAGAGCAAAAGAGAGATACCTCTAATATAGTAGAAAATAGAACAGACCCAGAATTTTTTTTTCTTCTCTTTCTCTCTCCTTTAAATTTTGAATATTATATTATTATTTTCTCCATATACGTGTTCCTCTATTGAGTAACGGACCACGATAGAAGTAGATGTAAATAAACGGCTGAGGTTGAAGGTCAAGAAAATGAATGGTGGTAATACATTTTCAATGGCTATGTGTTTGTATTTGTGAGCGAGCGAGCAAGAAAGAAAAAGAGAGAGAAAGCAGAGGCGGAAGAGGTGGGGGGGAGGGAATGAGAAAGGGACGTGTGCATGGGAGTGATTAGCTTTGGCTCATTCACCTGTTGTTTTCACAGTTAAAACTAGGCTCTGTTCAATGCCTTTTAATTTCTTCTTGGTTTTCTACAATTCTTCCCTTCCCTTGCCTTGCCTTCCTTTCCATGGTGAACATTGGACAACACTCTCCTCATCAAATATTTGTTGACTAGCGATCGTGTGGTTAACTGTAAAGCCCTAAATGACGGGCACCTATCCTCTTTATAATCTACAATACATTTAGTGCCCTAGTCGGCTTCTGAACTTCCAATCTAATTTTGCCACCTCATCCCATTAGGATTCATGTGTCTTTTCATTGTTTATATTATTACTACATTTACTACTGCATCTTGACGTTATGGGTGAGTATTTCTGAAAATGAGGCCTTTCTGAAATACATGTGTTATATTGATCTTGCTCAATGTGCAATTATTCACCGGGGTTTTCTGCAATTTTAATTTAAACCTGTACAATTTACATTTTAGATTTCTGTCAAGCACACACACATCAAAGCTGCTTGTCTCGGGACAGAATGTGACATTAGGGTTTCCATTATCCCCATAAAAAATCAGCATTAATTTCCATGAGCAAACTATATCAAAGCTGGTATAATGTTTAAATTTTAAAATCTGTTGCACTGCCAGGAGAGACTAAGAAATTAAAGCATACAAGCTGTAGTTTGAGAGAATTCAATGTTAAGTTATTGGTTGATAACAGTAACACCAGCAAAAAATGGCGAAAAATTATCAAAAGCTTTACATATATTTTTTCCGATTTGACCACTCAGACATTCACACACTCTCTCTCTCTCTCTCTCTTTTATATGTACAGAGATACGTAGTTGTCAGCGACAACAGAAGGCAGAGATCCTTTAATAAAAATTCAATTTACTTTGTCCTTGCATAGATCTGTACATCTTTTGGCTGGTAATAGCTGTTCAGCTAGGCCTCTACCTACATGTTATCTCTGCTCTCCTCAGGGTTCTACTTTCTTCATTTTATGGTTATTTTCATTACAAGAATGTTGCTTAGTAACCCTAACTTTGCTGGACATACGAGGCTTCAAATTCCCGATCCAGCATTTTCTAAAATAAAAAAACAACTATCACCATCTGCCCTCATGTGTGCAAAACACATTTCTCTGCCCAAAAATTGTTCTTAAAGGCAAAGATTTCAGTCATTCAGTTTCTAATGACCGCGGGTCCTGTGTAGTAATTCTTGAAGTTTTGAATGTCTGTAGTTAAAATTAGTGCAGTGAAATTAACATGTTGATAAAAGCAAATCGTTCCAAAGATTATGTTCAGCCATGATTGAATATTTTGTCGTTGATAAGTGGTTTTCTGGCGGGTGAGAACAAATTTGATGCCAACTTAACAAAGGTTTACACTCTTTTAATTACATGATACACGTTCACTTTTCTTTTAAACCAAACCAGTTAACATATTGTTAGGGTAAGCGTGAGACAAAAGATATGTATAATACTAGCCGATAGAAATTGACACATCGGGTGTTTTCGTACATGCTAGTTTGTAGTGGGACATGGAAATATTGATCGAATCGGACAGATAATTGATTGCATCCTGCTAAGGAAACCTTCCGCGAGCAGGTCTCTCAAGGCCAATGACCTATCTTGTTTGTTGATAATTGTGATGCTGTAACTGGGTTTCAAAGAATCATACCTGACATTTCAAAACGAAATCAATATATTTATGTCACAATTATTTGGCTTTGTACCTATTGATTGTCTGACTTTATTGCATACAATTGGCTTGAATTGTTGCGTGATGATCATATAGTACAATGCTCTCTTGCTTGGCCAAATTGCTAATTGTTGACCATGGCCGAAAAGCAGATGTTCCGTTCATATTGAATAAATAATGTGATAATGGAGCATACGGCTTTACGTGAAGATGACCTATCAATTATTATACCAGTCTTTCTTCTCTGATACACACACAAGCAATTTTTGTTGTCTATCTTGTTCAAATTAATTGCCAAATGACATTTCACCGAGTAAAGGCATAATTTATTGTAGTAATTTTAATTTGAACCCGCGTACAACTAAATTTCTTATGCCAATAACTCTTGGTTTTAACCAGTTTTTGTTCCACATGGCCATCGAAATGCTTCATGCAAGGTG
Organism: Xylocarpus granatum; assembly: GCA_019650275.1. Taxonomy (NCBI): domain Eukaryota; kingdom Viridiplantae; phylum Streptophyta; class Magnoliopsida; order Sapindales; family Meliaceae; genus Xylocarpus; species Xylocarpus granatum. The sequence continues at coordinate 311,232 of BNST01000533.1, read as the reverse complement.
AAGACAGTACGAATAAGGAAGGTTGTAGTAGTGCACTGAGAGCTTGCGTGACAATGACTAGAGGTAGCCCTAAATTTCTCTAGTGTGCTAAGACACTGAACCAGGAAAAATAAATTCTTATACCTATCAAATATTTAAAGTTAATTTCAACGAAATACATAATTAGGAAGGCAAGATTATTTGAAATCTTTTCCATGCACTGACGAGCAACCTGTATTTTACAATACTTCCATTCGTGTAGAGGATGATGAGAAATCATTTGAACTTTAAGAAAAACAAATTTCTCCACACCGCATACCGTAGAAGTCAAAACTGCAAGACAAAATGAAAGACAACAGGCCAGAGAAAAAAAAAGGGGAAGTCGTAAAGCTTGGATGGGTTCGTTCATATAAGAGAGCGTGAGTTGTTGATTTCATTCATGTCCAGTGGTAAATATGACACACTGTAAAAGCCTGTGGAAGAATTGCTCTGCGTTTTATTCATTGGGTAGAAACCCAATAAAGACGACACCATATTTAGAGATAGCAGTGGGTTCTTCTGGCATTTGAGCTCGTTACATCTGCGAATAAATATCGCTGTGACGCCCAGCAATCGTACTGAGTTTTTATCTATTCAATGAAAAGAAAAGATTGAATTATGTACTGGCATGGCGTAGGGAGATGAGGAGAAAGCTTAGCTCATGGCTATAAGCCTGTTAAACTCGTAAGTAGCTATGTATAGATGCCTCTTATCATCTCATTTCTCAAGCTGGGCTGCACTGTGGCCTCGAGTATCACGATGCTGTACTCATCGAAGTAAGATCCATCATTTGTTCGTTTATGTAAAACTATGCCGCGTCTACTTACGGAATCTTCCGTATTTGTCTTGAGCGTTCAATTTCAACCATATATAGTTCGTCTCTACCAGGCAGGCTGGCTGGCATTGCTTGGAGGGTTTAATTCCGTCTCTTGACTTGTCAGAATTAAGATAAGCCTCTGAGCCTGCTCTTTTAAGGAAATTAAAAAAATAAAGACGCACCAGTAATGGGCTCTTTTGATTATTGATCAATGTTACTCATGTTAATATCCTCGCTCAAGATCTAATTCAATCGGTCAAGCGCTGTATCACAGGACGTTAGATTTTTTCAGGATTCTAACGGTGTTTAACTAATTAAAGAGATCTATTTATAATTAACATATAGTAAAAATGAATGGTTAGGATTAATCTATAAAAATTACTTTTGATGGTTAAAATTTGTTTTATAATTTTATGCAAATGAAAAAATAAATAAATTCAAAAATCCCTCCAATGACAAGATATTTAGTGATTGAGCCTTCTAAAAATTGGGTTTGTTTGGGTAATGAAATTGTACTACTTTAAGCAGCTTTATTGCCCTCATTTGGTGTCCAGCCCGTGTTCTCTAATATCCTCTCCCATGGAAGTACTTGACGCCTTTGTCAAGTTTTCTTTATTTGTATGCTTTCATGGAGTTGCAGAATTGCCACAAGTTTTCTTCCTTCTCCCCAACTAGCTTCATGGATTGGCAAGTTCTTCCACTTGATTAGGTATTCCACCTAGTTGGAATTTTTACTTTTTCGAATGAGTTAATATGCGATGATTTCTTCAACTTGACAATGGAAGAAGGCAAAGTCTCAGAGTGCTCTATGTGGCCTGTTGTGACTCATTTTTTATTGATCTATATGATATGACTTCAAACAGCTCATATGAAAGACCAAATGGAATCTTAACTCACGTGACAACTTTACCTGAGAAGAAACCTTTCCAACTTTTGCGAAGATAGGGAAAGGCCCTTCGTGCTTGCGTATCAACCTCAAAGGTGCTTGATGTAGCACTTTGAACTGTCGAGGTGGTAGTTTCACCAAGACAAGGTCTCCAACTTGGAAGTGTGGCGGTTTTCGACTCTTTTTCATTCATTTCCTTATTTTCTTAGATGCCTTATTCAAGTAAACTTTTGTTAACATCGATCTGCTCTTACCAACCTTTGACCTACTCGTAGACAGAGCGATTAAAAACCTATGTATCTCTTTATCATTGCTTATAATGTTAAGGGTTGTCGACTCATCACCATCTCGAAAGAGTTATGTTGAGTGATTTTGCTTCGCTACAAGTTATAGGAAAATTGATTCACATCTATCAACTTCATCCAATCTTGTTAATTGGCATTCACAAAATATTGTAGGTACATGTAGGGAACTCGAACTCTCAGCACACCATTTGTTTCAGCCTTGAAAGCTATTGCAGCCTTGCATATGGTAAGGTTTTACCTCATGGTATCTAACCCTGCATTGGTTGTGCTCATTTATGTTGCTATGCTCCGCTTAAACTCCCCCATAGCCTAGTTCATAGATACAACAAAATAGTTAAGGGTGTCACGGAACTTATCTTTCATATCGCAACGCCGGCCTCCTGCTCACACTTGTTGGCCCTTGGTTCGAGGTCGTCAAGGAAATCTAGCACATCATCTATTGCTAGCTCGAGTTTGACTAATCTCACCTTGGCAGAGCGTACTGCATTCTTGGATAGTGAATGGTCCTTTGACAAGTTCTTCTTCCCATCATGACTCTTTTCACAATTGTGTTTCTCCTATAGCATCCCACGAACTTTGCTCTGATATCATGTGTCACAGAATGCTAGGTTTTAAAGGGATCCACGCAGAGCTTATCTAGTTCAACCTCGTGGTAGTATGCTAAACAAGCCTTAATTCTCGTGTAAAAAATTACTATAGACAAACTAAGACATTTAGGAGATTAGAGAAAGTAAGATATTGTAAGAGAACTTGAAGAAGGATGCTTAAATTGAATGAAAGAATTACAATACTATAAACTTTTATAACCCTTTAAGGTTTATACTTGTAGTAAATATTTTAACTAAAATGAGTGAGAACTATTTATATTTAAAGTGGGGTGGAATGAATAGTTAGGATCTAAATTATAAAAGTTATTTTAAATGGTTTAGATTTATTCTATAATTTTCATATAAATGGGAGAAAAAATTCAAATTTAAAAATCTCTATAATGTTAAAATATTTTAGTGATTGATCTTTTTAAAAATAAGGCTTATTTTAGACAACTTATACCTATTTTTTAATTATGAAATTAAACTGATTTAATAAACTTTGCTACCTCCATTTAGTCTCTAGCTCGCGTTCTATGATAAATTGGCCACTTCTTGTGTTGCAAGTGTTGGCGGCTAAATTTTAAACCTTAACCAACCTAATGCTCGAACGTTTCCTTTCCTAGCAGTAACGACTGAAACCCGATGCATATGGCCAAGCACGTGAGATTAAGGACTCCTATCCACTGGATAAAGTTATCAAGAAATGTTGGTATGGAAAACCTACCTTTAAAATTGAGATAAGATTGTTGAGGGATTTTATTCAGGGAGGGATAAAATAGAGGCTATTATGCTGTAAACATTCCTACAATAAGTAAGTAAAACGAGGATAAGTCCCGTTGATTTGAGAGCAATTCACCCATCTGAATTCTTGAACAATGCAAGACAAGGGAGCATTTTCATTCATTTACAACATCTGTATCTTAAGTTTATTGAAGGTCAATAAAAATTTGAAAAAAAAAGAAGCATCATCAACATGCCAAAACGGCTCTGCCGAAGCTGAGTTTGACGGTGCTACAGCTACAGACTGTGAACATGTAGCTTACCATTTCGGATCACGGTCCACAGCAACAAAAAACCAAGACATGACGGAGCTTTCAATTCGGCAGTGAAAAAATAGAGGCATCATGGCAAGCACAATACTTGCATACACATTTCATATCCTCCACAGCCGACACCCAAGCTTTTGGGCATTGAATTAATTTATAAAATATATACATACATATATTTCAAAAAAAGGGTCCGGTCACTTGCTTGTGCAAATCATATCGAGTAACAGCCTATGCCATAAGGTGAAGGCAATTCTCAATAGGCCAAAACCTACGACCACCGGTGAAGGAATGGACAACTCATACTAGGCCAAAACCTGCGACCACTGGTGAAGTTGACACATGACAAGGAACCAACTTCCAAATTGATGATTTCTATGCAATCCACATTCACATTTTTATTTTGCCAACAACTTATTTTTCGTTCACCACTCTGTGCAATGATAACATATGAAACAACATTAAGCATTTTCTTTTTCTCTTTATGGTTTGCCTGGGTAGCGCCATATACTTCAGTACAAAGAACTTAATTTGTTCTAACAAATTACATAAGCAAAATTCCTGTTGAAGAACACCATTTAGAATATGCTTATCAATAAATCACATCTCTGGTTACTTAGAAAGCCAATAGATAATCAGAAACAATGTACAAGCAGCAATGACTGCAGACAGAATAAGAGTGTCTCTTGAACGCCGCCTTCTGATGGAACCTGAAAGTCAGAGTTGGAATTAATTATACATCAGAAGCAAATTTGACAACATAAATTGATTTTTTACCGACCAAATAAGCCACGGATAATGGGAAACTTGTCACTCAAAACCTTCACTTTCCCTAGGACATCTCCGAACAAAGTCCTTTGAGAGCCCAAGACTGCTCTGGTTGTTTGAGCTTGATTAATTACCTCATCTATCTGCACAAAAGTAAACCCAGCATTATCATATGGATGAGAAGTACAATACTGAAACAAAATTAAAATTTTAAAATACAAATTGAGAAAAGATAAAAAACCGATACCATTATACCACCAGATACAATAAATATAGGGTTTTCCCAAGCTTGCGGTAACATTGAAGCTGAAAACTAACAAAATACAGCAAGCTAAAAAGAAGTGATATTCTCCAACATGAATATAAACATAATGAACTGTAAAAAAGTCGGACTAAACTACATAAATCAGTTTTAGAAAAAGCCAAAAAATGGATGTTTGACTGGGCGTGAATGCCCATGTCTCTCTGCATGCACAATCACACTTGTGCGTGAGAGAGAGATCCTTTGAAATTTGATGTTATATTGTTTTCACAATTTAAGGGCTTCATGAGTTGATATCACAAATATCCACCATTAAAACTGTTTTTGCTATTCAGCTTACAATTATAAACTCAGCAGAAGTAGATACTACAAGATAACCACTAATGGCTGACTTTTAAGAGGTCAATTCATCTTGTCCCACGAGAAGAAGGATAGTGTACGAGAGCTCAACCTGATGCCCAACTAACACTCACTTTAAATATGAATCGATCCATTTTTGCATTCTCATTTTTCCACTCATCGAGTTATATTTTCTAAGAACAGAACTAGCAATAACTGCATTTTTCAGGTATTGTAACCCCATATATCACTGTAAAAGATCTTACATGAGATATGCTCCCATGAATGGAAGCTCGCTCTCGTAATAACTGCATTTTTGGTGACATACTCCCAGATGCCTGCAAGAAGGCAGAAACGTCAAACTTCGTTTTGAGAAAAACTAACAAGAACTGGTAGTACTTTTGACATAATTTGAGAGTTTCAATCATGCTCACCTTGTACTCGCTGATATCATCCCTGACAGAACTCAGAAGCTCTGCATGTTCCCTCATTGAGTTTATATTTCCCTTGATTCTTCTAAATTCCTAACAAAGTAGATACTATTTATTCAATGATAACACTTTCGATAAAGATAAAGCACTGAACAGGTGGAGTCTACAATGCTAGCAGCAATTTGAGGGATCACCAATGAGGTAGCAGAGATTCCTCTAAAAAGATGGATTAAAATTAAAGCTTTAAGGAAACGCTTCAAGACATAGCCATACAGGTCAAGTCTGCAATGCTAGCAGCTGTTTGGGGGGTCACTAACCAGGTGACAGAGGCTTAAAAAAGATAGATTGGAATTAAAACATTAAGGAAACTCTCCAAGACAAAGCCATATCAGGTAAGGTCTAAAATGGTAGCAACAGTTTTGGAGATCACTAAAAATGTAGCAGGTTTAACTATGAAAAGACATATTATAATTTAGAATTAAAAAAGCAACCAATCACTCCAAGACACAGCCACATGAACCCCAGACCAAAGCATAATTAGAAATGGATTATTAATACATCTGTAGACAATAATCCTAAGGTTTCAATGTATAGAGTAGTACAGAGTGTAACAGACTAGATAGAACGTTAGACTTTCAAAAGCGTGACATAATGACTATGCCCTTCAAAGCATCCGGTTTGAAGGTACAGAGTGTAACATATCTCATGAGGGTTTATCTTAACAAAGGTTCCCCAAATTTTACTTTTGCTTATCAAAAGAAGTGATGTGACAGATTTACTCAACTGCAAAAGCAAATATGTACATTAAACCATGTGAACTGCAGTTAATGGTTCAAAGGAATGCTAGACAATGTCACAGAAGAGAAATTTCTTGCTAACAACTCATTGCCAAGGGAACATAAATCATAATAACAGAACATAAACCTGCGTAAACTCATGAAGTATGTCTCTGTGCCTTGCAAGTTTCTGGGTTACAGATGTGGTTGGTGCAGCAGATGCAGCACATCTACTCATTGCGTCATTTATATCTAGTAGCTTCTCAAGCAATGATTGGATCTCCATTTCTGTGGACTTCCACGACCTACCGGCTGCAACAGTTGGAGATCCAGTATCTACATAACCTATGAAAATAAATATCATAAGAAAGGAAAAAAAACTCCAAGATATTTAGGCTTCAATGGGACATTCACAGTGGGAACTTTGGAACTTCACATTCATGGAAGGCTTTCCATTTAATATCATTATACTGTCTAAAATTATCAATTGGAATGAAATGGAATTTTCTGCCAGCATCAGTAATTTGAGCAAGTGGACAAGTATAATCCTGCATGTAGGATTCGGAATTTGAGCACGTAAATAAAAACACACACCAATTCTAAAATGTTTAATTGTACTATGAAAAAGATTGTCAGGTAAAATGCAGTGCCCGTGACAAAAATCTAACAAAATCAAGTCCTCGCAATTCAATGTTATCTGACCTAGATTATTAAATGGATAGATCTACCCTCAAAAATGACACTTCAACGGTCATCAAACAAGAAATTACAAGAGATCGCCCACTCTAGTTGAGCAACTTTACAAGAAATAAATTACTAGTAAGAGCATAGATATAAAGTTTCACATTCAGAAATCCAGGGGAACATGAAAATGTTCATACATACAATAACAGCTTCCAGTTTGCAGAATGTTTCAACCTAATGTCACTAAGAGAGAAAAGAACAGAAAGCATAATCAATGGCAAATTTCTCAGTTTCCAAACAGCCACAAGCTACTTGTTTGCACTTTTATTGTCAGTAAGAATTAGATTATACCAGTAGATGTATGCAGGTGCTGCAACAATAGTGCTCAAATGTAAAACTCAATGAGTTCGTATTCTTTATGTAAGTGCAAAAATTAACCAAATCTACAATAGCCAGAAAGAAACGCAAATGAAAGGCATTTCACATAAACAATTCAATTCTTTCAGTTCTTCAACTTGAGATCTTAATGCACTGCAACTAACAACGAATTCAAAGATATTGATATTAAATTCAAGAAAAACGTAGCACGAAGAAAGACAAACCTCCATGATTAAACCTAGCGCCAAGTTTAGCGTAAGAAGAGAGTTTGACATCGAGATCGCCCTCGACCTTACGTGCTTCCTTCCTCAGTTCCTCCCAACCCGATTCCTGTAGATACAGATTCGGATCCGTCATTTCGTTCATCCAAATCCAATTCCGAATCCTTCTTCTTCCGTGATCCAACGACGGAGATTGGTTCAGTTATTATAGTCAAAAATTGAAATTCTCATTCAAGCGTGCCACCGGGACTGGGTTTTCACTCTTATAGTCTCGCTTTTCTTCGCGAGAGAAACAAAGAAAGCAACGCCTGCGGGCGCCGGGACTTGAGTCGTAACTAGTCCGCCTACAAAATTTTGATGATTACGGCCCACGGGCCCATAAAAATCGTCTAATTTCTTTTAAAGTGGTTTTTAGCCCAGTATTTGTTGTGCTTGGCCCATTTAAGCCCAACTCGGCCCATGTTCCAATATCTACCCAATTTTTTTTTCCCGGTGACCATGTGATTTTTGCGGATTAAGTGAGTATGATTAACGATTGAAGGGAAATAGTCTACGTGTAAATAATTAAAAATGCCTTCATATCTCTTTATTCTACCACTAAGCTAGCGTAATCTAGCAAATATTATACCACGTGTTTTCCATGCACAGTCAAGGAGACGGTACGATTCCGGCACAGCTGTACATACGCCCGTACAAACAATAACGATAATATTTGACATAGAAATTATATACGCGCTGGTCGTAGATATCAACATCGTATAACAAAACGACGGCTCGAAAGGCAATGCGAGAGAAACTTTTCAAAGTCGGTAGTAGGTCTGAGCTTTGCAAAAAGGGGAAGAAGGTACAGAGTGCAGTCTCCCGTGACATTGTTTCATTATTATAATTTCGATCCGTTGACAGACGCTGTGTGTCTGATGGCAAACTTTATAAAACCAAATGATGCCATATGTCATCTGTATCTGAACATAAACGGGGAGAGATTTCTAAAGTTGGATTCTGGTTAAAGTTATTGGCTGTTTGCCTGCCTTTGTCTGTAAATTGCAGATAACGGAGGAGCAGGAGGAGGAGTCGGCATAAAGTTCACAAATATCACAACTGACGCTCTGTCTTGAAGCAAATAGCCAATCAAATCACTTCCAAGGTGGTAAAATATCGCAATTTGCTGTAGAGGCTCCACACCTTTTCTGTCCGGACCCTAATTCTGCCCCACCATTTCCCTAAAAAATACTATACTATTCAACCCAGAGATTCGTAAGTTCGTTGTTTAACAATTGATTGGTGGGCACAGTTGGATAAAGGGTTTGTGTAGTTTAAAATACTGTACCTTCAATTATGCAAATTAAAATTATTTTTATAAAAATAAAATTATACAGTAATATACTGTATTGATTAAAGTTTAGGTTTTGTTTTGGTTTGATTCAGAATTTAAATTGAATGAAGCGATTGATAATACAGGGAGAAAGGGTCAACCAAATGGCCACTCGCCAGAGAAAATGGGATTCTCGCCGATCCCGGCCTACCGCATTAGAATAGTGGAGTGCGTGACTTTTCTTTATTTGACCCAACCGCTTTTGGAATTTTCAGCCATGATCGGCAACTGACGGTGTCAGTTAATTTATCAACAACAAGTCGTTCGTCACGGCCATGTACACCTCCGTACGGTACGGACTATTGGAACCTTCTCCTCTGTTGACCCCAGGGCTAGCCCAGACACGTTTCGTAAGCGACTTTTATTTTGGGGGGAGTAATTCTGGCGCGTGAATATTGCAGACACAAAGAAATGTCTACCCTGTTTTACACCATTTGCTGTCACCTATGGATGGTCGGTTCTAATCATTGTACCGGGATTCTCGCACAACCTTTTATTTTCTTCCACGTACTTGACGCCGAAAGGTAATTTTGCCACTTGCTACAAAACAAGATTCCATTTCCTTTTTATATACTGTTCTTGTGACTAACAAATCACGGCCATTGGAAGAAAACCAAAATCATGATTAGGAAAAATACGATCACCATCACCAACGTTAATGGTAAGAAAGAAATAAGATTTTGAAAGAATTTTTTACACTTAACCCATCAAATCCACTAAATTTTAAAACAAACTCATTTTTTTTATTAATTTATTTTAAAATTTAAGAATAATTATCGTTTTATCTCATCATGAATGGTTGAAAAATCACCAAATGCAATCACGCCTTGTCATCAAACATGGATATAATCTTATCCAGCCGTACATAATTATTTTTATCACTAATTAATCCTTCATTAATATTTGATTAGTAGCATGCCAATCGTCACTCCTAAGAAACAAAACATAATAGATTGGGGCAGAAGGTCCCCAGACAGGACAAAAGGCCAAAGACACGGCAGTGAGTTTCTGGGAAGCATCAAGTGTGCACCCGCATGCTTATGGCATTTGATGCGTCCTTCGCCGGGATGGTACCATCATAACCATTAACCACTTCAGACTTAGTGGTTTGTCTCCATTATTTAAATGTACGGCTCCACTTTCAAGGGTGTACGTGGCAGTGCAGACAATTTCTAAGAAGCCACACGGTGAAGGCCAATTTGAACTTTGATATATCATGCCATTTATGTATTGACCGGAACCGCAGCACATTGAAACTCAAACTAAAGATGGAAACTAATTTCCAATCGTACGGTGTAAACTCAATAATTCGTTTTGAAATCAGACGCTACACATTGGACTATACGTACCCTTCTTTTATCCGACCCTTGACTCACTCGTGAAATCTCTGCCCCTCAGTCTTATTTAACTCACCTTCTCGCTGTCTTTCCACAATTGCGTGCGACCCGATCAAGAACACTGGCCTGTTTCCTCTAAGCTTTCTCTGCTTTTGAAGCATGTGGGTGAATATATATAAATAAACAACCTCCAAATCCTCCGCCAAGATTCCAATTTACCACTCACCGCCACACCACCAGCGAGAATAAACTCCAGATGCAGGCGGCGTTTGGTTCTTGAGAATAAACTTTGTGTTTATTGATCTAGAATTCGAATGAAAACGTTGTCGTCTGATAACGCTAACCAAGATGTCCAATATACCAACGTCTCTCTCTGAAGTACGTCTAACTCTTTCTCGCCTTCCCTTGTCCATCGCCGATCTGTGGCCTTTCTCGTGAACCTCGCCACACTGTGATAAAAGTTTCTACATTAAATTTCATTTTATACACCCTTGAAATCAAGACAGTCTCCAAATACCCTCCTCTTCTACTTATTCCGACAAAAAAATGAGCAAGATACGAGGATTCAAGATCGGAAAACGCTTGGTCCGGCTCACTCGATGGATCGTGCGGAAAACGAGGACAAGATCCGGATACCACCGCTTAGCCTCGCCGGCCACGTCATGCAGGAGCAAACCAATCTCAAAAATCATCAACTGGGGGCGTCGGTTAAGAAATGGTGCAAAAGCTTTCTGCTTTTCAAAATTTGGGTCGGGTTACCTACCGATGGATCATAAGCCGATTAAAGGGAAGCCAGTCGCAGTACCGAAAGGATACTTGGCTGTTTACGTCGGCCAAAAAGACGGCGACTTTCACAGAGTTTTGGTTCCGGTTATTTATTTTAACCATCCTTTGTTCGGTCAGCTTTTAAGAGAAGCCGAGGAGGAGTACGGCTTCAATCAACAAGGCGGTATCATGATTCCTTGCCGGTTCTCGGAGTTCGAGCATGTGAAGACCCGGATAGCAGCCGGGTCACGTTCTCGGAAGCTGAAGTGTCCGTGGAAGCGCAACTATTTCTGCGTTTCTTGATGATAATGATGACAATATTCCAGTGTCGTGAATCGTTTAGAAATTTTGCATAGACCGTGCTTTACTTTTGCTTTTTACTTTCCTCTTTCTTTCAGGAGCACGCTCCAATAGATTTTTACTGTAAATTTTTACGCACACATCTTCTCTTGGCTTAAATAACAGTGGTAGTTGGTGGTAATTAATGGTTCACCTGCTGTGAAGCATTATAAGATAGCTTTACTCTGCACGAATGTGTTGCGGGCTCATGAAAACCTTATTAATTTCGGAGAATGAAATTTTGCCCGTGTATATGATGGGCACCACAAGTGTCTGCGTCGACCTAGGTGACATATCTGTGGTTTTGGAGGATAATCTTTCGGAGGGAAGTACCCGGTCTAATTTTTGATCGTCTGATAGCTTTCTCGACTATGCTGATTTTTCCGCACCCCCGTTTCATCTTATTCTGTCTGCTTATGTCTGATATTTTCAACATTCTATTACACGTGTTATTTTTTTCCAACACCGGTGCGACTCCACTTGATAATGGAGAGAGTTCGATTGTATGGCTGTCAGTCGAAGCACGGAGGACGCCTAGATTTTGTCAAATCAGCTAAATTGACTGACAAATTCTAAGTTATACAAGTACAAGTCAAACGAGACAACTTCTGGAACAGCCAAAGGTAACGAAATTATTTAACCATTTCGGGTTTCGGACAGTGCCTAAGGTTAAAATTATATAGAATTGCCGGCCCGCAGAGCGTAGGTTTGAGATCTATCTTGGGAATTGGGTTGCTTTGGACTCAATAAGAGGAGCCCATCCCTTTTCAGCATATTGAATACGATTGCAATGTGGGGAATGGTCTTGTTCAACGAGTAATGGAATGTACAATAATAATCTTTATTATTTAGACCGAATTGGTGTGCGATTGCCCTGAGGTGTCTACTTGTATTGAAGTGTCAACCAAAAATGTGCAAGTGGTTGGTGTGAGTCCCCTCATTGAAATAATCATTTGAACTGTTCCAGCCAGCGGCACCAGCAGGCAGCTTAATTGCAATTAATCCACGATTGACCCATTCTTTGACGAGAATCAGTGAGAAATTCTGAACTATTCTGTTCAAGTAGAATTACCAGTTTAGGTCGATTTACATATGCTCCAGCTCTAAGGATTGAACTGCACTCTGTAATGTCCAACTGTTTAAGCCGACGGACCATTTGCTAATATTGTGTCAATCCATCTAGCAGATGTATATAAAATTATCAAATACGATTATTTCAAATCTTACTTTTAAACTTAAATTTTTATGTTAAACGACAAATTTAACACAATATTATAACTAATATTTGTATTAAAAAATTAAATTTATTATTTATGTAAGAACATTTTAATTTTAATTTATTAGTTAAAATTTTAAATTAATAATATATTCTGATCTTCATGTCTCTTTCTAATTTAGGAAGAAGTCTAAATTTTAGAGAAGTATAAACAAAAAATTAATTTCATTACAAGAACAAGACGTTATTTTAGACAAATAAATTAAAGTAGAACCATGAAGATCGTAAGTAGACCCTTTTCTTAATAGGAACTGCTATACTTTGAGAATTCCATACAAACCAAAAAGCAACCACTATCTCACTCTCTTGCCATCGCCCATCAAAGCACAAATGAAAGCAAAGCCAATTCAGAAAAAATAAAAAAAAATGTTGAGAAGTCTTCAATCATACTCCACTCACAAAATCCTCCTAGCTCCGAGACTCTCTTCACCCTTCTTTCTTTTCTTTTCTCTCATTCATTATGCCTCCTTTGTCAAAGCTAATATATTCATCTACGCAGGCTGTTCTCCAGAGAAGTACGAACCCAACTCCCCATTTGAAGGTAACCGAAATTCATTGTTAGCATCAGTTGTCAGCTCATCTTCTCAAGTTGGGTACAATAGCTTTGCTATTGGAAATGGTAGCTCAACGACGCCTGAAGCCAGCATGTACGGCTTGTATCAGTGCAGGGGTGATTTGAAGATAACTGATTGTTCAAGATGCATTAAAATTGCTGTTAACCAGATTGGTTTGGTTTGTCCATATACTTTCGGGGCTTCTTTGCAATTAGAAGGCTGTTATGTGAGGTATGAGCATATCGATTTCCTCGGAAAGCCTGATACGAGTCTTAGATACAAGAAGTGCAGTAAAAGTGTAAACAACGATGTTGAATTCTTTAGGCGAAGAGATGATGTTTTAGTCCACTTGCAAACCGCTATTGGTTTTAAAGTCAGTAGTTCTGGTTTGGTCGAAGGTTTTGCGCAGTGTTTAGGTGACTTAAGTTCAGCTGACTGCACTTCTTGCCTTGCAGAAGCGGTCAGAAAGTCAAAGAATTTATGCGGCTCGGCTGCCGCTGCTGATGTTTTCTTAGCGCAGTGCTATGCTCGTTACTGGGTATCCGGCTACTACGATTCCTCAGGTGCAATGAATCTTCTTCTTTAAAAAAATTTGGTTTATCGTTTTGTTTATTATGAATGCGGAGAGGCCATAGATGGGTTGCAGAAAGCTTAGTGCAATGCCATGGTCAATAAGTAAAATCCTTTTCTAAAGTAGAGCATTAAGTTGCATAGTACTTTAGTTGCTTTCTTTTTAGGCACAATCCCATTCTTCTTGTTATTTCTCTCTCGTAGTTTCAACCTTTGGTTTATTTAGTAAGAGACTATCTTTTTTTCCAGCACACGTCGATAAAGCAATTTCGGACCCACTTTCATTAAAATAACTGCAATAATCTGCCTAAAAAGAATCAATGGACAAAAAAGAATCAAAATGATTCTAAAGAATTCTCTCAGAACTGATAAATTGTTCTTTCATTGAATTATTCCCTATTGATAATTCCCGTCGCTTTTGCTTTTGCTTTTGATTCTCGAATAGATTCATCTCACGAAGATCATGGGGGAAAAACAGTCGCCATTATCGTTGGCGTATTAGCGGGCGTAGCCGTTCTCATCGTTCTTCTCTCAATTTGCCGAAGAGCAATGGGTACGAAAATGTACCGATTGACAATCTCAATCATCCGTTAAATAATTGTTGATAACGATGACAAAATTTTGCATGCAGGTTAAGCAGATAGCTAACATCGTACTCGTTCGAATTGATGAAGATCCTTTAGGTCGGTTATGGTATTACTGTAGCCTTTTTATCTTCTACTCTAATACATTATGGTTTTTAGCAAAAGAGAGCTCAGTGTTGTTAATTCTAATCCTACATGTCAGTTATGGAACAAAATAATGTTATTATCATTCTCATAAATTCATACCCATATCAAAAGAGCTGCCCGTCGATTCCCTTCATGATGTACCCTTGGCCCTCTTGATTTTGTTCATTCTTTTTCTTACACGTGATGAAATCTGTTGTATTGCCTGCGGGGAAAGACGGATTATTGGGCCTATTTGAACCAACAATCTGCATCCCTTCTAAAAGTTAAATGGGAGGTTTTGTGGATAAAACTAGAGTATTTCCATCTTTCAACACACAAACGGAAGCCAATTGCAGAAATTATTTGACATTTGCGAATCAATCCAAGTGAATTGCACAATTGCCCTTCATAGATTATTGTTTATCCTTTGTTGTGGAATCTATAAAGCAAAGATAACTACAAATATCAAAATCTTAGCCAATCAAACAGGCTAATTTTTTATCAGTCAAAGATGTATCTAGCAAGCAAACTTGTTCTTGATGTTGATACCTTAACCAACTACGAGAAAAATAAACTTTCCCCTTCAAATTTCGAATATTAAAATACCAAATTGTCAAGCTCCAAAGACACCATCATGATAAGTTGATAAGATTATTGAACCAAGACATTGTTTACATTAGAAATGGAAAATAATAACATTCAATGTTATAATCGCATTGCATTGCAATCCCATGAGGAGAATGTCATTGAAATTACATTAAAATTTCACAAAGAACAGACACAGACGACAACATGCGATGCCATGCCGGTTTGGTAGCACTTAACTACCTTGTTTTTCTTGTCCGTTTCTTTTTGTTGGAACTGAACGACTTGCATTTTCTGTGAAATAGATTAATCGACTCAGAGACCGGAGGTGAAAGGCACACCGCCATCCGCAATCCAAGAACCGCCACCGAGAAAATTCCCAACGGTGAACTTACTAGCCTGAGTTGCGCTAGTTAGAACATGGTAACCACGCCACTTGACTCTATTCGCGGTAGATGAACCCGGGCCAGTGTTCAAATACTCGGCATAATACAACGTATTCAGAGCAAAATTACCATCCCACGGCATCCAGCCATCCTGGTGGATCAAGCTGTCAAGGAAAGTTTTCATGTAAACGGTTCGTGAGTATTTTCTCCATGGCCTGCCAAGGAATGTCTTAACCGAACTTTGAACCGGCTTCAACTCATCAGAAGCAGTAACCATACAGTTGTGAATAATGATTCCAGTGTTTTGGTTAGGGTCAGTTCTAGCTTGAGCAGTTAGAGTGTTGGTCAAGTTCGGGGGTCTGCGAGGATAAATATTGCAGTTTTGTAAAACAACAGCGGCGTTGCCGAAGATAAAATCGACAGTGCCGTGAATGTCGCATTCTCTGTAGAATTGTCTTTCAGAATGAACGTAGAGGGTGTCTTGATATCCTTCGAAGCTGCACTTGTAGAAGACAGAGAGATCTGAATCAGAACGTAAAGCCACGGCTTGATGATTCTGTGGACCAGCAGTGTTGCGGAATGTCATGTCTCGAGCAGTAAACCCATCACCAACAGCAGCTGCAATTCCGCACAAGAAAGCAACCAAATGTCAGAGCCATATCAATTTTTTTAAAGGTAATTTCTCCATAGTTCGTGCCAATTCCATAAACTAAACAGTGAGCTTCAGTTAAGTTGAACTTTATTCTAGCCTACTAGTTTTCCAGACACGTGCAAGGCTAAAACTTAATTGACTAAATTAATCTTTTGCCAAAGCAATTTAAATTGATTCGGAGAATAAAATTTTTCTAAATTTTTATTCAAACAAGTGAACCGTATTGGGTCTCCTATCAAAATCCTGACTTTGCCAATGTTACAAGGCTACGACTAGGTAACAAGTTCTAGAACAAAGATTATGTGTAAATATCCTGGCAGTACATAGACTGATGAGTAATAATGTGATATATTTGTATGATGAAATCTGATTGTCAATGAAATCTACTTTTACACTCAGCGGAAATGCAGTTTTTTTATTTTCGACTCAGTCATGCAAAACTTTCATAATAATATGTATCTATAAACTTAAGTATATATGACAGTGAAGGAGATTGATGTAACTCACCAACAGTGGCTGAATTGAAGGTTGTACTGCCTCCTCCAACACTTCTGCTTCCAGTGACAATGGTCTTGCCAATACCGTCACCCACGAACATAATAGACTTGGCTTTTACCTCGATATTCTCCTCATATGTTCCTGCCTTAATATATATCACAAACCTCCCGGAACCTGATCGTTTTGATGCTGCGTTTACCGCCTCCTTTATCGTCCTAAAGTTCCCGGAATCATCCTGGGCCACCACGACGTTTGCCTGAGGAGCCGGCGACGAAGTCTGCAACAGCTTCCGGTCACCGGGCTTCACCCATGTTGGGAACCCATCTTTGTAAGTAGGTTCTTCATACGGTATCTTGTTGAGGGATAAAGTGTTACTAATCAACTTGGTTACATTGTCTGACATCAAGGGTAATAAATAATCGGGAACCCCGAGTTCGTAGAAACCGGTTCGGCATGTCTCTAAGTTGGTAAGAGCTGTGCTGAGCCATGTTTGTTTGTCAACTTTGGTGCACATGGGGCTAGGGTCGAGAGATTGGCTAAGCTTGAGAATTGTTAATTCATACAGCTTAAGGCAGTCGTCCCACGCAGCCTTTTCTAGCTCGTTTCGGCACTTGGAGCCGAGGGAATTTGTGTGTTGTTGGGCCTTCACGGCACGTTCTAGCGCCATTTGTACGGAAATTTTGTAAAAATCGGAGTCTTGTGTGATATGAGTGTTTTCAGGTTTATTTGTCAAAAAATACTCACAGGTTTCAGGGTTTGGTGTTCTGCCACACCATGATTTGACATCATTCGGATTGTAGCCAAAAATCGCGGGGCAGAGAAAAAGGAGTAACAACGAAAGCGTAGGAAGAATTCCTAGAAGATCCATAAGGGATTAAGTATAAGAATTCTAGGTAGCCAGTGACTGTGGGAATTGTGCGGGGATCATAACTTTATATAGAAATGAATACAGCGGCCTTATTACCCAATCAAGGGATGGAACGACGACTTAACAGCTTCATATCTTTCTGTACTAATCAATATGTGTTTGTCCAAATCTGGAATAAATTTAAAAAATTAATATGCGAGTATGTTTGACCTCCTTCTAATATGTAAGACCTGAGATATGAACTGTAAAGGAAACTGAAGAGGTTGTTGACAGGTTCATAGTCAAGCAACATCTGTGCAATGAATCCATTTTGCACATTGTAATTCTGTAGTGAGCTAAATCTAATAAAGAAATTAACTAGAAAACAAGAACAATCTTAGAAATCAGATGAAAAACCTTTGAAGAATTACTGAAAGTTTGTCAAGCATGGCTTACATATTTTGTGTGTTCTACATTAGTAGATTAATAGTTCAATAGAAAGAGAGCAAAATTCAGTAGTTTTAGATTAAACAACTAAACTAATGGCCATTTTGTTTTTAGTTTGAAAATGGCAACGGACAGAAACAGGCTGTATTCATCCATTCCCAAATAATGACGGCAACATCAAATAATTTATTATTAAGACAAATGGGATTGAATAAGTTTTTAGTTAGATCATTCCTTGATGGAAACTTCTCCATCTCCATCTTCTCCTGTGTGGTTTATTAAACTTTTAACATAAAATTGAAATGTAAGAAGAAGAAGTTGTCCGAAATTAAAATTTTACTTAACAATACGTACATGTTAGATATTGTTTTAATTTTTACTTTAAAAATTATTTTAATAAATAATAGTATCTTGGGTTTAAAATATAAATTAAAAAATTTTAAAAATAAGTTAAACTATTCATTATTAATTATGCTATTTATCACTATTTTGTTAAAAATCAACGAGAGAAAAGATTAAACGATGATCATAATCTTCTCTAATAAATATCATAATTTAAAGATAATTAACTAATAAAATACCCATTTAATCGATAGGTTTATCTCATAATAATGTTGACTATATATGCAAGTTGAATAATCGACCCCACGGTTGGCAATTAAACTAAGGTTTCTCTTTTCAAGTGTCTACCTGCCCTAATTCTTAAAATTCTTCATTAATTCACAAACAACTAGTCCTCGTTCTTAAAATTTTATATTAAAAAAATCATTTCCTTAACGAACCCTATTCCACACCTAACAAGCTTGATTTTTTAAAAACCATGAGCTATAATATAATTTAAGAATCAAGTGGGATTATGTCATTGAATTAGTAAGTTAAGACAATAGAGACAGAATTTGTATATATAAATTCAATTTTCTATTTACTTTGTTTATTTTACTTGGAAATTACATGATTGGCTGGTAAGATATAAAACTATAATTATTTAATTAAATTTATAATAGGAAATATATTAATTTTATAATACAAAATTCATCTACTAATCTAATAAATCAATTAGCAATTTGATTATTGTGACTATTTGGCATAGAATCGATCTGATCGATAATGATCGAGATATACATAATACGTATGGAATTGTGAAATCGAATTTGGATTTAGGTGGGCATAGATCAAAATTTGCCCATAAATGGAATAAAAGAAGTCGTACGTGCTTCATATAAAGAAGGCATATGTACATATGTATTTTGGACAGTAACCAAATTAAGGATTAACTTAATAATTAATTGAACCATTTGTAATTCTAAATTAGTTGAAGTATGAAAGACTTTTGCTCAAAACCCAAAACGAATATATATATATATATATATATAAAATCATGAAGGTCATCACTCATTCATATATGTATATGTATGAATGATTGTGACGTTGCAACATCACCATAACCATGGATGGCAGATCACCAACGTTGAATTCGCTTAATGAAGCTTCTTCCTTTACGTTAGCGAGTGTATACCCTGTAGAACTTAGAAAAATAATCAAATGATTCTTTCTCATCTTCATTAATTCCATCCAACAAAAATCAAGAAAGCTACTCTGTTTATCCGATACCCTATGGTCATAACTAGTTATTTTTTATAATAATAATAATAATAATAATAATCAGAACAAGAAGAAGAAGATGAGGAAGTAACCTAATTATTACTCTATTTTCAAAATTGTAGAGTAAGATGTAAGAGCATGAGGAATGACTTATCCAAACGGGTCTCTTTCACAATCACAATGTCTGGTTTTCATGGCATTCCATCGGTGGCATGCAAAAACGAGCGTCACTAATGGTAAATAAGCCAACACGTATGATCGACGTCTCGGCAACCATGACAAATCATCCACGTGGTCCTTCAGATTTACAACACGTCGTTATGAAGAAACAACTACATTGACATTATCTTGTCGTCACTCAATTTAATTGACTCTTTAATTGATAAAGAGATTGGAGAGAGTTAGTTGATCATAGTTAACCGCATTGAAATTGCGACTGAATATAATTTATAAATCAGTTTCGTGCGCTTTTGATTGTCCAAAAAGAGATGAATTACAAGAAGTCTTAACACCATGCAATACAACCCTAAATCTCTCATAAATTGCTTTAATTGACAATTTAATGAAAACACTTACAGTTAGAGATTTGATGTTCTAACCATCGTTTCCATCTTAACCTACTGATTTTTTCGTGGCCAATCACGTCGAGCTGGGAAATAAATCACGGCCATATATTAAAGAAGAATGGAGCTATTAATGGTGTCTAATTACCAGGGCCCTCTTTCTTACAAGGATTGTCTCCACTGGTGCACACAGTCGGTGAATTTTGGATAATATTACTCCATGTCGCTACGTGATGGTCCGAATTAAATGACTTTTGGACATTAAATTCCATGCGCTTCTTCACCTTACAGCTCAGATTTATAAATGAACAAACTCCAGCCCAGTAAGTTTATGCATGTCGTCGCTCACCACTCTTTACTGCTAAAATGTTTACTCGTGTCGCCACTTTTTCTCTTTTCCTAGCTATGGCGGCCGCCGCCGCCTCTTGCACCGAAGAACTGGCGGCCGTTCAAACGGCCAGAGCTGCTGTCTTGCAAGCTAAGAACTGGGCTCAGGATTTCATTACACCAACTGGGTTAAACGGAGACTTGAAATATCATCACGGCGAGGCTTTAAGCGAATGTGCTAAACTCTATGACGAAAGTGAGTCTCGTCTCGCGTACTTGCTTGCCGGCGAGAACTATACTGTCGACGATGCTCGCACGTGGCTGAGTAGCGCGCTCGCTTGCCATAGGGCTTGTTTGGATGGCTTGGAAGAGAAAGGGTTTGTTCAAACCCATGCAGGAGCTCAGAATTTGACTGTCTTGCTCGGTGAAGCTTTGAAGTTTTATGCCGGGGCTGGCGGTGTTAGAAGGGGTAAGAGGGTTTCTTTAAATAATTCTTAGATTTTTCACTTCGGCTTTTCTTCCAAAGCATATTTGTTTGATTTGTTATTGCGCTGCTGGTTGTTTAGGACTACCACGTAGACCGAGATACGGTCAAACTGGTGGAATTTTAGCTTCGTGGAATCGAGTAACTTCCAGGGCAGACTTCGTAGTGGTACAGGATGGTTCAGGCACGCACAGAACGATTAATGAAGCACTGGCTGCACTGGCAAGAATGGGTCATAGACGACCACAAAGAATAATAATTTACGTAAAATCGGGAGTGTATAAAGAAAAAGTTCAGATTCCACGCCACATGAAGAACTTAATGTTTGTTGGCGATGGCATTGATAGAACCATCGTTACCGGCAGCCGAAGCGTCTCAGAGGGCTCCACCACCTCAAGCTCAGCAACATTTGGTAAGAGAATCATTTGAAACTATATCTTTTAATATGCCAAAGGATAATACTCGTCAATTCTTTTGATCCGTGTCTTGGGATGCAGCTGTGTCGGGGGATGGTTTTTGGGCAAGAGATATGACATTTGAGAACACAGCCGGACCGCAGAAACACCAAGCAGTTGCACTACGAGTAAGCTCAGACCTCTCAGTCTTCTACCATTGCAGCTTCAAAGGTTACCAAGATACCCTCTTCGTGCTGTCGCTCAGACAATTTTACCGCGATTGCCACATTTATGGTACAATCGATTACATATTTGGTGACGCATCAGCAGTTTTCCAAAACTGCGACATATTCGTAAAGAGACCAATGCATCATCAATCCAATATGGTAACCGCACAAGGAAGGGAGAATCCGAACGAAAATACAGGAATTTCAATTTTTCGATCACGTATTAGGCCAGCGCCCGATCTGATCGCCGTTAAAGATTCGCTCAAGAGTTACTTAGGCAGGCCGTGGAAGAAATACTCAAGGACAGTAGTTTTCAAGACGGATCTCGATGGTATTATTAGTCCTGAAGGATGGAAAGAATGGAAAGAGGATTTTGCTCTGTCAACTTTGTATTATGCTGAGTATTGGAACACAGGAGCTGGTGCGTCTACCGCAAATAGAGTGAAATGGCCTGGTTTTCATTTACTTACTCATCCTCACCAGGTTGAGCCTTTTACTGTGAGTAATTTTATTCAAGGAGACTCGTGGATTCCGGAGACTGGCGTGCCATATTGGCCAGGAATGTAAAGGCGTGTCAACTAATTATAAATAAAATAATTTGTTAATACGATAAAATTATTTAATTAATAAAATAAAAATATATTTATTTATAATAAATAAAAATTATTATTTAATTAATACGATAATAAAAATTTATAATAATATAATATTAATAAATAAAATTTTTTATTTTGTTAATTAAATAATATTATTATATTAATAATGTTGATTAATGGACCTGTCCTGCTTTCTTTTATGTGTAGCATTCTTACGTCAAAATACGAAGTATTTTCCATGCAGTCCGCTAGTTGAAAAGACAAACATAAGTAGAAATTAGTGGTGCGCTAACAATGTAACACGTGTCTCTACTGATGTAAAATAGGGAAACGTGTGTTAAAAGCCGAAATGCAATCAATAGTTCTTCGTTTCGCACCCTTTTGCGCCATCTTTCCTTTTTCTCTGCAACCCTAGCACCTCTCTTCGTCAAACTCCTCCGCTCTGTGATTAGTAAGGGAGAGTTGAAGGTACAAAACGATGGCCGGTGGATCAGATGCGGCTGGGACTACTAGCTTATCGTGTGCTCGATGTGGCAAACCGGCCAATCTTCAGTACTTTTTCCATTTGCCTCTTAATTCAATAATTCTTTAGGGACTAGTGAAATTCATTGATTTTGGATCTCATTAAGAGATACAATTTTTCTTTTGGTTATCTGTAGGTGTCCAAAGTGTATGGAATTAAAGCTTCCGCGTGAAGGCGCTGCTTTCTGGTCTGTGTTCCTTTCCTGCTAATACTGAATCTTACGTTTTTGTAGATGGAAATTAAATTTATGATGAGAAGTTAGGGATGATGTAGTGACATGTACTTGTTTGCTTCTTTTGCAATTTTTCTTGGGTTGTGTTTATTTATTTTCGTTGTTAGTTTATACGTGCATTTCATTACAGCATTGAATTTCAGTCATATATCATTGGTTTGATCTCTTATGATAATAGTTTTTGCTATATTTCTGAATTACTTAAAATATCTTTAGAAATCAAGTCGAGTTAGCAAGGAGTTTCGTTTGATAATTGGATTCTTGTAAAACTTTCCACCCTAAAATTTTAGTTACTTGATGACACTGCATTTTGGATATTTTAGTTGATATTTTGAAATCCAGTTCTTCTGTTTGATATTCATTAAGGTCTTGAATTCTAAACAGTTCTCAGGAGTGCTTCAAAGCATCTTGGAGCTCGCACAAATCTGTGCATTTGAAGGCAAAGCTAACTGCACTAGGAACAGGTACTCAAGCTGGACAAAATTCAGACTTAATTAATGAAGGTTGGCTATACTGCTTGAAGAAAGGACAGGCTCGAAGTCAAAAACTTCCACATTTTGACTGGACAGGGTATTTCCCAAGCATTTAGTTTTCAATTGTATTTTTAACTTATCTTTCATTTGTGTTTCTCAAAGTCAGGCAGTTGCATCCTTCAGATTGTCACACTTAAGTTAAAAAAGATGCGATATGCTTTCTATAATGCAGTGTTTTTTAATATAATCTCCTGTCTCTGTTGGCTAGGGTATTTTTGGTTGGGTGATACTTTTTTTTATGTTCGAGCAATTCCTATATGTTATATAGACTATACTTTCGGGTAGTCAACAAGATTTTGAGACTATAATTGTTAACTTTTTATGTACAGAACACTGAGGCCATGTCCTATATCTAGCAAGCGTGCTGTACCTGTGCACATTGAGCTACCTGATTGGGCATTAGATGTGAGTTTGTCGCATAATTTCTTTCAAAATGTTTACTGTTTGCTTGTTTTTATTGTTGTTTCCTTACCACATTTTGAATTAGAAAATGACTTTATTGATGGGTTTACTGACCTGACATTTGAAAATGACTCCATTTTGCAATTTAATGAAGCATGTGTGCAGAACATGGCATTGTCTCTCTTTACTTCTTATGTCATGACAGATGCAGAGGAACTTTTTTTGCCCTTCACCCTTTGTGCTGTCTCGTATCACTAATGTTCCTCTTTCCATTTTTTTGTCAATATTTAGGGAGTACCCAAAATGGAGCCCAATAGCGATCTGCAGCATGTTGTTGAGGCAAGTTTTTACTTTATAATCTTCCTAGTATTTTAGATATTGATGGATGTGTCTGAATTGTGCTTTGTTTGTGAGCCTTTATTTCATTCACTTTGTCCCCCCCTTTTTTTTTCCTAATTTATGTCTTTTTTTGAAGATCAAAACTCCCGGCCAAATTGAGAGAATGCAAGAAACATGTCGAGTAAGTTTTTGCATTGTTTTTAAAGAAAATAAACAATGTTCTCATAAAATGAATATCTTGCTGTGTTGTTGATAATTTGCACAAAAATCTTGCATTCTTTCATCGCTTGCCGTATGCTGGTTTACATGTATTCATAGGGTGTTGGTATGCTGCATAATCTGATTTGCAGCCGGTTTTGATGAGGTGAAGGAAAGTCTTTTTTGTAGGAAATAGCCCTGTAAATGTTGATGATAGGAATGCATAAAATATTTCTCTTTACAGTTTTATTTGAGTATTGTAGGCATCTTATGCTTACTTAAATGGGAGAAGAAACAAGATTTTGGAATGTTATAATACAGAAATGCATGATCTAATTTTAGTTCCTGAGGACAGCTTGTATTACAAGCTAATTGTTGGAATTCTTATAGAGTTAATTTTTCTTGTTTCAGAATAGATTGGACCGTTGTATTATATGTTGAAAGATGGTGCCTGTAGGTAGACTATTTTAGAATCTCATGTCTGAAGTTGGCATCATCTCTGTCATCATCTTAACCCTTGTTTTGCTCTTCCTGGCATCTTTATATACTGGTAAGAATGTCATGTGCTCTATGCAGTCATGCATAAACATTGAGAAAGAGCTGATGACTACATATTAGTGGAGGGAAAAGAATTAAAATTGTGTTATTTATAATAGTTATTATTACTTCAAAGAAAGAAGAGCTCGAACAGAGGTATTCATGTTAAATAGGTAGTTGATTTTTGGCAGTTTATATCACATTTTAAGGATTTTCTGAGAAAGTTAGGTTGCATTTTATGTGTTGTAGATGTTTCAGGTTTTGTGTTGGACGAACAATACAATGTCTGCGTAAAATATGGACACTTGCTGATATTAATGCACTCCATTCTGTAGCTTACAATTATAAACCTTTAACTTAAATTATCTTTACTGTCAGATTGCAAGAAAGGTTTTGGATGCAGCTGCTCGGATGATTCGTCCTGGTGTCACAACAGATGAAATTGATCGAGTAGTTCATGAGGCAACTATTGCTGCTGGTTTGCATTCCGATGCTGTATTGTTAATATGTTTTTGATATCTGCAAGATGCATAATGTGGTGGATATTATTATCATAAACATTTTTGTTGCTATTCTCTGTGCCTGCTTGCAGTAGTTGTAGTATCTTTGAGTCACACCATAATGATAGGTTTCTTTATTATTGTTGAAACTTCATTTTCTTAATTGATACACAGATTTAATAACATTTTTTGATTAAATGAGCAGATCTATTTTCAGCAGGATTAGTTTACATTTTATAGCTGCATTTTGCTTGTTTGTTTGTATTAAAATTTATCAAGTTTTTGATTCATGGCATTGTCTATTTTTGGTCATTATGACTTATTACTGGTTTTGCTAAGCATTTATGAACTTTACCTCCCTGCAGGAGGATATCCGTCTCCTCTCAATTATCATTTCTTCCCAAAGTCTTGCTGCACGTAGGTATTTCTTGTGTATAGTTCTACCAATGTGCATGGGAATTTAGCATATTGATCAACTGAATGTATTTATCTTTTTCATGCAGGTCAGTTAATGAAGTAATCTGTCACGGAATTCCTGATGCCAGGTACATCTTAAAATATCTGAGGAAAAGCACCTTTTTTTCTTAGGATTTAACACAGGCTATTTATTGTTGAACATGTACTTCACTTTTGCCTACTCTTTATTAGTATTGTTCCCCTAGTTTCTTTCTGTCTTGTGTACTTCATTTTCTAAACATCCCTTGTACTATTTCACGATATCTGAGAGACCTGATAAACCTAATTTGTTCTAATTGCTCAGGAAATTAGAGGATGGTGATATAGTGAATGTTGACGTGACTGTGTACTATAAAGGCGTCCATGGTATATAGTTCTAAACCTATTTGGAAAATGAATTCAAGTATTTCCTGGAAGCTCCTTGATTGACAAATGGTCGATTCAATTATGTAGGTGATTTGAATGAAACTTTTTTTGTGGGAAATGTTGATGAAGCATCTCGCCAGTTGGTCCAATGTACATATGAGTGCTTGGAAAAAGCAATATCTTTAGGTATGTGTTGGGCCTAACCAATTTGTTGTTTTAGGTATCTACTATTTTGCTGGACTTGCCTGGCTTCTTCTGATTTAAGTATTCACCCGACATATGGATGATTTTAGGACCAAACTTTCACTGCTTCCGTTGTTTTAAATTTTAGTGAAACCTGGGGTGCGATTTCGTGAAATTGGCGAAGTCATTAACCGTCATGCTTCAATGTCAGGATTCTCTGTGGTAATGTGTGATCTTTTGGTTTGTGTTTAAAAGTTATTGCTACTTTGTCAAATATGTTAAACAGTACTGGTTGTGCTAAAACAGGTGAAATCATATTGTGGTCATGGTATTGGAGAGCTGTTTCATTGTGCACCAAACATTCCCCATTATTCAAGTATTATACCAGGCTTTAAAGCCCCATATTCAAGTATTAGTAGTAGAGGAAAACAATGCAGTACCCTAATTGGGTCAAAAGAGTTCAAAGACCATTTTATTCTAGGTAATTATTGCATCTGAGTTGTTTGCCTTGATCTGGGCAGGAAATAAAGCTGTTGGTGTGATGAAAGCTGGACAGACCTTTACAATTGAACCAATGATTAATGCTGGTACTTCTTTGACTTGTTTAAATTATTGAACCTATCAGACAAACACTGGTTAACTTGATTGCTATATTAAATCTGTTTCCTTAAAAGGGGTTTGGCGTGATCGAATGTGGCCCGATGGTTGGACTGCTGTTACAGCAGATGGCAAACGCAGTGCTCAGTTTGAGCACACTCTTTTGGTAACTGCACATGTCTACTCTATCTTTCATGTTTTCTACCTTTTGTAACTGTAATTGTTGTATGATGTATGTTTATGATATAGTTGTATACTGGATTTAGAGATGACAATTTCTACAATTAAGTTGGGGCAGAGCCCCAGTCCAGCCTTTTTGTGGTTGATTTGGTATCCAGTTGATTCAGTTTGGCTGGGAATGGGGTAAAATATCCAACCCAACACAGATTTGGATAACAACGGATTGCAATAACATATACCTGGTTTGTTTTGACTACATAGCTGGTAGCTACTTTAATTTGCTCTTGAAATAGTGGCATGAATTAATATGCCCAACTTTAATTGATACAAAGCTTTGGGCTCTCTCTTGTGTGCTTTGAGTACTACATTTTCCCACATCCCTTTATCACTGCTGTGCTGAGGGAATACCATTAGTGATTTGTATTGAATTAGAGTGAGATGTCATGTGAGTGTTGGACAGATCCATAAAGGAAAGTATGAGTGCATATCATGTGAAGCCTGACAATTCTGGACTGTCTTAAGGCTGTAAAATTTTGATCGAATCTCTGGATTATGTTAAAAAACTGCATGAGGATCTAGAATTGTGTGCTACTTGTACTGTCTGTGTTGGAGGATCATCTCTTTTACATGTAAAACGTGCTTTGACTCGGCAGTTCTTTTGGGAGTGCTGCTGCCCATTTTGGACAACTCTTGTATCATATGCTGCACAAAATTGATATCCACTCATGTTATATCAATCTTTTAATAAATTTATTCTCCATGCAGGTCACTAAAACAGGTGTTGAAGTTCTCACTGCGAGGCTGCCCTCGTCTCCCAACATGTTCCCTTGGCTAAATGCATAGTTGTGGACTCCGTCCTACAGCAGCATTGCAGAAGAAGTCAATCATTACTGTGCCACCAATTTACAGATTGTAAACTGTTGTGTGAGAATTTACCAGCCTTTCCGTTTTTGTTGAACGAAGCCCAAGCTTGTAATTTATGTGATGATTTATTATTCAATTTTGAACTAGGTTCAATCTGTGAGCAGAGCCTATGTCAAGAGTAATTGTGATAATATTTATCAAATGTCGTTTTAAATTCTTAACATATGGGCGCAATGGCGGATTTCTGCGGGAGGCCTGCTTCAGACAAAGCGTGGCTCTTTTTGCAGCCCACTGTGCTCTTGAACATAAGGGATATAGTGCAGCTTGCTTCTTGAATTCTCTCTTTTAGACTATTGTTTTAGATAATTGCAACCAAGCCATAAATTGGGCCGCCTACTGGTCTAGCTCTGTTATCCTAACACCCCGAGGAGATTACGTGTGCAGTAACCTTGTTGATGCGGAAAATAGACATCGTCCTTGGTTCCTTCTCGTTCGATTGTGTTTGAAAAGTCGTCCGAATGTTAATTGGTAAGGTGTAAGTGTTTAGCTGCCCCAATGAGAACGAAATGTCACGTACGAAAAAAGCGCATTAGTCTAAACTAGAAGGCAACTTTTTTCCTAATCGAAACCACACCTGATAACACTTTAAGCAATAACTGTGCCTTTCTGTTGTCTATCCAAGTGTTAAGTAAAGTGTATAATAGATTTCCAGTGAGAGGGAGAGTACAATATATCGAATCTTGGCAACCGACGAGGGATGGGTAACACGACCATTGGAAACGATGTCGTCTAAGAGAGACTTGACGGGCTTTCATTCTTACAAGAAGTGACAAAAAACTTCTGCGTTGAAAGATTGTTCGGTTGTTACTCGCGGTGAAGAATTCAGGGTTTTAGATTTGTAAACTTTAAAACCGACCGGAAAAATCAATTTCCGACGAGGGGAATCTCGGAATCGTATCGGGATCTGTCAGGTGAGGTCAGAAAAATGAAAAACAGAAAACGATAATATTTTTGGTGGAAAACCCAAAACCGAAAAATCAACATTCCGTTGCCGGGAATCGAACCCGGGTCTTTCGGGTGAGAGCCGAATATCCTAACCAACTAGACTACAACGGATAATTAATAGAATGTGCAGGTTTATTTATTAAAATAAAATATTAGTTGATTATTTACGTATGTTGCATTGCGACCTAATTTAAGTGCAAATTCATACCTATGTAATATAAGCATATAGAGCACAAAACTTGATATTCACATGCCATGTTGATACATTTCTATTACATTTAACAAATTGACCAACAAATAATAACAAGGGCAATCTAAATTACATTTTCAAAAGATTTGTCTTACGGCTTTTTGGCTGCACCCGCACGATATCTTGCGGCATAGCGATGAAACAACGCCAGAGCCTTTTTGGTGACTTGCGCCGTATTCAAGACTTTAGCTTTAATCGTGGCCTTCAACTTACTCATGTTACGCACAGGAAACTCTTCAACACAAGTAGTCTCATCTGTTACGGCAGCACTAGCCCAAGTTTCGACGTTGCTTATGTGCAAAAAGGAGTCATCGGTAACAGCACTTGGGCTTTACCTAAGCCACGGAGCTCTTTGATAGATTGGCTGAGTTGTTCTATAGCGTTATTTATTAGTTGTCTGCAATCTTCTACAGTTCGGTACTCTGTAGCATTAATTGCTTTCAATCGTTGAGCCACTTTCACCAAGTATGCCTTGGTGATGCGGGCTCTGTATAGGCTCACCGATGAGGCAATTTGGGCTAGTTCTTTCGGGCTCTTGAACGATGTCTTCTCGGCGAAGTCTGAGAGACAGTGGACACACAGGGCGGGAAAGCGGGTGGATCGGCATGATTCCTCAATGTAAGCCCTGGCCTGGGAACGTCTAGCGAAGGACGGTTCTACTAAGCCAATGATGCAAGAAAGGGAGAGAAAGACTGGTAAGAAGACGCATAGTTGAGCCATTGATTATGATGCTTAATTGTCGAACGATTGAATTGAACACAAACGGTGGATCTTAGTTTATAGGAAAACGTTATGGGCTTAGACGTTTATATAGAAACAGACTGTCACGTGTTCAAGTTCCTTGTATCGATGTAATGTATCTCGCACTTTACATGGATTAAGATCAGGTCACTGCATGATTACAACTATTTTATTTGCAGCGGTCCGTCACATTTAATAAACCTAGCACTCAGTATGCATTATTTATCGTGCAAGTCCAATATTGAAATGGCAGATCCTAAGGCCTAGACAACGATAAGCTGTAACAGTTCCTGAAAGACAGCACTTGGGATTTGTTATCCAACGTTCGGCAAGAAGCGTAGAATAGAAAAGATAAAGAAGTGAGACGAGGGCAATCACCGGTGTCCGCGGAGATTGAGATTTGGACATGCACTAGTTGGGCAACATGATCCCTGAAACGAGGTTAAGAGATTATGGAGAATTTCTACAGTGTAAAGCAAAATTTTGTTATCTCATCAATCATGTGAAATCCTGGAATACATTGACCCTGAATCGGCTCAGGCACGTGCAGTCTTTTCCTAGTCCAACATATTATTACTCGGAACTCGAGATGTTCTAGAGGTAACATAAGAGTCTCCCCACTAATAGGGTCTAATGCAAGTAAGAATGATTCTTCCAAAGGCAGGGTCGTAAGTTTGTAATCCACGAAAGCATTGCGCGTAAGCTGCAAAAACTAACCTAACAGGCATTTTAGGCTTTTCCTTCAAAGCACAACAAAATCAAGACAATCCCGAACGAAGCCCAAGCAAACATGGATATGAATAGCTTCAATCAGTTCGGTGGATCTGTTCTGATATTGACAACAAGCCTCCTTTGTTATAAAGCTATATGAAAAAGAATATGCGATTTGAACAAGAGAATTTGTGCAGGCCAAATAATTATCTCACAGAGAGAGAAAGAGTCATTTCATCTTAAACAACCAGAAATTATATCACAAATAATATATTGTACAACAAGAAGTACGACATATATATCAAGGCTAAGCAGCACACTATTAAACACGAGAAATAGAAATTTGAAAGGAAATTTGCACATATTTTAGGGGGTATTATTCAGTAACTTTCATGCCTGAGAGATAAACTCGGCTCTGAATCATGCTGCCTCCAATCGAGAAACCTGGCATGACCAAGAGGCCAACTGTAGGCTTCTGATCATTTTCATCCATTATCAAGTTCTTAACTACACTTTCCATGTAAACCTCCGAGAACTCACTACCTCTATTAACCTTAAACACCTTAACATTAGGCTCAAAAGAATAAGCTAGCCTGTGCAGAAGCCAGATCGACTTAGCCAGTTTTAGAAAGGCCTGGTAGAATGGAGTCCTTGGATGTCCCCCACCCATTACGTTGTTCCGCTGATCTAAATTTCCAAAGAACGAGGCCTCCATCTTTGGATGTACAACCACTAGGTACTTGCTCCTGCAAAATTTCCCAAAAATAGAATCTGGGTTTTGACCCAACATGTCTAATGGATCCATCTCCCTTAGAGCAAGAAACTGGTGGAAGAAACTCTCTTTAGTAATGACCAAATTGTCTGATTTAACAGAGAAGCTTTCCTGCTGAAACCCACTAAACATTCTTTGGCAGATATGGGACTCAAATGCATATTTCTTGTGGGCTCTCTTTGCATAAACAACATCAGGTTCAATAGAATCAGCTGCAGCATCAAGGTCCCATCCAGCTGCTTTCATCATGTTGATCAACGGTTTAGAAAAATCATGAATAGCTTTGTAAGCAGCTTCAACAGTTTGGATAAAGAGATCAGATGTTAGATCCACGTGAAAAAACCCATTTTCATCTCCAGATCCTGCTGACTCTTTGGTTGACAAGCCCCTAAGCTTGAGATTCTTTTCCAATTTCAATCGCTTCTGGTTTGCCTCCTCAATATGCTGCTGCAACTGAAGAATCTCAGAATCTTTATTTTGAATTTCAGATTGGAACTTCTTCACCATAACCTCGTAGGTTTTCAGCAGGCTCTGTTGTTCTTGGATCTCTGCAGCTAAGCGAGAATCCTGAGGTGAAACACATGCTGGTTTAGGGTTGTTTTCCCTGTAAAAATGCTTGAGTTCAGACAGGTTCTTCAACTCGGAAATTACAAGTTTATCAGCAGCATGGATTTTATCAGGGTCATAGGGAGTATGAGCAGACTGGAGTTGGATGTAAGCTGACTTCAACGAGGAGATGTTTGTAAATATCTTGGACACCATGGCTTCAAGAGCTTCTGGATTCTGATTCATGGCCTCTTCCATGGGTTGGGGGTGAACTTTTTGACTGTTACTTTCACGAAGTTGGCTATCTTTCACCCCAGAAGGTAGCATAGCTACTACCAAGAAAGGGGTAGTTAGATTGGATTCCTTCAGGACAAAAAGCAATGCAGATAAATCTGCAATCTACCGCAATGACAAAGTACGCAGATATAAGACAAGAATGCTTGATCCAAAATAAAATACAATAACAACATAAAAAAATCCAGTTTTTGTGTTTAGTGTTAACAAAACTTTATATCAGTAATGGTTTTAAAAAGATTTGTGTAGCATTATTTGCAAGTACAAATCAAATCCAAACCAAAAGATGTCTAAGCTTTTAGAGAAGCAAAAGGTGCTGGATCAATCTCACCAATATATTCAAGCTTCATACACCAAATTTACTTAGATAAATGACAAGAATATTACTGAAATGGATGCCAAAAGACATGAATTTCCAGTAATTGACAACATTTCATGTTCATACACCGACAACCAGATAACTAAAAATAGAAAAATCCATAGCAGTTTAATAAGCACCAGGTGCAGTTTACACAGTAGAAACCAAGGACTGTCATTCATAAACAAATTGAAAAAAAAAGGTTTTCTGGTATGGTCTGGCTTAGATACATTT
Source organism: Xylocarpus granatum (assembly GCA_019650275.1). Classification (NCBI taxonomy): domain Eukaryota; kingdom Viridiplantae; phylum Streptophyta; class Magnoliopsida; order Sapindales; family Meliaceae; genus Xylocarpus; species Xylocarpus granatum. The sequence goes on along the minus strand of BNST01000533.1, from coordinate 278,358 downwards.
CACATGCACTTGAAAATCCACATTTTTCAGTTTCAATTTCCATTACATTAAGACTTTGATGTTAGTTCCCAATACAAGCATTAGCATCATAGTTATGGCGAGAAATCTTAAGAAAACATATGCGGAGCACAGTTTCCATAACTGGTAACAGGTTTTTAAAGGGCACAGTGTGGAATTACAATGAAATTTGAACCTCAACCAACTTAGCAAACTTCAGAGAGCAAGCATGATGTCCGTCAATGGAGAATTGAGCTCCCTCATGCAAAAACAAAAATTCGCAGTAATTATTTTAGCAGTTGAAGCACTTAGGTTCCAATTCCTAATAAAATACAACGGGATAGGTACAGAAAGAAATCCACTAAATCAGATAAACAAAAGCAACATAACTACGGATATTGCAATCCAACCCCAGAGTGAATCCAACAAACATAACACCCTTCAACTCTGTTACAATCGAATAAAAAATTAAAAATCATCGTAGATCTCTACCACTGCCACAATGCACAAGTACATTTCCACAAAAAAATCAATGACAAGATCTCAGAATTCAAATGACATCCTGTTTAACAGAGAACACTTAAATCAACTCAGCTGTAGTTCATTACTCACGTACATAGAAGAAAACAGTCAAACATGACAGTGAAAATGCACAATCAAATACGCCTGATTCGAAAAGTTCTGCATATAAAGGCAGCATTAAGGCAAGATCATTAAGCTAGATCTTCCGTTTGTTTAAAGCGAAAATGCAAAGGAAGTAAAGAATATCAAACAGCGCATCTAAAGTTTTACATTATTTTGAGGCGTTGAATGACAAAACTCGAACATTCAATTGAATCAATCACACTACAGTCATCTAACAAAACTATTCGCACTTACCTCCGTCGGTTGTCTGAGTAACCAAACAGGATCAGCGATGGAAAAATTACCTTATCGGAGACGTTGCCAGAATATCGCCGGAAGAGAGGGGAACATTAGAACACTAACACTCGAAGAGAGAGAACAGGAATTGACAGAGAAGTTTGGGTAAAGTTAAAGCCTACCTGAGAAAGTAAACCCTAAATGGACATCATTTGCTATCATTATCTGCACTGTTATCTAACACAGTACTTCTTATTTTAAATTTTACTGTCCCTCTTATCATTTATTTATTTTTAAAATAATATAAATAAATTTAATTTTTATTTTATTAATTATATTAACATAATAAAATTATTATTTTATTATATAATTATATTAATTTAATAATATTATTTTACCTAATTTTTTTTATTAAGTTAAATGATCAGAATCTCGCAATTAATACAAAGCATGCTTGAGGAAGATGCTTTGAAAGTAAGTGTGTACTACATTTCATAAAATAACATAAAAATGGCAGCTTGGTGTTTTTCTGGAGTAAAAAATGGATATATTCCCATCTCCTCACCAACTTCGTTAACCCTCCTCAAAACTCAGTAAGTTGAATTGACTAATAAGGTCTATTGCGAAGCCATAGGAGAAGAAGAAGCCCAAGGAAGAAGAAGCGACAAGGCTTCAAACTGTTAAGGGTCATTCAGCCACAGTAAAGGTTATCAGTGTACTGTAAGTATATATTTTTCTTTCTGCTTTGCGGTTTCTGTCGTTTTATCTTTCGATTACGGAATCTAATTAAGGAAATGACATACATGAGTGGGTGGTTGGGAAAACTCGCTGGCCACCGCATTTGGTTGTCAAGCTTTGCAATTTAGATTTATGTTTGCTGTTTTCTCTTTACTCTGCTTAGCATTTTTATGCCATGCTATCAAGTGTTACCACCATGGGATTTATGTTAATTAAAATCAAGGGATTCCCAATTACGTGGTTTCGTTGATGGTGATATGCCCCTTTTACATTGTTTTTCCTGGTGTTTGCTTTTGTAATGGTTGGTTTATTTTCAAAAGTGAATAGCTATTTGCAGGTTTCGATATGACAATGGCAACTACAATTACACTACCCAAGTATCCCCGAAGTACTAAACTTGTTCTTCCAGCTTCAAAGTTTGTGAGATCAACGACTGCGGTTCTGGTCCTGGTTGTTTGCCTTCACAAAACTGCTTATACCTTCGGCAAGGCGTTTTATTCTCAGTGCTATATCGTCCATTAATCTCAACCTTATTTGGCCAGCAATCTCAAGTAAGTGCATGAAATAGGAGTCTGATCACCATGCTTAACTATTGAAGGCTGGCCTTTGCCTCGGCCTCGTCTTGGATCCATTCAAGTATCAAATAGGTAACATTATTGGTTCTAGCAACCCCTTGAATTTTGAAATAGATATCTTTCACATGTTCTTGTAACTTTTGGCCCTTCCAAGTGCTGTTGACTGATGTTTTATGTCATTGCATCCAACCTCGCATGGCTTTGTGTGGACAAGGACTTTTGAGTGTTCATTAGCAAGTATATTACAAACTGAAGGTCTTGCGGCGTGGTCGATCAAGACCCGGGGGAAGTAAGACGAAGCACCATGACATGATTCAACAAATGGTGCTCTGGGTACTCTTGGACAAAACTGGGTGACTGTACGAAGATTTTGCAATCTACTCTTAGACAGTACAAAATTTATGATATGATCAGTGGAAGTCTCCTCTCAGCTCTGATTATTTCCTAAGTTCGTATACTGCTAAGATGCTTTGATGTTGCAAATGCATTTCACACAAGACACATTATAGACCTAACTCTGGGGAAGAAAGGGAAACCTGTCGTCAACTCCAATGTGCGTTGCAACTTTTCCATTTCTAATGTTGTTAACCATGTTCATCTTGTATTCATAGCCCAAATTAGAGGATATCAACAGCTTCACTCGCCACTGGATAGGAAGAGCAACAACAGTCTTTGATACTTATTTGGGTCACCGGTTAGCACAAGATAGAATGAAATGAGATGGGTTATTATTCAAATATCATCATATCAATTGTCAAGACAGTGGTACACAGTTGAATTTTATTTTTACATCAGAAAGAATGAATAACATTACAGACATACTGAGTTTGATATATTTTGTAATTACGGGTTGGTCCTCCAAATCTGAAATTTCTGATTATAAACCTATCAGAGTATAAAATATTTACCAGGTGCTGTACGTCATATCAGTCAAATATGATTAAGATTACTCCTGCTACGTTTGCGCATGTTACCCAAGCAGAAACATAACCATGCAATCAAGCATCTACATTAGGACCTGGATATGCTGGTAGGCTCATAATGCGCTTGTCTAAGACGGGGCCTCCCACAGTGAAATGATACAGGCTCTGGAAGTTTGATCCTCTCAACCCAAGAAGTTCGTGCACTGTCAAGAGACAAATTCAAGATTGTACTTGTGAGAAAGGGAAAACATAAGCAGTGATACCGTGATGGTAAGTGCAAGATATTCATGGTTACACTGTTGAAATTTCAAGTTTTGTGTCAAATGCTTCAAGTTTTTTATTATTTTCAAATTATGGTTTCAACTTTTGTGCCAAGAATTTTAGGTTAAAATTTCAAAAGCAAGTTTTCAAGTTTTGTATCAATGGCCGTAACATTTTATTGACATGCATTAGCAAATCTCTAAAGTACAATTATAAAAGTGGTTTGTTTCATGTTATAAAAATAATAATCTGTCGCATCTAACTAATAAAGGCATTTTGCGATATATTGTCGCATATCAATTATCATGGATGAAAAAATCCCATAAACAGCTAACACAAAAGAAACCTGGCAAACTGAGATATCTTAAAATGGGAACTCACAATTCTTCACTTGATGAAGGTTTCAAGCCACCATTGCTATGATGTCACAAGCCTCACTAACTCTCTAAGCCACTCTGACTTTAAATAACTTGAATATATTCTATACTTTCCAGTTATCACTTCTCAAATTCGAAAAACATCTTCAAGAGGTTATTGTTTACTTCATGCCTTACACTTATTTTTTTCTCACGGAATTAGTTAGTGCTCAATTGAATTCTTAAGTTTTATGATTACCTTGTGATAGTCTTATTCGGGCCCTAATGTTGCTAAATTATAAGGTTTTACAATCTGAAGTCTGCTTCCTGGACTACAGCAATTTCATGCACATTCCATGAGATATTCAAAAGAAGAAAGGAAAATACATTTCCTCAGAAATACTATGATACATGCATAATTATTATTGGAACCGAGTCAAAGAGAACAAGAACATACCAGGATCATCAAAGAAGCAACCAATTCCGGTTGCTGATATGTCAACAGCGTGTGCCTCAAGATACAACAGCTGGCCAAGAACTCCAGTCTCCCAAAACAATCGTGGATACATCCAAACATTCTTGTTACACAATGCAGGCTCAAAATGAGCCACCATACCAAGGCTAAAGCAGCCATCACTGGCAATGTCCTGTAATTAACTTAATGAGAAAATATTTTAAGGACTGAGAAACTGACCCTCATACTCTGGTTACAGCAGTTTTTATGCTTAGAGCTTGTTGCAGCATATTTTTTGACTGCTACTGAACAGTGGACAGTTATTGCATGTGAAAAATCATTGATGTGTCAGTTCAGCATAGCATCTTTTATGAATGCAATTCTTTGAACTACACTGATGAATGTTCAATCCATCCCAATCCATTTCTGCAGTAGTTTTCCCAATCCCATGTTCATTTACCAGCAATATAGTTAAGCACCCTCAGCTGATTAATAATAACATAAGCACAAATTGCACAATTTCCTAAATTTTGACTAATATATGCAAATCAAACAAATAATAGAAACAGAATCATATAAAGATTCGACAAACCTGATGGCATGAAAGCCCTTTGGCCAGCCGCTGACAATCACCCCTAGCAAGTTCATATAAAGGTAGATCAGACGGACACCCCTCTGGTTTCTCCCACACAAAATCAGATCTCATAGCTTTCCTTAATTCCTCCAAATGGTCCTCATTCCTGACCAAGAAATACAAACCCTTTGGCAATCCTTCCACTCTATGAACAAACAAAGCAGCATGCACCTCGGCATCCCAGGAAAGAACCCGAAATGGCAATGCAAATTGCCTCTTCTGCTTCCCTCCGCTTCCAGATCCCGAGGGAAGACAATGTAAAAGTATTTGATAAAATGTTTCTCTATCAGTTGCAGTCACTCCATCCATATCAACTGCGCTCCTTCTTTTCCTAACGACTTCTCTAGCTGTAAAACTCTTGTAACAGCTATCATTAATAACCCCACTGCTGTAAAACTGATCAACTACGAATTCATTTCCTATTGTTAATGGTTTCTTGACTACTTCAGCAGTTCTGTAAATTATATCCCAACGAACATGCTCTTTGCTTAGCAAATTTGGTTTCCCTTCCCAATCCAAAGCTGAAAACCCCTTCATTAATGAACTCAATTTTTCATAATTCACATCAAATTCATTGATCCCAGATGGAAAAACGACAAGAACACAATCTGGGTGCTCGAATTCCATCTCCGGAATCTTCCCTTTCACAGGTTTTGATGGAATTTCAAATTCGGGGAAAATATCCAGTCCCATTAATTTCTCCAATTCTTTATACCCTAAACCATCCAGAATCTTCACATCCCAACCAAGTCCAGCTGCAGCCATTGCAACAGCCGCGATAGCATGGCCGACATCATGATTACAGTACCTAAAACCGCGCTCTCCATATTTCCATGCCTCGCGCCAAAAAATCGAAGAAAACCCTATAAGAAACGAATTTTTGGGCAAGAATTTGCTAAAAAAATCCAACCCAGATGGGATTTTGGCTCTAAGTTCCAAAGCATGCTCTTTCGGCGCGTAATGCGCAACAAACGGCGAGTCGCAAAGCAAGTCAATAGCAGGGGCGATTATATATGACTCAGTCGGGTGTAAATTGCCACTACTCGGGTTGACACGAAGAGACCAAGTGGAGAAACCAGTGGTTTTCCAGGCAGATAGAGCCAGAGAGTCGTAAAAGAGTTGAGAAATTGAAGACACGGTGACGGGTTTAGGAGGAGGAAGCGATGTAAACAGAGAAGAGTACAGAGTGCCATTATCGTGGTTACCAGACGAGGAGGATGGAGTTTGGTTTTGATTACCTGTAGGAAAGTGTAAAAGAGGAAGGAGAGGAGCAGAAACGTAACGGCGAAATGGGTTGGGTTGATTGGCCCAGTCGAGGCCGTGAGGTCCACGTGCGTAGTTTGTGAAGGAATGTTTGGTCTGGTTATGGTATTTTAGAACTTGGGAAAGTTTCTGAAGGTCTGTGCTTTCTGGGTTTTTCCCTTCTTTTGGATTGGCTTTAAACGGTGACGGTGATGACGAGAAAGACATGGCGGGTACTATTATTCTTTTGCAAGGGCGGAGCACGGCGGCTATAGGAAGAAAGTGGAAATGAAAACGAGCGGGGCTTAGAGGGAAAGAAAAACTAGACGCAAGGTGTGGCATTTTTGAGATTCCGTTAATATTATTCTTACGATCATTTCTGAGCCATTGTAGTATCTTCTAGACTCTCGCGGCGCGGTGAGAATCAGGCTGCTCGAATATTTTTATGATTTGTTCGTTATCTTCCAATGACTGCGTAGTATTGTTCACTTTGGAGACTGAATACAGCCAACTCATTTATAAGTACACTCACTTTGTAAATCGGAAGATAACGGTGTTTAATGGATTGGGTGAACTCAGAAAGAACTGGGTGCATAGTCCATTTGTGCAATTGAGGGCCCATGAGTTAAATTTTTGCTACAGATCACAGGATTCACCAAGAATCGCGTGACATCAGTTTCCACTTCGGAGTTGTTTGTTCGTCTGACTTGCCGGTGACTCAGCCAATAACGATGCAGATGTCACCGTTAGCTGCCTGATTGACTATGTTGCTGCCAGCCCCTTCTAATTTTCATAAGGGCAGTACTTGATCAAAGTTATGGACAATATTACCCTCCTTAAACGGGTTAAACCTCGAAATTGGAGACTTGAAATAGAGCCAAATAACTGAACGGTTAAACTAATATGTCTTTTCGTCAATGGATGCCAACAAAAAGCAGGAGTGCCCCTATTCGTAATCGGCATGCGGCCAGCTAGCATGATGTACGGGATAGAAAAGGTTCTCGTGTTTTCCTTCCCTTAAAATAGCGCCAACTCACTCTTCTCCTTCTGCTTCCTCGATTGCTCAATTGGTTGTCTGCGGGCTGCAGTTTTATTTTCCGGCATCGTTTATCTCTGTGGTACAATAATATCACTCTCGCATCAATTTACGTTTCTATCGTAGCATGAAGTCAAAATTAAATGGGTTTTGATTTGGCAGATATGTCATCAATGATGGGGAAAAGAGGAATTCATTACTTGCAGAAATTGAAGGCTGCAAATATCCCATCTGCTTTGATAGAGAAGGGACAGAGTCGTGTTATAGATGCTTCTCTTACACTGATTCGTGAAAGGGCGAAGCTTAAAGTATAATCTCCATTTTACTTTGATTTTGTATTACTGTGTGATTGATCGTTGTTTTGAGCATTAACTAGACGGGGAAATGAATCACATGCAGGGAGAACTTGTGCGTGCTCTAGGTGGTGCTGTGGCGTCGACGTCCCTTCTTGGAGTTCCGTTAGGACATAACTCATCATTTCTTCAGGGGCCGGCTTTTGCTCCCCCTCGTATCAGAGAGGCTATTTGGTGCGGTAGCACTAATTCAACAACTGAAGAAGGTACATTCCCTGCAATTCATTCTCCAATAATTTCTTGAGATTGGAGGAGTCGGCATTTTAGTATCTTTACTCTCTTTTTCATGTTTGGTTTGTGATATGCAGGTAAAGAATTGAATGACCCGCGGGTGCTGACAGATGTCGGTGATGTCCCTGTTCAAGAAATACGAGATTGTGGGGTTGATGATGATAGATTGATGAATGTGATAAGTGAGTCTGTAAAGCTAGTTATGGAAGAGGTGAGTTTTCTTTTCTTTTTTCTTTTGTGAGCTTCTGATTTCCATGATTATCAGTTTGGCTAATTCTATTACAAAAACTAAAGATTAAGAAGCACACAAAACTTTCAGCTGTGATGTATCTTGGAAATCAAGTAATGAAATCTGGTTATGCAAAATGCTTACTCGCAGTTTAAACTAATGTTTTCATGTTGGATATTCTTTTTGTTACGAGAATCTATCTTCATTAAAATATCATGGACCTGTTGTGCATTTAAGTAACACGTGGGATTTGTGTTTTTGTTGAGCTTTCCCTTGATGTTTTTCTGCAGTATCTCGCTGTCTAGGTCAATATTTTAACAATTTTCTGCTTTCTGTAAAGCTTTATCTTCGTTTAGGCTTCTTTTATGACAAGAACTGAATGAAACATGTTAGTACTGACCAAGAAAATATGTTGTTTTTGGCTATCTTATAGTTTAAACAGATAAAATTCAACACTTACAAAGTTTATACTGCCTCAGGATCCTTTGCGTCCATTAGTTTTAGGCGGTGACCACTCTATATCTTATCCTGTTGTAAGAGCTGTCTCTGAGAAGCTCGGAGGACCTGTGGATGTTCTTCATCTGGATGCCCATCCTGATATCTACAATGCCTTTGAAGGAAATAAATATTCACATGCGTCATCTTTTGCCCGAATCTTGGAAGGTGGTTATGCAAGGCGGTTATTGCAGGTGACTTTGTCTTGTTCAATCGATTCATGTTTTTGACTTTACATTCTCTTTAATTCAATAACTTGATCAACTGCCATCTTACATATTCATATGTAAGGCCGGGTATTTTTTTATAACATGAGATCAACTACTGATTGTTTAGGTCGGAATCAGATCAATAACAAGTGAAGGCCGAGAACAGGGCAAGAGGTTTGGAGTTGAGCAATATGAAATGCGAACCTTTTCAAGGGACCGCCACTTCTTGGAGAACCTGGTCTCTCTTTCTCCCTTTCCTACACACACACTTGTAATCACAATTACACACTTGTGCACTCATATGTGAATGTATTTTTTTTTCTTTTGTGCCTTAACTTTATTGTGTACGTTCAAACAACTGCATTTACATAGTATTGTAAATTCTAAAGGAATGCTAGTTTTGGTAGAATAAATTGTTATAAGAAACCTGTAAATTAACGATAATTGTAAGAAAAAAGTGGGATATGTGGCCTATAGCACAAGTAAAATGTAAATATTTTTTCTTGTTGGCATGCATAATACTGATGAAATTTGTTCTCTTCTTATAGAAAGAATAGCTTGATTTCATCTGTGTCTTATGAACTTGTAATGCCAAGATTGATCAGAGTGTAGTGTAACAGTCTTGGTTTTAGAGAGGTCTCAATTCTTTCTTTGGATATTTATGCACTTTGTCAATTCAAAGGCTTTTCTCATTCACTTCCTCTGCAGAAGCTTGGGGAAGGGGTAAAGGGTGTATATATCTCGCTAGATGTGGACTGTCTTGATCCTGCCTTTGCTCCTGGAGTATCTCACATAGAGCCTGGAGGCCTTTCGTTCCGTGATGTTCTGAACATCCTCCACAATCTCCAAGCTGATGTTGTTGCTGCAGATGTGGTTGAATTCAATCCGCAACGTGACACTGTTGATGGGATGACTGCAATGGTTGCTGCTAAGTTGGTACGGGAACTGACTGCAAAGATATCAAAATAATATATTTATTACCTCTGCATCCAACTCTTCGTATACCACCATTTGTTGATTTTGTTAAAGATTTGACCCTTGTTCCATCCTATATCATCCATTTTTGTGCAGGAATCACTCAAGGTGTTTAACATCTAGGTAGTTCCTGATTCCTCAACTTGCCCGCATAATTGTATTCTAAATCAAATCTAAATAAAAATAGGTCAAAATTATCATGCTTGGTGAAGATTTCTACGACTTGCTTTGTGAATTCGGAATGTTAGTTGCTATAACTTAACTACTGTATACTGTAGTTCAAGCATGACTGCTGTTTTAAAGTTTTCGGAATAAACCTTTTACATTGGCTTTTCCGGTGAAGCATTTGGATGAATGCCACGGAGGACATGATCGTACAAAGCCACACCGGTAAACATTTCACTCGAGTACACATTTCACTTCTTGAACCTGGGTGATTGTGCAAAGTCGCCACGAATTTGGAGAAATCTACACAGTATCGTAACCGAACGTTGTGCTTGCTTGGAACAATTTTAATAACATATTGATGAAGATTCCCCATATCACAGAATATATCACGAAATCAAACACAGTAGATCTCATACGGTGTCGTTTGAGATTGTAATTGATAACCGTACCTGGGCGTACTCTCACCGCTCGGAAGAACCAAAACCTGAAAGACAAGGTTGAAACGATGTCGTTACAAAGATCTCATCCAATCTTTATAATCTCTTTCCGTTGTGCCGCACAGCTAGTCGTGCTCTTATTTCCTTCGTGTCCAAACCCATGCCTTCGTTGCAGACACTCTCATCAAGAATTCCGCGCCTGAATATCCTCCAAAAACCCTCGCTTATCTTTTCGCTCGCCTCTCTAAAATCATTCAAACCTTATGACCGACAAATAACAAGACACGGATGCTCGCCTCTCACATTTTCTCCTCTTTTAAGCCGTGTTTACAGTTCAAAGAATTTCGGTCAAGTCAAGATGAGTGCAAAGGAAGATTTAATTGTTCTCGGCATTGAAACCAGCTGCGATGACACCGCTGCTGCTGTTGTAAGTTGTTTCTGTGCTTTTCTTGATTGCTTTTTGTTTTTCTTTTTAAGAGCCCGTCGAGGAAACCTTTTAGTAATATTTTATATTTCTCAGAATATGCTATATTTGCTTTACAGTTAGTTTCGCGATGTTCTTAATGGATTTTCTTTGTTTCTTGTTTATTGAGTGATTTTAGGTGAGAGGCAATGGTGAAATTCTCAGTCAAGTGGTGTCTTCTCAGGTAGAGCCTGTGTTTATGAGGTTGATTTTGATAGTTTGGCTTCACGTTCTACTCGAAGTGGTTTTGAATTTTGGTGTATTATTTAGATATTTACGTTTGAGTCGCTATTTATGTTCCGAGGGTATTCAAGGTCTGGATTAATTTATTGGAGTGGCTTAGACCCCTTTTGCCATCTCCAGACTCAAATTACTCGCCTTTCTTCTCTCTTGCTTCTATTCTCTATTGTTGATTAAGAGAAGGAAACGAAGCAACCAACCTGTCGTCGATAGAGCAGCAAACCCAATCGAAGTGGTAATCGCACATTATGAATTATTGCGTTGCGAGGTTTAAATGATGAAATTACTAGAATCAGTGGCTACAACGAAGCTTGAATAAATATGCGTTTATTTATTTGAATTCATTATCAAAACATCAAAATGGCTGCCATTGCAAATTCTCCGTGATAATGAAAACCGAAAAAATGAGGGTGATTCTGTCTAAGTGTATCATTACTCAGACTATGATTTTCTCAGTTAAATTGTGAAAGCTGTAACTTTATGTACCATATGCTGATTTTTTTACAGTTTTTACAATGTCAAGGCAGATCTGCTAGCTAGATATGGGGGTGTTGCTCCTAAAATGGCGGAAGAAGCACACTCACAAGCAATTGATCCGGTATGATATTTGATAACTAGAACTCTAGGTACTTTATCTTGTAATTTTTCATGTGCTGGCAATGTTTTCTATATCTCTGTTGCCAATAGTTTTGCTGTCCATGCTTTTCATTGTATTATAGTCTCAAATTTACTTCTATTATATTGTAATCTGTGTGAATAACCTGTGGAATATGTTCCCATTCTTACATGTTTCTCATGTGTCAAGAACAATTGTTTGGGTCTTGCCTGTAAATGGTTTTAAGGCTGATATGGACCTGAATTGTGTTCATTAAATGCAGGTTGTGCAAGAAGCACTCAATAAAGCTAATTTAACTGAAAGGGATCTTTCTGCAGTTGCTGTTACTATTGGTCCTGGTTTAAGCCTCTGTCTTCGTGGTAATTTGAAACATATTTTACAGGAACTTTTATCTTATAGCAGATGCCAAATCGTGGCTGAAGTTCCTCCTTGTCTGTCTCTTTGAAGTGCGTCATTGTGAAGAAAGTGTGATTGTTAATTTAAAGTTTTGGCGCATAAGTATGTAAGGAATGCCATATGCCTTTCAACTGGAAAGAAAAAAAAATAGTACCAACTTGAGCTGTTTTGTTATTTAGTTTTTCTGAGAGAGGAAAAAAAATTATTTGACTGTTTCAAATTAGCCATAGAACCCCTCTTGGGTTTGGGGACTTGTCGTTTCTTGGTGAACCTTTTTGGAGGGACTCGAGTATAGGTATGTGTACTTGTGGCAGAGTTTGTCAGACTAACGGAACTTTGGTCTAGAAATATTGAACCTTCTGTTGGAAAGCTTTTTGCTAAGAGAAGTGGTGCATATTGAGTAGTTAAGTCAGGTCTACGTTTTCATTTATGTGAGAAGCATGCAACTTCCCTCTATTTGTTTTATATATACACGATAATGATCAAACTCAGCAGAACACTAACCGATTGGTAAGGCCCTGACTAAATTATTGCCATGCTTTGGTTGATTTTGAATATAGTTTCCTGTTGTATGCATTTAGGTTGAATGGAATTTATGATGTTTTATTTCTGTATGAATTGGAGTGCAGTTGGTGTGCAGAAAGCTCGTAAAATTGCTTCTTGCTTCAATCTGCCCATCGTTGGTGTTCACCACATGGAGGCGCATGCTTTGGTAGCCAGGCAAGAGTTAACTTCTGACTATATAATGCTGAATGGCTACTTTAATCATTAAAATAGCATACGTATAGGATGGAAAAAAATGAAATGTGAGTTACTGTGCATTTTTTTCCTTAAGAAATGATGTAATTATGCTATCATTTTTGCTGAAAATTATTATGTAATTGCTTGTTGCCATCCAATAAATATCTTTCTATGTTTAGATTAATTGAGCGGGACTTGCAATTTCCTTTCTTGGCTTTGCTTATATCAGGTATGAACTTCTACTTCCACACTACTCTTTATTTTCTTGGGTTAGCCAATAATTTTGTGTGAAAAGTGTAAAGACTTCAAGGATTAATAGAAATGGCATATTACTACATATATGGTCACTGTGGACGAGCAGTGTGGATGATTGCAATCCTGTCACATGAATAGTGTGCTCTACATGTACATAGCAATTTTAATATGCATGATCACTTGGTGAATGAGAAGGGAGGGACTTCTGGATAATTCTATGGTAGGGCCAAAACATGTATCTCAAGTCTAATGAAAACATTCCAAGTCTCTGCAAATTAGTTATGCTTTTTTTAGGAAGAGCATTAGTCATTCAATAATGACTTCATACCCATAATTAGCTCTTCTATCTTATTTGGTTCTTATAGATGTGAAGATTATAATGATTGCTGGCTTCATTTGTCTGTTGCCTAGGCGGTCACAATCTACTTGTTCTTGCACATAATCTTGGCCAATACACTCAGCTTGGGACCACAATAGATGATGCAATTGGTGAGGCATTCGACAAGACAGCAAAATGGCTTGGCCTGGATATGAGGAGGAGTGGCGGGCCAGCAGTTGAGGAACTTGCTCTAGAGGGTGATGCAGAGTCTGTCAAATTCTCAGTAAGTCCTTTTTCCCAAAAGATTATTGTACTTTTATGTGATTAAGATATGCTAGAATGTGTTTTTCATGGTTCTATTTAACAAATTTGTCATATGACTGATCTTTCTGTAATTGTATGATAAGTTTGGCTCTACTCTGCTTTTGTAGACTCCAATGAAACAACATAAAGATTGCAACTTCTCATACGCAGGTCTGAAGACTCAAGTGAGACTGGCTATTGAATCCAAAACTATGTATGTTGAATATCAATGTTTGCAATCATTTGAAAGTTGTACTTGCATGGTCAGTTCTAGTTGGCCACATCCATCCTCTTGACTCAAAATAGAGCTTATTAAGTGCAGGGAAGATATCATCTACTTCTGGATATCAGTTTTAGGAAATAGCCATCTGAATATACTTGTCCTTTTGTTGATGTCCATCTCAGTTCTAGTCAGCTACATTCCAGGATATTTAACTGTTTCTCAATGGATCTCCCTAACAACTATTGATGTGCTTCAACCATATCTTCCTTTCTGTTGATGTGCATGATCTCTCTGCAGTGATGCTAAAATTCCCATTTCTTCCGCAAGCAGCCAAGAAAGAAATTCTCGGGCTAATATTGCTGCCTCTTTTCAGGTCTGAAGAAAGGGAAACAGAAAATTCAGAAACTTCTGTTGTTACATAGTCTTTCAGTTTGTGCATTCAAATGTTGGTCAATAATTTTTTATTCTGCTTCATGCAGCGAGTTGCAGTTTTACATCTAGAGGAAAGGTGTGAACGAGCAATTGAATGGGCATCGAAGATCGAGCCTTCTATAAAACATCTGGTGATGTCTACTGCAATCATTTAATTATCTCTGCTCCACTATTTCAGTGGATTACGGCCCCTTTCCTCTGATTTTCCTAGCTTGCGATGGTTTGACAAATTTATTGTGCAGGTGGTCTCTGGAGGGGTTGCATCAAATAAGTATGTTAGAGCTCAACTTGATCAGGTTGTCAAAAAGAACAGCCTGCAACTTGTGTGCCCTCCTCCCAGTCTGTGTACCGACAATGGTAAGTTATATTTCTGAGTTTCCTAACTGTTGCCTTTTTTTTTATTTATCTATGAGCGGAGTGAAGGTTTTTTATTTTACCTACAAGAAGGAATTGCTTTTTCCCCATGACTATTTACTATTCTGGTGCTGAATAGGAGATCACAGGAAAGATTAAGATAAATTCTTTATCTCCAATCCCACTTAAATTTGACACCAAGCTTAAATTTCATTTCCTCAAATAATATGACAGTCAAAAGGTTATTTGTAGTGGATTGCCAATTGTGTAAACTTGGGATGGTGTGTTGGTATGCTAGGAAAAAAAATTCTTGCTTGTAAAATAATCTGAACATGACATCTAATGGCGGATAAATCCTTTCATTTCATATATGTAGGTGTAATGGTGGCTTGGACTGGCATCGAGCATTTTTGTGTGGGAAGATTTGATCCTCCCCCAACTGCAAATGACCCTGAAGATTTTGTGGTATGTTAAAATGTTTGATTGCTGGTGACTCTGCTTGTTTTGTTTTGGTAGAGACGGCTCTCTCTCTCTCTCTCTCTCTCCAAAAGTTCAAGGCTAACAGCCATTACAACTTTTATGGTGTGAATTGCAATTTTAAGTCCTTTGGACTTTGAGGTGTAAAAGCATTTTGAAGCAGAGAAGGAGGGAGGAGTCTGCTTATATCTGTGGCAGAAAAATGTCAATAATTTGTTAACTGGTAAAAGTAGAAATTTTTGACTTATTGTCATCTTGTATTTGTTGTGTTATTAGTATGATTTACGGCCAAGGTGGCCATTGGGAGAGGACTATGCTGAAGGAAGAAGCGATGCTCGCTCCTTGAGAAAGGCTCGGATTCATCCGTCTCTTACATCTATCGTCCAAGCATCTATGCGACAACAATCGTAGCCCACCTCACCAATCCCCTTAGATTTTGAGATCGCTCCATGCACAGAGCCATTTGTACGAATTCAACCATCTTTTTGTTGTCTAATTTATGTCCAACCATTGAACTCTCAACCGAGGCTTTGGTGGTTATAGATTATTTGTTAAGCATTGCAGCATTTTGAGGCTGATGAGCAGCATCGAGTAGAAATTGCCAGGGCAGCTTGTTTCTGGTATCGCCCATGTGCACCTTTTTTTTTATCTACTTTTATATCATTTACATAACTGAATTCTTTCAGTCTTTGATTATTGGACCATTCTAAATTATTTATTTGTGCCAGGCTTAGCTCAAGCTAAATTCTTTTAAAATTAAAATATAATTTAATGTGGGTTAATCTTCAGAATTCTTAATATTTAAATATACATCTGATTTTAAGTTTTAGAATTTGGATAGGAAATTCTAAATAATATTATTGAATATGAAATTATTTCTAGCCAATCAAAAATTTTTAAAACTTTTTAAAGACTTTTTTTTCAAATTAAGCCTGAACCAAATCCCGCCCAATTGTGCCGACGGGCTAAACCCAGCTTAAAAGGGAAGTGAGTGCACAGGACCCCGACAGAAACTCAGAGAAAGAAAAAGGAATGGAGGTATTGATACTGCCAATCTCAGCGTGACACAGAGGGAAACTTATATCTGCCGGCTGAACTTCTCTTTCTTCACTTTTGTCTGCCTTTTCCTCTGAACTTGCTCACGGTAATTATTCTTATTAATTTTTTATTATATAATTGCACTTACCAAGTGTTCATTTAATTGCTACACAAATATTCTAGATAGTTAACTTTTTTTTATCATGATTCAATGCTTGCTCGAATTCAAGTGTTCTAAAACTTGCCATGCATAAAACAGATTTGAAAATTTCAAGTGGCAAAGCTGTTGAAATTCTGAAGGTTGCATCCAATGCTAGTGGGCTTGAAGTCACTCAATTATCAATTGTAATTCAATTTCTTTTTGAATCTCCTTTTAATTTCTGCATGTACAATAACCTGATGACAGAAGGGAATTGCTAAGATTTTAGAGCTGCAGTTGACAAAAATTAGCAAAAACTGTCAGTTAGCACTAGAGAACTATCTTGAAGAGTAATAATTTGGGGTGTCTTTCTGTAGCGTATTTATTGTTTTCGAAATGATGTTAATTTGTATCCATGTAACGATTGCAGGATCTTAACTAAGAGATCATTTCAATTTTTATTGCAGGCAAGTGCACAAAATACCTGGGATATGCTCCATGAGGAAGAGAGGTTGACACGGATTACTACATCCTGGGTGATGCAATCAATTGCAAAGAAATTACTGAAATTGGTTAGTCATCCATTTTCTTGCTTTGGACTAATTTCTTCATTTTGTGCCCATCGGTGCATTTAATAGACGGACTTGTTTTATGAGCATTAAGGTTGAAGTTTTTTTTTCAGTGAAAAGATCTAAATTTTTGATTTTTTTTAATTGTCATGGTTTTGCTCATATATACAGGTGGAGTACCCAGCATGTGTAAAACACAGCTGGTGTAAGAGTTTCCTGTTCTTCTAGCTTTCTCCTAGTGTTCAACTTTCCTGTTATTCTGGAAGTTATCATATTTATATTTACAAGATTCAGCTTGCAGTGAATGTGCAAATACCAGTAGACTATGGTGGACTCCGGGGGGAGACAATGTATATAGGCAAGCGTTTGTTTCATCAATGTTAGTTGTCATGTTGGTGCGATTGATCTTCCTGTTAAGCTGTAAGTCTATGAGCTTTTGATATTTAGATACAGAAGGTAGCTTTATGTTTGAGCATGCTTTACAAATTGCTGAGGCATGCGTAGAGGACATGTTGGAATATTCTGGTTTTTTGCAGAATGATTTATGGCATAATTTTCAAACTTGCCAAATTAAGATGTAACCAAGGATATTTTGGAAAATACATTTTATTTTGACATCTGCATTTACACAGAGCAAATTGTGCTGATAAATTACCTTGACAAGTTCATTTTAGAGCATAAAGATGTAGGTATAACATTAGTATGTTGCTTTAGAACATACACAAGCAATTATCTTAGTAGGGATTATGTTTATTTGATTCCTATCACTTTTTCTATTCTTGGGATGGATATGTCTTTCATTGGTTCTATTGCTAAGCCAGTGCCTGATTCAACAAGCATACATGGATGACCTACTATAACTTTCTAAATTACTGAACTGGGAAGTTCCCTGTTTCTTTTAAAGTGCGCCAAGTGCATGTATGTGCTCTTACTAGGTTTATGGTAAACAGAAATGCTCATTAGTACATTCTTCAATGTCTTCTTGTTTTACACTTCAGTTAAAGGCTTTCTGGCCAATTTCTTGTTACATGTGTAGCAAATGTTTTCCTGAAGAATTCACTGTTTATTGTCATAACAGGTCAAGGTCGTTATTATCGATAGTATTACATTCCATTTCCTCCAAGATTTTGATGACATGGCTCTAAGAACTCAAGTGCTAAGTGGGGGAATGGCCTTAAAATTGCTGAACCCAGCCAAAAAAAGTTCAGTGTAGCAGTAAGAAAAACCCAGATATCTTTGTAAAATTTTTAACTTTTTAATTGGGAATAGCTTATCTATGGTTGTTCATGTAAGAGCAATATTACCGCTCAGGGAGTAAAAATTTAACCTTGTTTAGTTCTATTGCACCTCCTACCCTTACCCTTCCCTTCCCATACCATTGCTTCTGTTGGAACCAGACTGATATTTTTTTCCCAGAACTCATGGCCATTAAGTCAGTTCTTATTCTACCATGTTACAATTCTAGTTTTGGAGCCATCCTTTGGTTAACTGGTGTTACTGTTTTTCCTGCACCCCGTCTATTTGGCAGGTTGTTATGTTGAGCCAGGTGACCACCAGGTGCAGTGAAGGTTCCTTCCAATTAAGCCCTGCACCAGGTACGTTCAATCAACTCCGGTCTCCCACTTGATTATCAAAATTACCTGCTTATTTTTGAGCCTGACATGGTGTTGGATAGAAATCACACATCCATGGTGGATACTGGATACGTAAGTGTGGATAGAAATCACATTGTTTGTTGCAACATGCCGGCTAGGTGATAGCTGGTCACATTCTTGTACATATCCGCTCATTCTATACTGGAATGGCAATGAACATTATGCATACATTGACAAGTCACTCTCTCTTCTATCAGCATTGGCACTATATTCAGTGATCAGCAGAGGGATCCTGAATTCCACTTCAAAATGATGTAAGATTTAGATTGGATTATAAAAAAGAAAAACTACAAAAATTATTTGCACTAGTGTTGTTTTACTTTGATGTAAACAAAGTTAACACATGATTTGTTTTGTTGCTCTGTTGTTTCTTTTATGTGAAGAGATTTACAGGGAAATGGAGCCATTATAATAGACAATCATAGTCAATGATAACAATGACGGGAAGCTCAAGTAAATAGTCAGTTCATTCCCCGGTAAATACTGGTAAGTTCACAACTGCGTTTCCAATTTGAAGTTAAAATTCTCGTGCTGACTCACAGCAGTGAGGCCAATTTTGCTTCAGGGAAATATTGTCCAACTCAGATTTTAATGTTTGACCAACCAAGCAAATTCACATCATTTTCACTAATTAATACGAGATTAGGCCCTTAACTTTGCTTGCACTACTCTCTTAACTGTGGTTTTGCTTGCTGCCACGTGGGGGATTAGGGATGCAGTTTTATGATATTAAGTAATTAATGGCGAACAGTGGTGATGTCCGCTGTTTGAATTGCAAACTACTTGCATTAGGCAATGTTTTTGACCAACCCCACCAAACCTTTTCACCTATCTTGACTTTCCAACAACCAACCCAAAGTTTGTTTTCGCTGCTACGGTGGATCTAATCATATTGTAAAATAACTGAATTGCTCTTAATAGTTAAGTGCCATACCGGATCAAAACTCAACGAGGAATTTGGTCATCTTAACAATCTCCAGGGGCTTGTTGAATAAAATTTAACAACTTTTTGTCTAATTTGTCAAAATATAGAAAGTAAGGATATGGTTGTTATTACAGAAAGTAAAGATCTCAACTGGATGTTGATTGTGCTGACCTCTCTCGGACGAGAGCACTAATTTGTTAGGATCTCAATTTTTTTTTCTAATTTTTTTATCCCTTAGCGATTATCACGCTTACTGAAATTCTTCCTAATTTGTTATTCCGTTTAATTTTTGAGTTTTTTTTTATATTTACGTTCCTTAAATTGTCCTTTAAATTAACTAATATATAAAAAAATATGTTAAAATAAAAGATAAATTAAAAAAAAACTATGACAATGCACCTAACATACAATAAATAGTTGATTAATACAAAAATAAAAAAGATACGGCAGGCAGAGCATTTTGTAAATTCCCAACCATGGTCAATAGTCGAGATGTCTCCTCCGCTCGAATCTAACGGTCAGCTATGTTTACCTGTCCCTTTGTGTAGACGAGAAGACCAACACACTAGAGTTGTTGGCACTCAGCATCACTCTTGTTTAACTAAAGTCTCCACAAACACATGAGAAAATCAACACGCACTCAGCATCTCTCTCATTTAACTAAAGTCTCCACAAACACATTCCTCGCTAACCAAGAAACATCACCCTCCTCTCAACTCTGCTATTCTAAGATATGGCTTCTTCTTCTTCCATGATTCTATCCCAAGCTCTTTTGGTTCGAGCCGTTTCTCATTATGCCTCTACGCAATCTTCAGACAGTTTTCTCTCTCTCTTCACTCCCTCGCTCCGTTCTTTCTCCGGTCTCAAATCAACTCCTCCTTTCATCTCACGCGACACAGCCTGCCGCCGCCTCCCCACGCGCCTCCACCAACACCATCCTATCCGTGCTGCTGTACAAACTCTTGACACTACCACTGAGACATCTCTGGTTGAAAAATCCATCAACACCATTAGATTTCTCGCTGTCGATGCTGTCGAGAAGGCTAATTGCGGCCACCCCGGTTTGCCAATGGGATGTGCTCCTGTGGGTCATATTTTGTACGACGAAGTCATGAGATATAACCCCCAAAAACCCCTACTGGTTCAACCGTGATCGCTTCGTTTTGTCCGCCGGACATGGCTGCATGTTGCTATACGCTCTTCTTCATCTAGCTGGTTACGATAGTGTGCAGGTGGGTCTATCTGAAGGACCCGCTATCTTTTGGATCTGTTTTTGGTTTGTTTATGAATATAAACTCGGATCTGTTGCTCTATTATGTTAGAAAGTAGAACCAAACTGCTTAAAGTCTATAGTAATTGTCTGGCAAAATTTCATCTCTCAATTTAGTGTTGTGTAATATCACATAATAGGAGGAGGACTTGAAGAGTTTCCGACAATGGGGAAGCAAAACTCCTGGACACCCAGAAAACTTCGAGACACCTGGAGTGGAAGTTACAACTGGTTGGTTTCTAGTAATCTTTTTTGTGTTTAATTTTTATACCCACTTCTTTGCTACTCGATAAAATCCCAACAATTAAAGTTGTGTGAATGTTTGGTGCAGGTCCTCTTGGTCAAGGAATTGCCAATGCTGTTGGTTTGGCCCTCGCTGAGAAGCACTTGGCTGCTCGATTCAACAAGCCAGACAGTGAAATTGTTGACCACTACACGTATATTGCTATCTAGATCTCTGTAAAAATAAACCTCGTTTTCATTTTGTTGGGTTAATAATCTTGGTATCTATTCGCTCGTAGATATGTGATATTGGGTGATGGATGCCAAATGGAAGGGATTGCGAACGAGGCTTGCTCCCTTGCCGGGCACTGGGGACTTGGGAAGCTTATTGCTTTCTATGATGACAATCATATCTCCATTGACGGTGACACAGAGATTGCCTTTACAGAGAGTGTTGACAAGCGGTTTGAGGGTCTCGGGTGGCATATCATCTGGGTGAAGAATGGAAACACTGGCTATGATGGTATTCGCGCTGCCATTAAGGAAGCAAAGGCTGTGAAAGACAAACCCACTTTGATCAAGGTTAGGTATTTCTTTCATGTTTAGATTTTTGAGGGAAACGATATTTTGTTAACTCTTATCTAAATCCTGTAGGTTTTTACTGCAGTGTCATTTTATATATGCTTTTCCTCACAAATCTTTCTTTCTGTCTTCCTCTCATTCTTTTCAGACTGCTTGATTCCTGAATTAAGAAAATATCAATTAACTGCATTGCTATTGCAAGCATTCTCAAGCCCTTGGTTTTGCTGTGCTGTGAAATTAGGATATAATTTTGTTGAATGTTCACTTTCTCACAGGTGACTACAACCATTGGCTATGGGTCTCCCAACAAAGCAAACTCCTACAGTGTACACGGGAGTGCTCTAGGAGCCAAGGAAGTAGATGCTACTAGAAAGAATCTCAGATGGCCATTTGAGCCTTTCCACGTGCCAGAAGACGTTAAGAAGTAATCAATAGTTGATAGCTTCTATCTTGTTAACTTTGACAGACAGGGTTGATTTGATATTTGTTTACTTTCTGGCTCTTTTGCAGGCATTGGAGTCGCCATGCCTCCGAGGGCGCTGGTCTTGAAGCTGAATGGAATGCCAAGTTTGCTGAGTATGAGAAAAAGTACAAGGAAGAAGCTGCAGAGTTTAAGTCTATCATCACTGGTGAATTACCTGCTGGTTGGGAGAAAGCACTTCCGGTGTGTAGAGCTTAGATGACCTTTTTAGTTCTTTATCTTCACCTTCAAGGGCTTGTTTGAATTATGGTCGGGATCTGTATACAATCATAGACATGTTTCCACAAATAGCATTTTGAATAACATTGATTTACAGTCTCCCTGTATAATTTCTTAAACAATTCACATTCAATTGAAACAGAAAATCAGGACTACTTATGGAATAAAGACCATCTGTTAATGCATTCTTTTTGGGATTTTCCAGACATACACTCCAGAGAGTCCAGCTGATGCCACCAGAAATTTGTCTCAGCAATGTCTTAATGCCCTTGCAAAGGTTCTCCCTGGTCTTCTTGGTGGTAGTGCAGATCTTGCCTCTTCCAACATGACCTTGCTCAAAATGTTTGGGGACTTCCAAAAGGACACCCCAGAGGAACGCAATGTTAGGTTTGGCGTTAGGGAGCATGGGATGGGAGCCATCTGTAATGGCATTGCCCTTCACAGCCCTGGCCTAATTCCGTACTGCGCTACTTTCTTTGTTTTCACCGACTACATGAGAGCTGCCATGAGGATCTCTGCTTTATCTGAAGCTGGAGTTATCTATGTTATGACCCATGATTCTATTGGTCTTGGAGAAGATGGACCTACCCATCAGCCAATTGAACACTTGGCAACTTTCCGTGCCATGCCCAACATCTTGATGTTCCGCCCAGCTGACGGAAACGAAACTGCTGGTGCATACAAGGTAGCCGTCAACAACAGAAAGAGACCCTCTGTCCTTGCCCTCTCTCGTCAAAAGCTTGCCCAACTTCCTGGAACTTCCATTGAAGGTGTTGAAAAGGGTGGCTACATAATTTCTGACAATTCTTCTGGTAACAAACCTGATGTCATTTTGATTGGAACTGGTTCAGAATTGGAAATTGCTGCTAAAGCAGGTGAGGAACTAAGGACGGAAGGGAAGGCTGTAAGAGTAGTCTCTTTTGTTTCTTGGGAGCTTTTTGATGAGCAATCAGATGCCTACAAGGAAAGTGTGCTTCCAGCCGATGTTTCAGCTAGAGTTAGCATTGAAGCTGGATCAACATTTGGTTGGGAGAAGATTGTTGGAAACAAAGGAAAGGTTATAGGAATTGATCGGTTTGGTGCCAGTGCACCAGCAGGCAGAATATACAAGGAGTTTGGTATCACTGCAGAAGCTGTCGTCGCTGCAGCTAAAGAACTCTGCTAGGCTTGGTTAGTGGTCGACCTCAAAACCTTGTTATTAACATGTGTGGGTTATGGGAATTGGTTTTACAGTGAGAGACCATTCCCAAGAGAGTTGCTTCACACAGGTTGTCTTTGGTTTTAATAAAAGCAAGATTAAATTTCTTCTCTTGCTTACAATACAATTCTGCAGTAGAGCAACATAGATTTGAATAGCGAGATGAAGCGAGTAGGGCTTGTTTATGTTCATGAAATTGTAATAACTCTTGAAACCTATCTTGAGTTCTGTATTATTTCCAATTGATTTTAATGCAGCTTGCTATTTTCCAACCATCTCATCTTCGCGTCAAGCCACAACATCAAATGTTGGTGTTAATTATACTTTTTACATTGACTCAACCCTTATGATCTAAAACCAGGAATTGTTACTGCTAAGTGCTAAACAAATGCATATTCACTTTTCCCCTTGCAGTGAAAACTTTTCTCATTTGGACGATTCATCTGATTTATTAAACCAAATTTGGCGCCATGTTGGTTGTCACCAGGATATGATTGAAGAAGGCAACGGAAAAAAGGTTGATGATTGAAAAGCGCTGTCCTGAATTGGATTGGGCAATGGTTTGAAGTCATTCCAAAAGTGTAAGACAATCCCGTGCCTCTAGCTTAGGACTCGGTAATGCTATTTAATGAAAATGAAGCTTGTAAATTTTGCTCTTATAACAACCTCCTGGGGCCGTGGAAAGAAAGATATTGACCAACCTATTGAAAAGTTGGTGGTGGTTGGAGCATCTGTTCTCAGCCCACCAATCCATATTGTCTTCTACAACAACAAATTTATTCATTTTCTTCTTGAAAAATTACGGGTTCACGATCCAACGAATTTGTTATTGTGACAAAATTGACGGTTGTGTTTGGCATTGGCACTTAGCTGTTGACCCTTGCGACTCGAGCAATTTCGGCATGTCCGGATTCCGCTTATGCTCTTTTTCTGTATGTTCTATATGATACGGAGGCTAATTTAGGCTTTATCCATGTGAAAAGCATAAAATGGTAGGAATTTGTTCTGATTAATCAATATTTTATTATCACTAACTAGATTTGGCACTTTGTGTACCAATCTTGACGAACTAATAACATTTTGTTCACTTTGTTAGACCATGAAGTCTTGAGTATGGGATCCTCCTTGGACTCGGATGTGGCAGCAGGCAAATCATTTATAAAGCTGGAAGCGGATGATTGGCAGAGTTCGGCCCCTGTATTTAGCGGCAACGGACATGTAGCCTAACATCTATCAGGACGGGCACCCGCCTCGAAAAGGCGTAGATGTATGCCCATCAAATTCAACGAACAGAAGCAGACTGCGCATCAAACCTACCCCTACAAAATTAACAAATACCCAACACCACAATTTGAAGAGCAAGATTAGACGGCACATTATCCTCACCAAACCCTTTTGGTCCACCACGTTTTGAAAACCATACCTACTCAAATCGTAAGCCAACCTACTTCGTGGGGCCTTTTTCTAGCTCACACGAAAAAGTTAATGGTCCAATCTAATTAAATAATCTAAATGATTTTATTAAATAATTCAGTTAAGACGTTCAGCAATAGAAACTTGCCATATCAACAGAGTGCTTCGTTTACGGAAAAAGATTTTATAGCATATGCGTAAGCGGGGTTGGCGAGAGACGGGATAGTCTGCAATTGCAAGTTGTACGCGCGCAGTCTTACCAACCACTTGGTTGATAATTTCACAAGGCGTAGGCACTTATAGTAACTTTTTGGATATTAGAAAAATTTCTAGGCATCGTTGTGGATATTCACCATCCCTTTCAAAGTAGGCCTGGTTGGTGAAACTCTACATTGAGTCAATACACCCACCACAAATACTAACACGCATTACACCTAAATTGCTTTATAGCATTTTTCAATCCCAGAAAACTGAAACAAAATACATCACAATTTTCGGGAGGGATAGATAGATAGCAATGGCGCAAGCTAGCAAAATCTGTAATGGAGCTCAAAATACTTATGTTTTTTCGAGTTATACGAAAACCCATAACCCTAAACCTGTTTTCTCAATTTCGTTAAGCTCTCGGAGCAAAGGCAGTTCGAGTTCTTGGGGTTTAAGGTGCAATGAGAGATTGGGTAATAATACGGTTCGTGCGGTTAGGGTTTCAGCTTCAGTTGGCACGACAGAGAAACCGTCGAAAGTATCGGAAATTGTGTTGCAACCTATCAAAGAGATTTCCGGTACTGTGACGTTGCCTGGCTCTAAGTCCCTTTCCAATCGTATTCTCCTTCTCGCTGCCCTCTCTGAGGTTTGTGGTTTTTAGGCTTTTTTTTTAATCTATGTAAGCCTGCTTGATTCTTGAGAAAATATAGGAAAAGAAATGAATTTAGAATCAGAACTCTGTTTCTCTCTTTTCTTTGTCTTGCCTTTTCAGTTTGCGAGCCAACTTGACATTTAAAAAGATTATAATTCTAGGCTGATTGTTGTTGTTCATTTCTTGACTGCTATGAGAAGTCAATAGAATGTGTATTCTTTAATTGCTCACAAATTCAGGAGAGACGAAAATTTGAGTGACAAGTAAATTTAGATTACAAGTAGGGTTTGGTGTGTAGTTATCGTTTCAAAGATGGATTTATAGTTTGTCCACTTGGTTATGTTGATTCTTGCGAACTGTTGAAAGCTAGAGAATTTTTTTCTCCCTTATTTTACCTACCTTTTGTATTTAGTTAGTCTAATGTTTAGGTTGTGATTTCAGGGAACAACTGTGTTAGACAATTTGTTGAGCAGTGATGATATCCACCACATGCTTGTTGCCTTGAAAAAACTTGGACTAAATGTAGAAGAGGATGGTGCAGCAAAACAAGCAGTTGTGGAAGGTTGTGGGGGTCTGTTTCCAGTGTGTAAAGATTCAACAGGTGAAGTTGAACTTTTCCTTGGAAATGCAGGAACTGCTATGCGGCCACTGACTGCTGCAGTAACTGCTGCTGGTGGCAATTTGAGGTCTGTCCAATATTGTTTTGAACTTAAAACTAATTGCTGCGATGTTCTATACAATGCATAGCATATTCTCTTAGCCATTGTCATATAAACAGGTGTTTTTTCTTCTAACAGATATTTGACATCCTTATTTAGGTATAATCATGTTAATGACATAGGAATTTCAGGAAATTTTTTTTTGATAGAGCTGCCAGAGAAATATTCTGGGCTCCTAGATGATGTCATTCAGCCAGAGTGGATCCTGCTTTCCAGATTTTGGCTATATCAATTGTATTTTTCTTAGAGAAAACAGAAGTATAAGTCTGTGAGATGATCATGTGTCTGGAACAGTTAACCACAGTTTTTCTTCTGCAATTGGTTACTTGTTAGAGGCATACAATCAATCAGCATGCTAGATTTTATGTAACTTCTGTAAGCAGAGTGCACAAAATCTCTATCTTTTCCTCAAAAGTATTATAAGAGAGAATAAAACCTTTTCTTTTTCCAACTTATATCAGCTATGTACTTGATGGGGTTCCCCGAATGAGAGAGAGACCAATTGGAGACTTGGTCGTGGGTCTTAAGCAGCTTGGTGCACATGTAGATTGCATTCTTGGCACAAACTGTCCTCCTGTTCGTATCAATGGAAAGGGAGGTCTCCCAGGGGGAAAGGTGAGGTTTGCATTGTCCTTTTGCATTAGTGTCTTGTGGGGTTGTTATGGTTGGGGATTGGCTTTTAGTGCACGTGTCCTATTTGGTATTTTCATGTTTATATGCACTGCCATGAGCCTCATATATATCTGAAGAGATGACCTTGCATTTCATCTGTTCTTGTAATAGACATTTTCTGTTAAATTTTCTGTCTGCATGATTGCTGTGAGGTTTTAACTGATGTTTAAAGCTTTATCTGCAGCAATGGGGTGGAAGCAGATTGTTGCTTTTACTTGCAGATCATCTAGACATATTGCCTATTTGACGTCTTTCATCATTAATACGACACTTCGTGTCTCCATTTTCAGGTCAAGCTATCTGGAAAAATTAGTAGCCAATACTTGACTGCTTTGCTCATGGCTGCCCCTTTGGCCCTTGGGAATGTGGAAATTGAGATAATTGATAAACTTATTTCCATTCCTTATGTTGAGATGACTCTGAAATTGATGGAACGTTTTGGGGTCACTGTAGAGCACACTGATAGCTGGGATCGGTTCTTCATCCAGGGAGGACAGAAGTACAAGTAGGTTGCTCTAATATATGCAGTTGTTCTTCTTATGGAATCTTATTTCATGGGAAGTACTAATGGCTATTAATCTCAGGTCCCCTGGAAATGCTTTTGTAGAAGGTGATGCTTCAAGTGCTAGTTACTTCCTAGCTGGTGCTGCAGTCACTGGTGGGACCATGACCGTTGAAGGTTGTGGAACAAATAGTTTACAGGTATTACTTACATGTTTGTCTGGTGTATTCTATTACAGCATGCAACTTTGTTTTTCTAGCATGCATTGCGCTCTCCAGTCTTATGATTAATTTGTTCAAAACCTATAGATGTTGTTTTCCAGATTAATTTCCTAGTTTCTGATGAAAAAGTATTTCTAAATTTGAATCTGTTTAATTGTGTTGCACAGGTCTAGAGAATGTATCTTTGTTATCCATGTACACCGATTAACTAACATTTCTTTCTTTGTCTTGTTTTTTCAATGATTAAGGGGGATGTGAAATTTGCTGAGGTTCTTGAGAAAATGGGTGCTAAAGTTTCCTGGATGGAGAACAGTGTGACTGTAACTGGACCACCACGGGATCCTTATGGAAGGAAACACTTGCGTGCTATTGATGTCAACATGAACAAGATGCCAGATGTTGCCATGACTCTTGCTGTAGTTGCCCTATTTGCTGATGGTCCCACTGCCATTAGAGATGGTATGCTTTTGATCCTTCATGAATCATGGATATTATTTAATCTTTCTTTCACAAGATGGTAGCAGAGGAAATTATATCCCTGAAATTCTGGAGTTTCAGTTTGCTCTGGACTTAACAAAGGGTTCAGGGCAAATGTACTAGGCTGGGTCATAATAATTGAAAGTGTGGTCTATCCTTTCCAATTGCTGAACATGGAGGGTATAGTTTAACTTGTCATGGGGGATATATAATCATATTTCATTTCCTAGTGAATTTCTGTTGTGGAGAATCACTGTCAAGGTTACCAAACCTTGTGTTGAGAAACATGGAATTATTAACTCTTGGGCCTTGCACCTTAGGGGTGATGACTTAGGTCCCCTGCCTCCCCCCTCCTTTTAACTGGTAATGGATTGATCTGTTTGTTTATTATGGGAGACCATCAAAAAAGTTGAATTTTCAGATTAAACATTTAGAAGTTTATGAGCAACTTGTTGCATTATTTATAAGCAGTCTACATGTGCAAATTCTGAAATATGCTTCTTTCCTGTTTGCTGAACAGATAATATGCCAGTATCTAAGAATGGCTTGTGATCAGTTTTCTTTCTATTTAAACTGCCTTCTTTCTGTGTGTTTTGTAGTTGCAAGTTGGAGAGTGAAAGAAACTGAACGAATGGTTGCTATTTGCACAGAGCTCAGAAAGGTAGATCTTAGTGCCTTTATGGTTGTTTGAATATTTTGATCATGACTGCTTTGGAATTCATTTTCATTTGTGCTTGACATTTCAGTTGGGAGCAACAGTTGAAGAAGGACCAGACTATTGTGTGATCACACCTCCTGAGAAACTGAATGTGGCAGCAATTGACACTTATGATGACCACCGGATGGCCATGGCATTCTCTCTAGCTGCTTGTACAGATGTTCCAGTTACCATCAAGGATCCTGGTTGCACTCGAAAAACCTTCCCCGACTATTTTGATGTCCTTGAGAGGGTTACAAAACACTGAAACAGCTATTCTGCATTTGTTACGGGGGAGAGAGAGAGAGAGAGAGAGAGAGAGTTTGCACCAGCATCAGCCGCAGAATCAAAGCAAGCCCAAGCTGTAATTTGTGTGGCCTTGTAACTGTTAATTATTATGTGTAACATGAGCTCGCTATTTCTTCAAAGACTGTGAGTTTTGGTTTCAAGTATTTATGACTTTCTTGTAAGAGTAAATGAATAGAAGTGAGCAACACAAGATTTGTTAGTCTGCTAATGCAGTTTTCAATGAAATGGATCTACATATGTGTGTGGGATAGCTGATGTTGATGAATCTGTGTGCTTTTATTGTTAGGTTTGAAAAATGTCCTGGGCTAGCTTATACAGATTAACCAGCAGGGCATGGCATGGAACACGATGCCAGGACATAAAGAAAAGATCTAGCAACCAGCAAGAAGGACCCGTTTGCCCCTTCTTTTTTCCATCGGATTGTCACCCGGGGCCGAATGCTAGCTGTGGGGAAAACCCACTAATTTCTCTTCCTTGACCCTCCTAAAAATTGTCCTCGGCCATCCATTTTTGGCGGAAAGTGATGCTCAGTAGTCAAACTTGTATAGCTACTTAATAATAAAAGGAACCAATACTCGACAATTTTTGCAGTTAACACTTGATGTGTCTGCCTGCTTTTGGTAGGCTAAATTTCAGGGAACGGAGGATAATCGAGAGGAAAGTACTTGTTAGACAGAAAATCTGGTAGAAATTTCTTCAACTTCAGTCTTCTTACAGAAAGAAAAAGCCTTTTGTTGTGGGTTTTACAGTTGTATATTTACTCCACGCATGATGCTAGGCTATCATATGATTTCTATATAATTGCACTCCAAGACCATCCATAATGTGGGTGGTTCTTTCTGAAATTTCTTTTGCCTTCGTTTAAAGCTTGTTTTCACTCTTTTTCGCACACGACACTTGTCTCCCCTTTGCTTTTTATTCCATTTTTGGTTTATTTTGTAAATCAAACACTATAATTACATCAAATTGAGAATAATATTTTACGCAACCATTCATCCATCACCACCACACACACACACACTCACTCACTCACTCCCATGGCGTAAATGGAATTTTCATAACAAAAGTTATTTTAAGTGATTAATTACGGTTTTAAGGTCTCCTAATTGTCAAATTACAGAGCCTGATTATTAAGTTTCACAGATTTGAAAAACTCAAATCCCCACCAATCTCTCCTATGGTATGGTGACAGCTGAAAAACTGACCGGCAGAGGAAGTAAAAGAGAAATAGGAACCCAACCCCTCGTGATTGATTAGCCTCATCAACGCCATCCAAATCAACAACCTAACCTCACAACACAAATTCTAAACAATTCCCACCCACTTACCTTCAAAATTCAAGGCCATTCAATCAATCAAATTTCGTAAATTACAGACGCATGTTTTTAGAATATTAAATTTTTAACCACCATCACTCATTGTTCTCAAATTAAACAAAAATATTAAAAAAAACAATTTTTATTAAAATTTAATCATATTTATTATTTATTTTAATAAATTAATTATATTAATAATTCATTAACGTAAGCATTACAAGACTCATTGTTTACTCCGAAATTAATATTTATTTTGATTTAAAAAAATAAAAATTTTAATTTATTAATAAAATAATAAATAAATTTTATGAATATAATTAATTTAGAAAAATTTCCAACTCTTGTATTAAACAGGTTAAGTTATTGGTGTTAATCCTTTTTTTTCAATCATTAATTACAGTTTGACCTTTCTTGATCTCCATTACGGCAACTTTTAAAATTCTTCATCTTTAGTCTCTCTGTCTCCATGGCCATTTCTTTGAATACAAAAACAAAAAATCAAAATCAGATCTTGATCCTTCGTTTTCCTGTAGAGAGCTTATAATAAACCCATTACTATCCCATTCCTCAGAGAAACGAGAAGATTCCCATTTCCTATTTTACAACATTACATTTCACAAAAACAGAAACATCAAATAGAGAGAAAGTTGTTTACAGAACGCTTTTTCTCCTTCACTTTCTTATCTTCTTGAAACGCTACCATCGACAAAGCAAGCAGGCAAGAATCTCTTCCAAACCCTAACCCTAACTCCAGAAATCTCGTGAGAAAAATTGGGCATGTTGCAGCTCAAACAAATGTCCCATCTTGATAATATACCTTCGACTCCGGGGAAATTCAAGATGGACAAGTCTCCGTATTTTAACAGACTTAGGTTTCATTCTTCTTTGACTAAGCTCACATTTTGGTCCTTCATTTTCTTGGCCATAATCTTGATTTTCTTCTTTAGATCTCCGTCTTCAAATCCTTTACCGTCTGATCCATCGCGTCGTTCTCTACGGACCTACAACTGGGGAGGCCCCGCATTTGAAAAACGGGTCAAGTCGTCGGCCAAAGTCAGGGCGCGGAACGGCGTCTCCGTTTTGGTGACCGGTGCGGCTGGTTTTGTTGGTACCCACGTGTCAGTCGCCCTTAAAAGACGCGGTGATGGGGTTCTGGGTCTGGATAATTTCAATGACTATTATGACCCTTCTTTGAAAAGAGCAAGACAGGCGCTTCTGGAGAGAAGTGGAATTTTTATTGTTGAAGGAGATATCAACGACATGGCTCTTCTGAAGAAGTTGTTTGATGTGGTATCGTTTACGCACGTGATGCATTTGGCTGCACAAGCTGGGGTGAGGTATGCAATGCAGAATCCAAGCTCTTATGTGCATAGTAATATTGCTGGTCTTGTTAGTTTGCTTGAAGTTTGTAAAAATGCTAATCCGCAGCCCGCAATTGTGTGGGCGAGTTCGAGTTCTGTATATGGGCTAAATACTAAGGTACCATTTAGTGAGAAAGATAGAACTGATCAACCTGCTAGTTTATATGCAGCTACTAAGAAAGCTGGTGAAGAGATTGCACACACTTATAATCATATATATGGATTATCTTTGACTGGATTGAGGTTTTTCACTGTTTATGGGCCTTGGGGAAGACCAGATATGGCATACTTCTTTTTTACTAAGGATATTTTGAAGGGGAAATCAATACCAATCTTCGAGGCAGCTAATCATGGCACGGTTGCCCGAGATTTCACCTACATTGATGATATTGTGAAGGGTTGTTTAGCGGCATTGGATACTGCAGAGAAGAGTACTGGTAGTGGGGGGAAGAAGAAGGGACCAGCGCAATTGAGGGTTTTCAATTTGGGTAATACTTCTCCTGTTCGGGTTACAGATCTTGTCAGTATGTTGGAGAGGCTTTTGAAAGTTAAGGCTAAGAGAAATATCATGAAGTTGCCGAGAAATGGGGATGTTCCATTTACTCATGCCAACATTAGCTCAGCTCAGAGAGAGCTTGGATATAAGCCAACAACTGATCTGCAGACAGGGTTGAAGAAGTTTGTGCGGTGGTACCTCAGTTACTACTCTGGTGGAAAGAAGGCTTCTTGGTGATACATCCTGTTGATTGTCTGGTAGGATCCTTTGAATTCTTGTTCATTATGATTCTTAATGATTGTTTTTATCTTTTCTCCGTTCATTGCCCGATTATTGTTCATGCTTTCATATATTTCTGATGATGCCAAATATGAGGAACATCATGATCTACTGTGTGGGAGAAGTTTTGTGATTGGTGGACATTGTGTGTTGGGCAAACCTGAACTGTATTAAAAGAAAGCTAGAACCTTCTCTTTTTAATTTTTTTTTCATTTTCCTTTTGGAATGTAATTGTTGTAGTTCCAGCATTGTAGAGTTGATGACTGATAGAACATATGCTGATTGTTGGACATGTATCATTGCCATTCAATTCAATAAAATAGCACAAATACTAGGTGAATTCATTTAAGTTTAATTTCTTTTAACCACATTTCTTTCTTTTGGTTATGAAAAAATGATGGGTTTATTGATGAAGTTAGATGCTAATTTATTGACTGATGATGTACAGTGACTGTTTGCCATGAACTCTTAGAATATTTGTAATTAAGCAAGTACTGACTTTGCCTAACTAATATATCATATCTTTCCTCATACATGGCTAGCTTGCAAGCTGCAATTTTTAAAGAACTCTAATGAATAGATTTAGATGTTAGATTTTAATTTCATTATATTTTGTTAGAAATCATCCTGTTTTAATATCTCCGAGTGAATGATTGATTTGGAGTGGTCCATAGGACTTAGTGATTGAAGAGTTGATTCCTCTGTTATTTGTTATCTGCTCTTGTTAAGAGGAGTGGCTGTCATGTATTGTTTTATGATGTAAAAGGTCAATTTAGTTTTTCAGTCCTGTGCAGAGTCGGCCTTGTGCTTATTAAAGGTCAATTTCAGCAGAAATTTAAGTTGTGTATGCCCTTTAAGTTTCTTATTTTGGTTTGTCAATTTTAGATTTTTTTTTGGAGTTTATTAAGAAACTTTAGAAGGAAATTTTTTTCTGTACTTTAATTAGATTATTACGAGTTTTCATGTCTACACTCAGTAAGGTTTCTGTAGCCAAATCATAAATTTTCTTTGTGCAAAAATGATGCTAGCTTTGATGTTCTCTTCTGTATGATTATCATAATAAATGCGACCCGCTATAAAGGTGTTACGTTGACCAGAATTGTGTGGATTTGCCACTCATCTTCTCATGCAAGGTCTTTACTAGTGCAATCACTGCTAAAACATACCTGACTCTGGTGGGTGTTAGATGATATTCCTGATATTGGTTGTTTCAAGTGATCACATTACTATTGTGAAGTTTGTGGGGTTTGTCCTCTCCATCTATTTGTAGCTTCAGAAATCTTTCTTTGGAAAGATGGTCTATTGTATGTTCGATTGCTTTCAACTGGACTTGTGAAGAGATTATGTGTTGTTTGATGCGTCTTGTTTCTGCATGTGTATTTGCAGGTTCATTTGCTATTCCATTCTAAAGCTTTTGAGTTTGGGTAATTCGCTTTACTTCCGATTGCCTTTGATCAAAATAAACTCGCTAGGCATGTGGTGTAGGTGGGAGTATGTCTTATTTGTCCTTGGGTCGTATGATTCCACTTTGCTGTTTTGTCACGCGTTCAGTAGCTTGTGTACTTACTTCTGAAAGGAAGCTTTCTCCCACCATTTTTTCTATAAATTCTCTTGGCAGTGTTCTTGTCCCTTTCCAAAGGGGTCGGAAGCTGACCATTGCAGCAATTACAACCAACCTATACAACCCCCTGCGTTGCTTGCACTAATAAATGTGAAAAAGGAAAATACCATCAACGGACATATATGTATCTGGTCTCAAAGATGCAAAATTTCATGTGTAGTAAAAACTTGCAAAGGTATTTGTTATAACTAATTCTGAACTTAATAAAGGCTGAATTGAAAAAAAAATGGTCAAACCTATGAAGAAAGAATGATTTAACAGTACCTTTTCACGGAAAAGATTGCCCATCGCTGGTACCCAAAAATTTTAGAAAGGAAATGTGACGGGGATTCCTCTGTCTGCAACAGTAACTTCAACTACCACACCAGGTTTCAAAAGTGATTGAGGTGATCTGCTTAACAACTTGAGGGGAGCTGTGGAGATCAATCGCCCGCTTGTGCTCCCGAAGTTCGAACCTATCCCATGTGTTCGTTCTTGGAAATCAAATTAAAATTTTGGTGAAGAGTGAGATGGGAAATCCATAAAAATGGTGCCAAAATAAATAGCACCAACAGCTGTACAAATACCTTCACGACAAGGAGACTTCTCTTGGTACTTGTGTGCAAAACTTTGGTCGGCATCCTCACAGGACCCTTCACTCTCTATGTCTTGTCCTTGGCACCACGAACAAGATGAACACATACTGTTTACGAATCCAAGCGTGAGAAATGAATATTAACTTGGCAGTTAATTTGCTCCTGCGGTTTGCAAGCACCATGATTTCGTTGTTTATTGCCGATGCTGTTCCACTTCATAGAAAATTTATGTCAGTGCAATGTCATTATTTAGAAATCCATATCCACTCAAATAGGAAATACAGAGTGCATACTGTGATCCACTATACTGTACTACAGAGACGTGAACTACATAATTCAAATGAAAGCTCCTGAGTATCACCTGATCTCCAGAGACAGTCAATAGAAGAAAATTGTAGATGGGTATTTTAAGCACAATAAAAATTCCCACAACCATAATAAATTTTTGTCTAATCTACTTGAGAAACAGATCACAAACACACATTACTCGATCTCTGTTACATAAAGATTGGGTTTTCATGGTTGTGAAATAAGATTTCATATCACTTGCAGTTAAGTTTCGTTGTTTCTGTCTCTGATTTACCCCGTAAAGAATGTAAGAGACTAGCTAACCAGTAGTTTCTAGCTTCATTTGATCAACAATTAAAATGTGAGATTAGTTGGACATGTCTCGCCAAAAGTCATATTTGCTTAGTTTTCTTAGAAACCAAACAAGACCAAATTCATTGCACTCTCTTTTCCGCTTTCTACATTACAGACCCATACATTCTACATTGTATCCAAATTGCACGAGTATACAGAGAAAGCGCGAGGCAGAGAGTTGTGACAAACTTGACGCTTTCTTCTTTCTCGAGAGCACGCACCCTCCGTTACAACCATTTTGCCAGTATAAAATCTAGGGTTATGAACTAACGGATTTTAGCGAGCTAGATTTTCTGCATTTTCAAAGGAACTCCTGTATGTTTCCCTCATTATGTAGAAGCCCCAAGTTCTTTTCCCTTTGTTACATGCATACCTTGTTTGAGGCCCTTTTGCAAGTGAGCCCCTAACCGTTGGTGATTTTCCCTGTCCTCTGCGTGCCTTTCCCTTTGGTTAATGCTTATAACAACAATCCCCATAATTCATAAAGATTAGTTGGCAACTCAAAGCTCTCGACAGTGGTATTTCTTCATCTTTAAGTTAGTTAACAGAGCCAATAATATGGCATAAAGCTCAGTAAGCAATGGGTATATTACTATAAACAGGTGCAATAAAATTGCACCAACTACCAAATGTTGGTTATAACTGACACAGAAACATAGTCAAATAAGCAAAATTAATAAGCCAAGTGCCAATTTACAAGTTTAATGAAAACATTGACCAATTTATAAATCCTCGTGGGTCATACAAAAAATCCCAGTTTAAAATGGAATAGGTTGTTTATCTGGCCATGATTCAATCTTCTCGAAGTACTCAACTGGAACCACACCATCAAACCCTTCTGTTAAGATGACCCTGTTGTCTGATATGTAGAGCTTCATTCCACCTGAATTTTACGTATGGAAAACACAAACCAAAACAAAAGGATGAATCAGTTTTCTCTATTAAAGATCGTCTGATGTTTAAAGCACATATCACAAATGTAATACCTTCTAGTGCTTTTCTCACATCAAGAAAGATCAAAGCATTAATGTCTCGTCTCATACCTGAAAAATAAAGAACATGAATATATATTCATATGTACTGTTTAATTTCACACATGGTCTGGATGAATTATCAATCATTGAATATTCTAACATCTTTCGACTTAGCTACACAAGGGAGGGCATTTTAATAACTGAGACCACATGCACAAGTCCAAGATGTCCCTTCTAATCACTTTAGTGGTTTGCACTCCACTCTTTTGCTCTGCCTGTGCTTGCATCAAATTCAAAAAATCGCCCAACAGAAAAGTTGCCTCTGTATTTCTATACATGGCCTCTCCAACTAAAAGGAAAAACATGTTCATAGAATTTGACTAAAGGTTGCAGGGAACTGAAAGAGAGCACATCATAAGCACATAATGCATCCTCACTATAGCATACCTGGCTGTACTAAAAGGTCAAACATGTTAGAAGAATTTTACTAAAATAGCAGGGAACTGAATGAGAACACATCATAAACACATGATGCACACTCTCTATGGCATCCCTACCTGGTACTTCTTTTGGTGGTCACTTGTATTGAGAAGGCATAACAATTAAAACAACCAAGTTTCATCATTTGCAATGAAATTTTAGTTATCAAAGCGATCAAAATTAACAAATAAAATAATGAACAGTAAATCCACCATTGCCAAAGAGATTTCTTAGGATATCTTACCACTGATTACTTCACCATCAGTTGGCAAGCCACATGAGAAGTGGACATGTAATCTTTTCATGCGCTTTAAACCAGACTCCAAAATTGAATCCAGATTCTTCTTATAGGTTCCATGTACACACACTGGCACCACAGCATATGAAATTCAGTGAAATGAAGAAAAATAGAATATAATATACTCATCAAGGAAGTACTAAGTTGGAAGGACAGAACAGTGCACCTGGAACTTCTTCAGCTGAAAGAATTGGTCTTAATAAACTCTCAGATTCAACTGTCTGCCTTGGACACACAAGGAACCCATTTCATTTGTGCAGAAAAGAGATTTCATTAAATCCAACAGCATACAATGTAAATTAATAATTAAGATATGTAAAAAGGAAAATGTTTGGCAATGCAAACATATGAACATATATCACCATTACTGTGTGGCCTTGGTTTGCACGTATTAAAAGCTCCCCATTTTCCTCAAGAAGACTAAATCTTTGCTTATTGTCCTTTCTGACAGCCTGGAATTAAGCATTGGACATCAGAATAAAAATGATTAGAAAAGAATATGAACTTCCAAAGCACCAAAAATCAAAATTAGAAACAATAGCAGACAGGTAAAGTAATTCATTGAACCAACCTCTCTGATGTCGTCAACTGTGTGTGATCTTAATGGAGTTTGGGCAAATGTTTTCATATTCAGCTTCAGTAAATCTTGCACTTTGACGAATCCATCACTCCGCATATTCAGATTTAACTCACAAGCCATATGACGCAAAATGCGAGTCCTGAACATATTCCATGAATAGATCAACATATGCATGTAATGTAATAAAACGAATAAATATAAGATCTTGGAAGTCTATAAGAAGATTCTTCTTTGGACCAAACAGAAAAAAAATTTCCACCAAGCTCAGAATTAAACCGCCATTGGCTAAGCAAGATGGGTTTATCAATATTCTTTCTGTGTTTTTAACTTCACTAAACTTGCCGAAATTCCTAGTTTCTCTTCCTTTCTTGTTGATGTCTCAACAATCAAACACAGAACGAACTTCCAAAATAACGTATAACTCATATGCCCAATTTGTTTCACAACAAAAAAAAACTTTATCCGGAAAGAACGAATAAGAATATGATAAGCTAACCCTCATAAATTGACTTACAAGAGTCTGCCAAGAGCGTCAATTTTATCTTTGCCTCCACCTCCGCTACCGCCGCCACTGCGACGGCCTCTCCATCTTTCGCCATCATTTCTCATGTCAGAACCTCTACCTCTGCCACCGCCACTGTCCACAAATACAAAATTACTTTCTTAAATACCCCAGGCTTTTCAATTGAACCTTTGAGACCAAATAAAGTCAACCTATTCGTCACATTTAAACAAAACAAAAGCAGAGGAACAGGTAAAAAACATTTCATTTCTCTGGTTTCCCGTGGCATGTTTTCAGTTACGGAAACAAATGAATAATAACTTTGAAAAATATTACCTTCTACTGGATTGAGCCAAAGAAGCGAACGATGAACTCTGATTAAAGCGGTTTGTATTCTCCATGAAACCCCGGGAAAGAGACCTGAAAAGCAGCGAGGACGAGAAGGCACTGACAGATGCAGGTGGAAGATAAACGCGGCAGTAGCGTAGAATTCTGATGCTGATGATGTTGCTGCTGCTCACACAACCGCTCATGGATCGATCTCGCTACGGTGACTAATGCTGGTTGGTTCGCAATTGGGGTAGATTATTTCCCACACAGGACGTGCCCTTCTCCTCACAACGCCCAGTTTTGACGAATTACGTCAAAACGCAAGGCGTCAGTAGCGTTTTGGTAAAAGGGCGCGATTATTAACCTGCGGAGTCCAGTAAATTTTATGTTATATTTTGAAATTAAATACTGTAATTTGCAATTTGCATGTAGGGTTGAATGGTATATTGCTTGAAGGACAGTGGTAACTTACTGATCTTGTTTGTTTCCTTCTTTATCTCTTGGCTGAAGGGTGGGTTTCAATTGCCTTTTTATAATTACCAACTTGAAATCCGATCACTTCGGTTTATGCAACAGGGAAACATGGGCTCCGGTAGCTGGTATATTTCTCCCTTCCTAGAGCAAGCACTCTTAATGGGACAAAGGATGTAGTTGGGATCACAACTACACTTGCTAGATGAAGATGTTAAGCTCTTCTGTTATCTCATCTTCAATTCTTCACTTGAACATTTTGTGAATTTGATCAATTTTCTGGTCACAAAAGCACGCCTTAGGTATGTTCTGCACAATGTCTAATTCTCCCTTGATTTCTTATTTACTGTAAATTTTATGCATTCATGTCTCATTAATCTGAGACATACGATCATATTTCTTCTCAATGCCTAATCCTCCCCTAGTTTTTCATCCACTTTAAATTTTATGCATTCATGTGTCATTATTATTACCTTCAGGAAAAGGAGCTGCTACAATGGTTCTCTCAATTTTGGTAATCAGAGGTCCAGTGTAAATAACTGGGATGCTTGGCTACACCTTTCACACTTTTTGGTGCATCCTCCACAATGATCTACACTCACTGTATTTGATCTGTACATCTCCCCTTATAAAGCATATTACGGCGTGAGCTTTGCATCACGGATTTCCAAGACCATAAAAGCAATTATTTCAATGTTAAGCGCAACCCTTGCAAATTGATAGCAATTGCCCCACCAACCTGAAATATCTAAGAAGGGTGCAGGAAGATTTCCCGAAACGCATTGAAAAATGCAGTGCAAACCAGCATTCTATTTAACCCACAGCCATACAATTTTTTAAAGGCAAAACCATGCATCTAAGAATCATCATTAACAACATTTAAATAAAAATGTTGAACAGACTGTAATGAATTAGTCCAATACATCAAATACTTTTTCTTCCCTAATTAATTAGTTCAAATCATTCTTCAAGCATAAAAGGTAAAAGAACATTTAAAATGAAAAAAAAACTCTAGTCTCGCTTGTCCAAGGCTACAATCCTGGAAGTGCCCATTGCTGGAAACCAAATATGTCTTTACCTAAGCCACTTGAGTGCTGGCAGTGGTTGATTCGCTGCAGAATGAAAAAGTCATTTATAATTACACATATAGAAGCACAGCAGATTATTATTAAACATTTCATTTCCTGGAATAGGTATTAGAGATTTCAATTATATGACAATAAGTACGGACCTCAGAACACAATTTGAAAAAAAATATATCAAGGAGGAAGCTCTTTATTGGTGACTGCTCTACCCCAGAACAAAGAACAATGCCACGTGACCGCCATAATCTAGTGAACATATAGTTTCAGTAGATTACATCAAACAGCAAGTTTATGCTAACTTAAGCTATATTCTTTCAAATGTGAGAATCATGTGAAATTAGAAGATGGAGATACTCACTATTTCCATATAGGGGGAAGCTTCTTTGTCTTTTGTAGTAGCAAACACGTCGGTGAATTCTGCGCCAAACCAAGATCAACCTAAACTTGGAATCTTTATTCTTTCTGTTCCTCTCCAGAGCTTCCTAATGACAACTGCTTTCTTGATCAGGTGATACAAGTCCTCTGGAATTACAGGACCAAGCCCTAACCAAATAATACAGATCAAGGAAGGAAAAGCCAAAAATCAGTTGCTGATTTCTCCACAAATTATAAGAAAAGAGAAATAAATGGGCAAAGAAAAGCCTCAAATAAAATGTACCGCGGGGCTTAAGCATCCCCAAAATTTTGCTCCCATTAACATGGTTCACCTGAGCAATACCATGAGAATCACAAAGAATTACACCGATTTGAGATGGTGTCAGACCCACCCTTCTTTGCAAACTTGCAGGTGTTATCATCCACCTGAAAGATTCAAAATAAAAACAAGAATTCAAATTATTAAAGAACTACGGCTTCAAATCAGTAACCAGTAGAAAGCCCCAGTAGCTGTGCAAAATTACCCCACAATGTTTTCATTCGCGTATGTGCTTAGTATTCAACATTAAAAACATTGTTATTCTCCAAGTAAAACACTTTCAACCTGCTGGGCCAAGAACTAAAAACATTTTCTAAAAGTTGACTAAACAGACGTTTATCTTGTGAATCATCTACAGTACACAGCAGAATAGGATTGAAAACACCACCAAAACAAACAAGGAGGGATTTAAACCAAACACGATATATGAATTCAAACATTTGCACACTTAATGTCTAACAAGAGGATTGCCTGAACAATTCAAGTAAAAATACAACTATCTAAATCAGTTAGAGAACATAAAAACTAAAATGCTAGAAGTGAACACAGCAACGGATTACATTATCTAACAATAACAAATAAGGACACAAAAGAACGAGATTTGTAATTTTCTACGTCTTATTTCTTAAATACTTCTAAAATTTTACCAAAAGCCAAAATAAGGAAAACAGAAAAATCAAAATTGATATTAGGGTTGGAGTTTCTCACATCCTGGGGAGAGATCTTAAGCCAACTCGGCGGCGTCCTCTTGTAAGGCAGAGGTGATGCCAAAATACACTTTCTGAAAAACAAAACAAACAATTGATAAATCAGAGTATTCGACTGATTGTAAATTAAACAGGTTTCGCATCTAACATTGTAAGATAGTTATCGTAGGACAAGAAATTAGCAGAGTAACAAACCCTCTGCTGCGCATACGACCCATGGCGTAGTTTAGAGTCCGCTGCCTCTCTACGTCACTCAACTGCTTCCTGCTCCTCTCTTCACTCGGTCGAAAGACGGCGATTTTCTTTTTCCCGTTTTGACCCATAAAATGAGGTACTTCGTTCTCTAGGTCCAAGCTACGTGGCCCAATACCTGGTATAGTGAATCTAATTGGGCTACACGGGCCTAATTACCACATCCATATTATGGGCCTAGTCCATTAAATTCCTTTACTAGCTGTAAAGGTACGGAAAAACAGTTAAGGAAG
The DNA here is from genome assembly GCA_019650275.1 of Xylocarpus granatum. Classification (NCBI taxonomy): domain Eukaryota; kingdom Viridiplantae; phylum Streptophyta; class Magnoliopsida; order Sapindales; family Meliaceae; genus Xylocarpus; species Xylocarpus granatum. The sequence goes on along the minus strand of BNST01000533.1, from coordinate 236,305 downwards.
CAGAATCAGTCTAGAAAGAGGAACTGAACAAATAAAATGAATCATAGGGAGCAGGAATGATGAATCGTTTTCGCATCTTCAATGCCCTTTACTCTTTCTACTTTCAAGGGGATGTAAATAAAATGGTCTTCTTTTTACAGTGCACGAATGGCCGCTTAACCTAAATTGATAGGATGAACCAAAGTTGGCTCATGTGCATCAACAGGAAGAGTCTTCAGTCTTGTTATTCTTGTTTCCCTGTTCATGGATGCCAGGAAGTGAAATGAATGTTTGCGGTTTTGCCCTAATTTGAAGTGAAGATAAAGACTGGTGTTGTCACTGTTGTTTGCTTCAACCTACGTTGTTGGCGCATGAGTCATGGATCCCAGAGTACATTACAAACTTTGAAGTGTAAATTGTCTGTAATGTATGGTTGGCTTGTGGAAGAGAACCAAAAGTTCAAAACCCATTTGAAGAGTTGTTATCAAATTGGCAGATTTTTTCAAAAATGTTGTGGAGAAAGGAGCGGGCGAGATAAAAGAGACTGTGAAAGCTGAAAAAGACAGAGAGGAAAAGCCTGCAAACAAGAGGGCAGATGAGCAATCCAGCAAGGATGTGGTACTGTAACAGAATTTCTTCGGACAAAGGGCTGCATAAATTCAAATGCTCATTACCTCGTGCAAAGATTTTGAATCATAAAAAGGTAACAGTTCAGGACATGATTGGCACGTATTCTTGTTTTCTCCGTTGCGTGTGGGAAGAAAATCCATATGAAAATTGCAGCTGACGAACAATTTTTACCATAAATAGGAAAATGGAAACAATTTTTACCATATGCAATAATGCAGCCGATGAACCCACCCACAAAAGTTGGTCCCTTTCTTCTTTCAGGATTAATGGTTTCACAAGCTCCAATAACAAGTAAAACACAGAGATTACACATAAAATTAAAGTTCACACTCAGATTGAGACCTGAAAACTCATTTGCCACCAATTGTAAGTACTGCCGAGTGAAATTCTGTCAGCTTTGCTTCACTGGGCAAATATGCGGGCTGCTGCTAGTTTTCTAACAATCAATCATTGATTATTTTGGGAAGAGAACAAAGAAGGCTCACATTTTGTCAAACTAATAACAGAATTACGGCACCATGTTGAGTACCAAAGGAAGTGAAATTTCTGGTCTTCCATATATCACTGGCATCCAATAATTCGTGTTGGAAAGATCATCGTTTTTCATTTGAAAATGACTTAGTCTCATAACCCTTTTTTTTAAAGAAAGAAAATTCCACATTTTATCACAGAAAACAATCGTTGGTAACAGTAAATTCCAGCACTCAAAAGACAGATTTCTTACTGTTCTTAGACAGAATTTGATAAGGCTTGATGTCAGCAGTAAAAAAATTACGAAGAAAACAGAATTCAAATTGTGAATGATGGTATTGGCAATGGTTAGCACCCTCCGTTTGATTTTGTTTATTGAAGGGTTTGTTTTCAAAACAGTGAAGATCTGTCGGCAGTCATCGGAGATCCATCATATAAAGTTAGGGCCATACTTAAGTTGCACCCTCCGTTTACTGTCTTTTAAATTGTGGGACCAATACTTTTTGAAAAATGCTTATCATAAGAGATATCGCACAGCACTGGAATTTTCACTGGAGAGAGTAAAGTGAGGGACAGAGAACACAGATTTTGGGCTCTTGTTGTACGTGTGAGGTGACCCTGTGAAGTAACTGCTGAACTCAGTTTCGAATTCTCACACCAACTCTCTCTCAGCTCAACTTCAAAATCCAAACCCACAAAAGGAAAATTTCAGAGCCCACACATTTCCCACATTTTCTCTCGCCTTTTCCTCACTTTCCCACGAAACCAAACATGCTTTTTTTCATCTTCTTCCTCTCGCTTTTTCTCTCCATCACGCAGTCTCTCTCTTCGTCTTCGGAACTCGACCTTCTCATGCAAATGAAAGACTCTTTGGACCCAGAAAACCGGTTGCTGACTTCATGGACGCCTAACGCTGACCCGTGTAGTAGTGACTCTTTTGAAGGTGTGGCCTGCAACGAGAAAGGTCGCGTGGCGAACATTTCTCTTCAGGGTAAAGGTCTTTCCGGCCAGATACCGGCAACTGTAGGTGGCCTGTCGAGCTTGACTGGGTTGTACCTGCACTTCAACGCATTGTACGGGGAGATTCCAAAGGAGATTGCTAGCTTGAGCCAACTTAGTGACTTGTACCTCAATGTGAATAATCTCACTGGAGAGATTCCTCCGCAGATTGGAAACATGACTAATCTTCAAGGTTTGTTGTTACGTTAGCCGATTTACCAAATTATTACATATGGGTTTATTGCACTTGAGCTTTTATGGTTCGCATTTAACTCTAGAAATTTATTGCATTTGTATGTTCGATGTCGTGTTATGGCAGGGTTTTTTCTTTCCACATTCTTACAATGTGGTCTTTTATATCAAATTTGAACTCAACCGCTTTAGTTGGCAACTTATCACGGGTGGTATTCAGTATTCCGTTTAACTCAGCACTGAAGTTTTTGGGTGGGGGAAGTAAAAAAGCTTCGATCTTGAATATTAACTTCTTTTAATTATCTGTTTGTGATTTATTATTCTCCATTGCTCATTATCTAGGCGAGTGAAGTTAAAAATGAAGCTTCGGTTAGGAGTAGCTTTTTTGACTCATCATTTCAGTTTAAAGTTTAGTTTGGCTGATCTTAGCTGAAAAGTTTGAGCAGCATCATCAGATTTCAAAATTAGTGGTGAAATTACATTGCGAGTTTTCAGCAACTGAGCTTCAAGCTGGATCTTTTTCTTTACAGTTCTACAGTTATGTTACAACAAATTGACTGGGAGCATACCCACACAGTTGGGATCTTTGAATAAGCTTAGCGTCCTTGCTTTGCAATACAATCAATTAACTGGTGCAATTCCTGCGAGTTTGGGAGATTTGGGGATGTTGACGAGGTTGGATTTGAGCTTCAATAGCCTGTTTGGTTCAGTTCCTGTGAAATTAGCTAATGCATTGAAGCTAGAAGTTCTTGACATCCGGAACAACTCTCTCTCTGGAAATGTACCTCCAGGTAATATTGTCTTTCCTGGTGTTAAGCTTTCCATTTCCATTTGTTGAATAATATTAGAATGCAAAAAGTTATTTAACTTTTTTTTCTTTCATTATGAATGGCAATGAAGCTCTGAAGAGGCTGAACAGTGGGTTCCAATATGACAACAACGCTGCCTTATGTGGGGTTGGTTTTACATACTTGAAAAATTGCACAGCATCCGATCACCCAAATCATGACAGACCCGAACCATTCAAACCTAATGGTCATTCTACAAAGGATATTCCTGAGTCGGCCAATGTACCATCTAACTGTGGGCGAACCAGTTGCTCAAATCCATTCAAAAAGTCACATACTGGTGTCATTTTTGGGATCATAGCAGTTTTTATCACTTTGACGACTGTCACTGGGCTTTTCACATTCTCCTGGTATCGTCGCCAAAAACAGAAAATTGGAAATGCTTTTGATATTTCAGATAGTCGTCGTAGCATCGACCAGATGAAGGAGGTTTGCAAGAGAAGTGCTTCTCCCCTTATCAGCCTTGAGTATTCCAATGGGTGGGATCCATTGGCCAGAGGTCAGAGTGGAAACGGGTTTTCTCAGGAATTTCTTCAGAGTTTCACATTTAACTTAGACGAGGTGGAGCGTGCAACTCAGTGCTTCTCAGAGGTGAATTTGTTACAAAAAAGTAATTTTTTTGCAATCTACAAAGGGATCCTCAGAGATGGATCAGTTGTTGTTATAAAGAGCGTTGCCAAGACTAGTTGCAAGTCTGACGAAGCTGAGTTTTTGAAGGGGCTGAAGATATTGACATCACTGAAACATGAAAATCTTGTGAGGTTGAGAGGTATCTGCTGTTCAAAAGGCAGAGGTGAGTGTTTTCTCATCTATGATTTTGTCCCCAATGGAAATTTGTTGCAGTATCTTGATGCAAAGTTGGGCAGCGAGAAGGTTCTTGAATGGTCTACCAGAATTTCTATCATAAATGGCACTGCCAAAGGTTAGTTTATTATCTTTTTCGGAACTTAAGTTTTAGAGATTTGTTCATTTTTTTCCCATTGCTTTTATTTTGTTTATTCTGAAGTATGTCTTTCTTACCAGGTATCAGGTATTTACATGGGAAGAGAACCGGCCTAGTTCATCAGAATTTATCAGCTGAGAAAGTGCTTATTGATAGACTATACAATCCCATGCTTTCAGATTCTGGGCTGCACAAACTTCTTGCAGATGATATTGTTTTCTCCATGCTCAAAGCCAGTGCTGCCAAGGGATACCTCGCTCCTGAATACACCACCACTGGCCGATTCACAGAAAAGAGCGATGTATTTGCATTTGGAATGATTGTATTTCAAATTCTCTGCGGAAAAAGTAAAATCACTCGGTTCACTCGCCAGGCAGCAGAGACATCCAAGATTGAAGATTTCCTTGACCCAAATCTTGAAGGAAAGTTCTCAGAATCCGAAGCAGCCAAACTTGGGAGAATTGCTCTACTTTGCACTCATGAATCTCCAAGCCACAGGCCGTCCATAGAAAACGTGATGCAAGAATTGAATGGCATTACTAGCAGTTCTTGATCTTGATCGACCGAGTATTTTGCCTCAATTTTCAGCTGAAAAGAGGCAAGATGGCTGAATCACTAACTACATGTTGAACCTATCTGTTACTAATGTTTATGTAATCGCAGTGTTCTTTCCCGATGACTTAAGTTGTGAATGTTGTGAACTGGTGTAATGTAGTTTAGTGGCTGGGGTTCTTTAATATTAGCCCTGTAGTTGTAGCAATTGAATGTTAGCCATGAAACAAGTTTGCTTCTTGCCAACTTATTAGAACTTCTCTGCAGTTCGAAGGTCTCTCAGGTAACACTGACAGTGACTAAAGAATCTCTGCTAACAATTTCATATTTCATTTCAAGTCGCGACCTATAAAACACACAACATATCCATTTTCTTTCTATTCAAATGATCAACATTATCTTCTGTTGTGAGATGCCCCGGCAAAACAAACCAAAGTTGGATTCTGTTTCAAACCACCATTAAATATTCCATTCCAACTGGCACGCAAAATAAAGATTGACTTGCATAAGCAATTAATGTAAAAGTACAGACTATAGAAGTAGGTTTGGCTTTATTGCTTTTATCTTCTAGTTGAGTTTGTCTTTGTTGCTTTTATCTTCTAGTGCCTGCGATCATTTCTTGTCCTCTTTATCTACTAGCCATCTGGTTTCCCTTGTCTGTTTCTTCTTATTTTTTATTGTCGCCAAAAAATTTAAATTTTATGGCTGACATGGCTCGTCTACGCACAAATAAACAAGAACACATTTGTGCCTTTATAGAGAAAAGAAATTATTCTGTTAAACAAATTCAACTTGCCTAAAAATTTTATTTCTAATTTTGTACAATTGAACAGGAGACTTTGAATTCAACCATAATGTCCAAAGAGATTACCACTGAATTGGGCGTAGATATATTATCCAACACGGAATAAATCCCGTAACTTGAAGAGGGAATTTATCGCAAAGAACTTGTGAACAACTCCCTCAAGTTCTATCCAACTACAACCAGGAATTTTCTTTAAGTTTTTTTCTTTCATCATTGATCTACCCTTCTAGCATCATTCCGCATGCCTAGACCAGCACACGTATTGGATAGAAGCACTAAAGAACTCGAATTACTGGAATCCATCGCAAAGAGATGCTTAGCTGCAGGCTCACCAACATTTAAGTTTTCATGATTTTTACAAGCACTAAACAAAGTCCTCCATATGACATCATTTGGCTCAATTGGCATGTCTCCAATAAATCTTCTAGCTTCTTCTATGTGCCCTGGCCGGCCAAAAATGTCAACCATGCATCCATAATGTTGCAGCTTAGGTTCCACCTTGTGAATTCTTCTCATAAGTTCAAAACACAAGATACCTTCCTTCACCAAGCCAGCATGGCCGCAAGCATTCAACACTCCAATGAATGTGATATCATCTGGTTCTATGAAAAGCGTCTCCATCTCCATAAGCAAATCAAAAGCCAATTCACCCAAGCCATGAATGGCCATTCCATTGATCAGAGCATTCCAGTGATCAACATTTTTTCTCTCTATCTGCCACATTTAGAATACATGTCAATGAGAGCAACGCCATGTTTTCCATTCAAAGAAAACTTATTTTTTTCTAGACATTGATGCACTGCTATCCCTTTCTCAGTATGACCTAACCGTGCAATTGCTGAAAGAACTATCAACAATGAGGGATCATCAGGGTACAAATCATTTTCACAGAGCATATCATGAAAAATTTCTAAAGCTTCTAAACAGTAGCCATGTTTACCGTAGCCACCCATCATAGCATTACAGACAATGACATCTCTGTCAGGCATTTCATCAAACAAGGCCCTAGCAATATCAACCTTATCTAATTTTGCATACCCAGGGATCATATTTGCCCAAGTGACCAAATCCCTTTTTGGAATCTTATCAAACAAAGTCTGAGCATCGTCCATCTTCCCACACCATACACACCCATCAATCATCAAGTTCCAAGAAATCAAGTCTCTTTCAGGCATTTTCTCAAATAGCTCCCAAGCAATCTGGAGCCTACCTTCTGTCGCTCATAACCACATATAATTGAATTCCAGGATATCGAATTCCTCTCCCTAATATCCATAGAATCAAAAACTTCAAGTGCTGACTCAATTTTGGCAAACTTAACGTACCCATTGATCATAGAATTATACGAACCGACTCTCTTAGTTGGCATTTTATCAAAAACTTGACGTGCAAATTCAAGGCACCCGCATTTACATATAGCTCAATCAAACAATTCTGCATCGACCCGAATTTTATTTTCCTCAACAATCCATGAATCTGCATTCCTTCCTTAACCAAAGCCACCCCAGAACAAGCTTTCAAAACCAAGGGCAAGGATAAGTTCTCAACACAAACCCCACTTTCAAGCATCAAACAAAACACTACCAAAGCTTGGTTTGGGTCGAGCTCATGAGAATACGTGCATTCCAAAGAAAAGAGCCATCTCGTTTTGTACCAATTTGTGTAAAGAAAACAAGCAAATTCAATGAGAGGTTTGTATGGTGAAAAGGAGAAATTGGGTAGGATCTTGGTGGTGAGAGTAACGTTTTTGATGAATCCAGTTGTTATCGTGAATTTGATTTATGTCGTTCAAGGTTTTGCATTTTTGAAGAAGAAGAAGAGTTGGGAGTGTCGAGTTCCATGGTTGATTATAATCTGCACAGACAATCATTAACTTCAATTTCCTTAATCAAAACTCTCTGGGTTAGTTTCTGTGCTAGTGCTTGAACGACCAAGCTATGCATCATGCACTCAAGCACGAAGCACATTGCAGGGGCAGAAACGACGACACATCGATACGTTTTGAGAAATAAAAAGGCTGGATGATTGATCTGGCTTCATGTCCACAGTCCGGTCGGTCCATATCAGCTTAATGGGCCCCATAAAGAGTTCAATACTAAATAAAGTTCTAATTAATTTTTCACACTCCGAGGAGTATCAAAGAATATGCAACTGGTCGAATTAGGCTTGTTAAGCAATTTATGATCCAGTACTAGCAGCATGATATGATGTTATGGTAGGTCTAGTGTATAGATTATTAGATGCAAATGATCAAATCAGATCACAATCATAGTAAATTGTAGTTGGATTTCAGAATCAAAGCAAGACAATTATAATGGCATTTAAACGGTGGGGTTTGAACTTTTCAGCTTTTCTAGCTTGACGTCATGATTTTGATTTAGTGCCTATACAAATATACAGCAGACAAGGTAGATCGCTTGTTGAAAGAGTTAGATGATGCCTGATAAGGTAAGCAATTAGCTTAGCAGATCCACAGGTTATTGTTCTCCACAATATCTATTGGCTTTTCTTGCTTCTGTTGGTGCCATAACAGCTGCTTGATGTCGTCTCAGCCATCGATCAAATATGAAAAACTTTGTTTGGACGCATCATTATTGTATCTACACCACAAGTTTGTTCCATATGACATGTCCAATACAACCGATTCCATTTTACTTAAGATATACAGGTTAAGGGTTCCATCCAATAAACCATTTTCTACGGCAAATTGATGGTCATTGACTTGGGAGATGTACGACCAACAGTACAAGTTGTTGCCTGGAAAGCTTTGTTTATTGATAAGATAAAATTTTTTGGAAAGAAAATTTGTCATGTTGTCTTTGTCATCAGCTACCGTATGTAGTTGGATTTGCTTAGTTAATTGATGATTATATCACACTAAATAGTTGAAACTGTTAGATATTTGACATTACAGATTGATGGATTCAATGTACGGGGTACGACTTTAAGGTCTTGCAAGAGTACTACATCATGGAGATGATAATTAATTAAGTTAATAAGCAGTACAAGTTAAATTGTTTAATTTAGAAACCATGCAATATTATGACAAGATTCTCAATTACCAATAGTTATCCGCTTAATTAGTTTCTTTCCACGGTAATCAACGATCAAGAAAGGGATCAGAGCAAGCAAAACCTTACAGATGATGAGGTTGACTTTCGTTGCCAATATCATTCTTATCTCAACTCTTGACACCTTGAATTGCTAAACTAATATTTCAATCAAAACGAACCAGTCGAAGCCAAGTAGATTATCATGTCGTTTGCAGACCAACTAGTTGTTTGTTAATTAAACAATGGTTCTTGTGCAAATTAAGAATCAGGATTAGGAGCAAGAGGCCAACGAGATAGTAGCTCCAACTTAGCAAGAAGCACTTGTAAATCGTTGACAACAGTTAGAGAAGTTAGTCATCATGCATTGAAATTCTAAATGACTTGTATTCGTGTGCCTTGTAGGTATGACATTGTCATCTGCTTTAACGATGATAGATCGGAATCAGTACACATGGGTTGACGCGTCCGTATGCAACATCAATAGCTGGGCATGTAATTAACTCTGGAGTAGGAATATAACGAATGAACTTTTTACCTTTTATCTTTTTTCCTAAGAAAGACAAAGGAAAAAGACAAGAACACCCGCAAATGCCCATAAGCTGTGCTTACACTAGTTTTGGTCAGAAGCAGGAATGACTAATTGTTGATCATTTCACAACAGTATCTAACTGAAATGACAATCATTTCACAACAGTATCTAACTGAAATGACAACACTGTTTTGAAAGAAAGAAAACCCAGAATGAACAGCTACCATATATTTTCAACCACTTCAAAATTCGAGATTTTATTGAGAAGTAAAATAATTATATTTCAGCGTGCGAAGAATCCACAGAGATAGATACTTGTATTCAGTTTTAGCTATGCATGTAATGAAGGTAAAAATCCGTAAAGAGAGACAGGTGGTAGTCAACTCTGGCACGTTCTAATTTTGCAAGCAATAAGCAAATGTCAAAGTTGACTTATGTCACGTCCTTTTAAAAAAGCTAAACCCCCCATTAACATTCATCTCGCCTGTCTCACAAAATTCTCTCCCTTCTATGCAATTTTCAAAACGATTTCCCAAGTTTTAGAATTTAGACAGAAAAGAAGACATGAAGCTTGTTTGGTCTCCAGAAACAGCTTCAAAAGCCTACATAGATACTGTTAAATCAGTAAGCAGCACAATCTCACTTTCATTTTCAAGCACTTTCACTTCTGTCTCTGTAAAATTTTCTTTTTTATTTGTTGTTAAATTATAGTATGTATATGCTAAAGAATTTGATTCATGTGCTTACAGTATCAAAACTTCAAAGAATCAGGCGTAGCCGAGTTTCTCTCAGCAATGGCAGCTGGCTGGAACGCAAAACTGATCGTGGAAGCATGGACATACGGTGGCCCTATAACAACCAGCATCGGTCTAGCTGTAGCAGCTCGTCACACTTTCGGGCGACACGTGTGCCTAGTTCCAGATGAACGTTCAAGATTAGCCTACGTTAAAGCCATGTACGACTCCGGCATATCAGCAACGGAGGTGATAGTGAGAGAAGCGGAAGAGGTGATGGCGGAATTGGCGGGCGTTGATTTCTTAGTCGTGGATTGTAAACGCAAAGATTTTGCTAGGGTTTTGAGGTTTGCTAGGTTTAGTAATAAAGGAGCTGTTCTAGTATGCAAAAATGCATGTCAGATGACTTCTGGGTTTAGATGGCAAGGAGTGCTGGAGATGGGGACACGTGTGGTGAAATCGGTGTTCTTGCCGGTCGGAAAAGGGTTGGAAATAGCTCATGTAGGAAGTAGTAACTGGGGAGAGAGCTCGAAGAAAAATCACGGCCGTTGGATTAAACATATTGATCAACGATCGGGGGAGGAGCATGTGTTTAGAGGTAATTTTTTAGGGGAATAAATTAGAATTTTGAGAAGATACAAAAGTGTCTAGTACATATCAATACGGTTGCGTTTGGATTTCAAGTCTTTGGACCTCGTTAACCTCCAGACTCCCACAGAACGTCCAAATTTAGGGAATCTGGGGTTGGGACACGTGGCCCTAGATGCTTAGGATTGGCCAATGGGCTAGATATCAGTTACAAGGTTGGCTCAATAACATCCCATTAATTAAAAGGATTATGCTAAGCGGGCATACATAGTAACAGTCATAAGAGATTTTGTAAAACAATTTAAAGAATTTTCAGCAACCTTTATCTGATATGAACACAGGTGATCCGATCTGGATACCATAAATCGAAGGTAGATGAAAAAGAGATGAATTCATGAAGCTTGACAATTAACAAGATCAGTCTCAGGTGAGATCACAAAGAAAATTTTTATGGGCAATTCACGCAACTTTACTTCACACACATATATATATATATATATATATATATTTTTCATTTTTCTGTATTGCATACCATAGATCATGACTTTTGCTCTTGCCTGAAGGTTGGCTTTGTTTCTCTTCACAGCTATCTATTTATCAATTTTCAGGTATAACAGTACCATTCATAATCACTAATGTATTGCTAAATAAATAAAAGACTCACCATATGTAACAGTACTTAGATTTTATTAATCAACATAAAAAGCAAACATGATGCTAGTTTTCTTGATTTCAATTATATGCTTCAACGAATCGTATTCGTGCATATTTATTCTACGGGAAGGCAACCGAAAGTGAGATATCTTCGTTTAGTTTAATGGCCACTTAAAATTTGCCCGGCCGCGTTTAAGTTGGACCATAGTCAGTGCACCTCTATCCGAGTTGTGTTTTTGCGTTTAGAGTATCTTTAAGAACAGACCGATGTATTAGGCCGGCTAATAAAGTTACAGGTTCATAACATGGTTGAATTGCAGGCCCAAATGCAACCGGACTCGGAGGAAAGTGAGGCATTCGCTATCTGGTCTTGCGCAGTTAGTAGACAGCACTGGCCGTGCTGAAGGTGATGCAGAATCAGAAGTTAACGGGGTTCGTTGCTAAGTGAAAAAAAGGAAACAAAGGAGAGGACGAGAGCAGCAGCAGCAGATGAATTGGATTTCATGTCTGAAATTGTTAATTTTGCTGTGTTGTAAATTGTTAATTTGTGGTATGAATTGGTGAAGTTGATGGTATTTATAGTGTGGAGAGGTAGTGACAATGCCAGCCATTATACACCCATTTCTCTAATGCATGCAATGGTCCTCAACTTTCTGGCAAGAGGCTAATATATTTGTTGTTGCGCTTTAATTTATGAAATACCTAGTAACAAGAACCCCCCTCATCTTTCACAACTCGACCGTAGCAAGACTAGCTTGCGCGCGTGTACACACGGGCGCGAGCACGCAGAAAGCACGGATGATTGCTCATTTGCCCGAACAACAAACACAGAGATTAAAGTCCTATCACGTTGCATACACTGATAATAGCATCCTATTCTGAATAACTAGAATAGTTTATAGCTTCTCTTTGACTTTGGAATTCCTGGGAACACCTTTCCCACGTCTGGTAATAGGGTGCGCAGAGTATACCATCGAAAAAAGAAGGAATATTAGAAATCTACCAACTAATGGTTGATGCGTTTCAATCGGACTCAAACAAGCAATATTATTCTTCGCAGACCAACGTTAATTTTTTTCCGTCAGCTCGCGGCCTTTCGTATAAGCAATTCCACTACCATCAGTCGACTGAGATGCAAAGAAATTATCAATGATTATATTTAATAGAGAAAAGGAAAACAAAAACTAACACGAACAACCACTTTCTCATCCAAAGGTAACCAAACATACATTAGAAAATGAGAATTAGACACACCAAATCCAATCACAACTGGTAGACAATTGGGGAGAGAGACCAACAAATGACAAATGCAGTACGACAAACAATGCAGGATTAATCAATCTATATTAATTCTGACAACCTTTTTGATCCTTCCTCCAGCAGCACTAGTAGTTCCAGCTTCATTATCTCGTGTAATTGCACTTCGGGTTTGCAAAGTGGATGGAAGCGCCCAGCCACCCCGATTTGCCCTCCCCTTTTGTTCATCACCGCTAGAACCTACATTGGCATTGCACGTAGAAGTTTCAACTAAAATAATGTGTTGAATCCTGATCGAATAAAGAACTTTAACTTTTATAGACGTAGCATATCAAAATATGGAAGGGTAGGTGTATGTTATCAGTGATTGGTTTCCCCAATTACAACTACATAATAGTATCTACATAGCTTAACACAAATGATGAATGGGTAAAGCTAATTATTTTCCGACACAAGTGAATTGACCTTGCTCTAGAAACAAAACTAAAGCCCGAAGAAAAGCCTAATTGATGGAACTGTAGTATTTAACCAGGACCATAGACTCAGTGTTCATAGACTGAATTCAAAAGCTTCTGATTTTTGTATCAGTGATGGTAGAGGAAAACGGCTGACCACCAGTCCTGTAAAGGTTAAAAACTTGCTTACCTGCGTTACAGTGCAAATCAAATCCATCATTCCATCCAGGCAACTGTTTATTGGCATTCCCTTTCCATGCTTCCTCAAAACCAACAAGCTCATCTGGGAAAATATTCAAATATAAGTTATCTTATTGACACATGCATTCAACATAATGCTTCCAAAAGATTATAATGACAGCAACAACTAACCTTTGTTCAAATTGTGTAGAGTTTGCAATGTATCCACTTTACCATCTGAATTAAGTTTCCTTGTAAATGAATGACCCTGCACCAGCAAATAGATTCCATCTCAGCCCTCATAGAAATACACAGCCAATTTTCTGAAGGAACAATTAAAAGCTTTTCCCACAATGGTTTTTCTCCTGGATCTCTGTTTGAGTATTCTTAGGTCAGCAAGTGGTGGCAACACATAAAATCATTAGACTACATTGATGAGCAGTAATGAATATGCCTAAGCAAAATTTAATGGACACTTAATAAGCATGAATCAGTTAGTTTCCAGTTGCACCAGACTTAGAACTGAGCAAATGAATCTCTCAACAATTCCCTGAGGGGGTCTCACTTCAAAAAAATTCAAACTACTGTGAACAGATGTGCTGTAGATGCTAGAAAAACAATGCTGTATTTTGTCACTGCACCCACCTTATCATGAATTCCTCTAGAAATCCTATGTGTTGCTTGACCTGTCGTTTTATCTGCTTCCTTGCTCTCCTCAAGCAACACCTAATACACAGATAATACAACATCAGAACAAGAAAAACTCCAATGACAAATCAGTTCTCCTTGGCAAAAGTTACTTACACCATCATTGCCAGTCCTGCGTGTTCTGGTAGAAGTATAGTAAGCTCCATCAGCACCTCCATATGTCACTTTGCAAGTCTGAAAACTGAAACTGCAATCCTGTGGTTCTGTAACTTCCGATTTGCTATGTTGATTTTTATAATTCACATCCTTGTTCTTACAATCTATTGAATCAACCAAATCAATCATTGTAAACATTTATACCAACATGGAGAAATTAAGATTGGGCATCATACAGGTTACTAGAAACATCAAAATTCATTACCATCAACATCATCATCTGGATGCTCAACAGAAGATTCTTTGCTTGACCCGGAATGCATTTCACTGTCCCCAGGACCTTTATCTTCTTTTTCACCCTCGTGATCAGAATTTAGTTCTTCTATTATTATTCCATTCAATTTAGTGTTCTGTGCTTTATTGCTGGATGCAGTAATTTGATTAAACATGCTAGGTTCTGACATGCCCCCAAACGGACGAGTGAAAAATGGATCGTCAAATGGATCCCTGCCCCCAAACGGACGAGTGAAAAATGGATCATCAAATGGATCTCTGCCCCCAAAAAGGCTAGGTGTCATACTCCTACTGGAACCTAAGCCACCAAAACCTTCGAAAATGCTAAACGGATCACCCATACCAAATAAATCCCTAACACCTTCTCTTTCTCTCTGCATTTCGTATAAGCTATTGCTTCTTTAAAACCGGAACTGCGCTAAGACAAAATTTCACTTGAAAATGACAATAAGTCGAACAGCATAAGCTTCAAATATTAAAAAAAATGTCAATGAAATCATCATAATCTTATTTAACGATGAAAAGGGAAATGAATTGAATAAATGATAGAATAGAAAAATCATTATTAATAATTACAACTTCAACGTTCGATGATTCTCCCACGTTGGATCATTCACTATTATAAAGCAAAATATATGTCGTTTCCAGAGAAAATGATACGGCCATCTCCCTGCCATCTTTGTTTGCTTAACGATTAATCGTTCTTCAACAAGAAACTTAAATAATCATAGAGAAACACTCTAATTAAAAGCGATCATCAAAATAAATGAACGAAACATCAAAAAAGACTAATTAAATTTTCAAGAAATTTAACATTGTTTTTGATGATCTGCTTGAACGAGGAGACAAGAAAATGGGAAATCCGGTAACCAAGAGCATATTTCTAAATGGAGAATGCAATCCATCATCATATACTACAGATTCCCTGGAAAACCGCCGTGACATACAAACATACCAGGACAATTTAGCTGCAGAAAACATGAATAAGAAAATGCTAAGTAAGAATTGCCTGATGAACTACGCGAATTACAAAATCAATTACCGAGAAGACAGAATTTCACGAGAGCTAGAGAAGGAACTAGACAACCGCCTCTGCTTTTCGCAGCTCCAAATCAAATTTAAATAATAGGTCCTCTACGCTCAGCAATTAAACAAATGGATAGAAGATGCAAGAGAAGGCGACACGTGTACCCAAAACCAATTTCTCCCACAAACTAGAAAGTTCCTTCCCTCTACTGTTTCTTTTTAATTATTTTTTTTAAAAGGAAATTTTCTGGCCACGATGCAAGGCGAGCTTTCATCGAAATTTTAACAATAATAGCTTAATTTTTAAATTTATTTACATTTATAATTTGAATTCCCAAATTTTTTGATGTTTGATGCCAATATATATATATATATAAATATAAAATTTTAAAACAGCATTTATTCTCAACTATTTTGATCCCGATATACAGGTTAGAATTATGATTGCAGACAATTTCTAATGGGCATACAAGCATTATACACGAGATTGGACAACTCTATTCCAATCAACCTTACAGCAAAACTACGAGAACATCATGCATTTCACCAACAAAATTATTAGAGTTGCATTCTTCTAATCTTACCGTTCCCACGTTTCTAACACTACACAATTCAAGAATAAATAAACACCAGCTCGTAGAATCCTTACTACAGCAAGCAACTTGCAGGTTGCTTTTCCTGATTTGCTCCTCCATAAGCATGGTCCACCTAATCTCGTTGTTTCATCTTTCATCTCTTGTGTTTATTTCTTTCTCCAGGAACTCCGTGGGAACGAATGGTTAGGATCCCTAACTGGCTGAAAGCTGCTTAAGTTAGGATGTTAAGGAATATTCGCGGGGCTCTGTCTCTATCGTTACATTGAAAAGTTCTCAGTTTCTTGGTAGCATGCAAGGATTTCTTAGAACTCTTGAGAATCGAGGTCGGGCTTGCATGGATATTCAAGACCCTGAAGGGCTGGCATCCGTCGTATATCTTCATCTGAATAAGTTGGAATGAACCAATATCGCTTGTCTGTCCCAAACACCTAATCAGTAGAAACAAAATCAAAATTAAAATTTTAGTTGAGGAAAAGTAACCCCACATTATCCAACATGGCCTGCATCAAAGGATTATCCATTCATGTGCCAGTAGACAATTAACAAAATGGTTTTCACACTCACTAAGTCATTTGTATGAAGATGTAGATTCTATTATTTAATCGGTGCAGTTTGAAATGTTTTAAAACGACATACAGAGCCCTTTTTGATGATTTTTCCATCTTGTAGGAAATGTGGATCCAGTGTTTAATGCGAAAAAATTTCAAAAGTGTGCAGAATTAACATTACTAATAAATGCCAAATCTCCATAATTCATACCTCTCACCACAACCATCACCTTATTTTCTCCCCACACCGCCCACAAGAAAATCAACTGAAAAAAAAATAACTCTCTGCACCCCATACTATGTAATGATGCTTGGGTCATATGTGTCACTTTTAGTCTCAATTCACCCACTACTAAATTTCTGATATTTGTACGAAAAATTTGCCTAGATGATGTTCATTCGGTAGATATCCCCCAAGCATATTAAAAACAGAGTGCTTTGATTCTTGACTAGATTATAATGAAATTGTTTGCATGACCTAGTATGAAATTGCACACAAATGAACCGAGCAAATAAATAAGGGAACGGAGCAACATAGTGCAAAATGCAACCACCTGTTCAAAATTCTTCCTTCGGCCCAGGTCATAACGCCATTTTGGAGTGGTCTTCTTCTCATATGCCTAATAACAAGACATAAATAGATTCATTAGTAAATGATTCTGTATCTACTGCACCTTCAAACACCACCACCAACTTTCTGACATAAAATAAATGGAAGAAAACAGCAATACCTCAATAGTTGTTGTATTAGCAGACACCAATGACATGTGCATGATCAAAAACCCCAACACACTCAATGCAAATGCCAGATTCAAAACTGTGACAGGGAAACACTAATCATAACATAAAAGTAGTGCCGTAATAAAATGAATAGGTTAGAAAGTTTAAAGACACCATACCAAAGGCAAGAAAAGTAGTTGCAAGGGTTCCTGGTGTTCCAGGAATTTCTCCTTCACTAAAGAATGATATAAATTGTGGCAAGAGTGACAGTGTCACAAGACTTGTCTCCAGAAACGTGTAGAACTGTATTCAGAAATTAAAGACTATAATCAATAGTCGACAAGGTAAACTACTCACCCAACATAAAATGCCTAAGCAAACAGCAGATTACCAACATAGCCACAACCAACGAAAATAAATAACAAAGGCCAGGATTGAATTACAAGTTTAGTAACTCATTGTTCATAGAACTTCTATTCAACTATATATTCTCATGCTCAAACAATGTTTGTAGAGACATTCTCCATACTAGATTCTCATTAAAATTAAAATTTAACTCATGAAGGACATTAACTTAAAGGCATGTGTTTCTGGATCAAGCAACATCAAAATGAACTTGGTGTTCTTCCCAAAGAACTTGGTAATGTCATATCAAAACCCCAGACTGTTTTGGGGCAGACCTAAAAGGGCTCAAACAATAGTTGGAAATTGCAAAAGTTAACTGCAAAGCCCAGCCGAAAAGCTATCCATTCTTAGAAGGCAACAGTTCTATTTATATTTATCCCTTTTGCTTTCAATATGGATGCTATTCTGTATGGTCAAAAGTAAGAAGACAATTTGAGAAAACAATCATTATTTACCAAACTGCTGAAAAAACCACCCCCTCTCCGAGAGAAGAGATAAGAACAGAAAGCAACGAGTTTTCAAAAGTAAAAAACACTGATGATAAAAATTATTTAGAGGATTACCAAGTCAAGCAACATACCAAAAAGAGAAGAAAATACTTGTAATTCAATGCCCCAACACAATTAACAACCCAAACACAGTGATGGTCCATCTTCAGTATGCACCGTCCACCTGAAGCAAAGAGATTAATGCAACTTATCTATATGTTATGATTAAGTAACAAAAGAAAACTTTGGAAAAATGTGTATAACCACTCACAAACAGAACAGTGATGGCAACGAGGTGGCTTCAGCTGGTTGCACTTCCGACAGTATCTGATTCTTTGATTTGGTGGGTCAGATTGCACGCCACTGAATTCTGAACCATTCAGTGGATCAGCCTCCCCTCTCTCTTCATCTATAGCAGGCCTCCAATTAGGAGGTACACTACCCGGATCGGTCAAAACAACAGAAAAATAACTCCAAAGCAGCATCACCAACTGCATAGTGATGAACAAACTTTCTATATTCAGCACCATTCCGTTCATTTGCTTGATCAGTCGGTGTTTCTTACACTTTCTAGAGCTGAAAGTTAAGACTACGAATACTTTTATTTATGTTAATATTTGCCTGATTAGTCCCAACAAAGCCTAATTTTATTCTAAACGCAGGGCAACGGACACTCCCAGAATTCCCATACTCATCGATATTGAGATTTATAGAAGTTACCAAATTTAAAAGAAAACATAAAATTTCGCATCAACCTCGCAGTAAAGTCTAAAGGACCTGATTACCGAAAAAATTACCGAACAAGATCTCCAAATACTTCCAAAGTAGCCTAGAGATTGTCAAACCAAATCCAAAAACCTTGAATCCCCGTAAAAATGAAACCCAAAAACAACCTGAAAAGTGATGAGCGTTGGAAGCTTACCAAACAATGAAACAAGATCAAGACGGTAACAGCAGTGGCAGAATCAAGTCCACCATCGTACAAAGCGGTGCCGTAACTAGTCAAGACGACGGCGTAATAGGTGACACCCACGACCCCAAGAACCAGCAAGATCATGATCGAGCCAAGACCCCGCAAGGCTGTACAAAACTTGAACACATTCCAGGCCATCGCAGCTCCAGATCTATGCATGCTAAGAAACCCTAAACACAAATTTTAATTCTAAAAAACAATTTAAAAATTAGTCGGGCCGTTGAATGAGTCCAGCATGTAGACTCAGAAAACAAGAAAAAACAATAACGTTTTCAATGGGATGTTTCGTTTTGTTTCCTTTTGCTTTGGGTTGAGAACCGAATTCTTGAATCTTGGGTTTATGAGATTTGGGATTCCAGGCGGGTTGTGGAATCCAGGTCGTTACGAAAGAAAGAAATAGACGCGCTAGCGGCTGGGTGGGTTAGTAATTATGCGGGGGAATATTAATTAAAAAGTAATTACGATTAGTTGTTGTGATGTGTAATTAACATATATTAACTACGATTAGGTTGGGTTGGGTTGGGTCGGGTTAGAATTTTGACGATTAGTGAATCTTGAAGGTGTGTACTTATCTAACGTATAATGGACGAGGTGGATGCTAGTACCGTCAGTTACACGTAACAAAATTATTTAATTAATAAAATAATAAAATTTATTTATTAATTATAAATAAAAAATTTTTAAAAAATGATATTATAATTTTTTATTATATTAATTAAATAATATTTTATTTATTTTTTAATTATTTATCGTTATAATAATTATACTAACATTGTAATAATATTGCTAACATAATAATGTTATTTTCCCTAAATTTATCGTTTTCTACTGATTTGCCGCGAAAAATTCCAAGTAAACTCTGGAAACTAAAATGAATGCTCCGTCGTAGAGAAAACAATACACGATTATTACAGGACTAATGATAATTGTCTGACTTGATATGATACGTATCCAGAACGCAGAAACGTAGCAAAAGCCAAGAAGTTTCAACGCAGGTTTAGACCATGCAATTTCTGACCACATCTCTTCCACTTTCTTCCCCCCTGTTGCGTGCATGTGTGATCTTCTGTTTAGAAATTGGTACAGATCTAATGCCAAAGCACGTGCACATAGACAAAGGAGAATCGTAATTGCTAGCTTGGCTTTTGTCAACAATTTGGTTGCTGTTGCATCCATGAATAAATTTAATATGAATCGGAATTGTGACAATTCTATCCTGATAAACAGAGAGATGTGAAACAGGTGGATCATAGAGGATGCGTAACAGGATCGAATATTTTATATTAAAGAAATTGCTGAAACTACATGACTCTTTAACCAATGCGAAATTGTGCTTATTTAAGAAAGACAAGTTTGTCATGACAACGCAAGCTACCGGAGACAGATGGATCAAGAAGATAAAGGTACTGTGTGTGTGACTGGCGGAACAGGATACGTTGCGTCGTGGCTGATAATGAGGCTTCTTCAGCACGGTTACTCAGTTCATGGCACCGTTAGATCATCAGACTCTTCAGGCATGTTTAATTTTTCTTCTCTTTTCTCCGCTCTTTTCTTTGCAAAGAATACAGATCCTATAGGGCACCATTTTTCTAAGTCAACTGTCTGAGTAATTGATGATTGGCAAGTAATCGTTCTTCATCCCATTTCGGGACATGTTTATCTCCATTTTCTACTCATGCATTCATCTTTTTTCAGGCTTCAAAGTAAAAAGGAATGGCTGTAGCCTTATAGAACCTGTGAATTCTCTTCTTATTCAGAACACGAATGATATGATATGTCGTTCAGAGGTCCGTAATCTCAACGAAAAGTGAGTTACAAGTTATAATACCAACGCAGCCCATAAAAATGCAAATTATAATACCATTCTCTTTAAGCAACACAATTGGCCTTCTCCGTGCCGTTCGTTTACTCCCTTCGCCATATTTTATTGTTACAGCTTACAGGCTTATAATTTGAATATTTACAGGGCGCAAGAAAGACATTAGCTATATCTCAGACCTGCCACGAGCATCAGAGAAGTTAAAAATTTACAACGCAGATCTCAACCAGCCGGAGAGTTTCAACGCAGCCATTGAAGGTTGCGTGGGAGTATTTCATTTAGCTCATCCCATGGAATGCTGCGAAGAACTCGAAGAAGTAGTGACAAAACGCGCCGTTGAAGGACTGTTAGGCATTTTAAAGGCAAGCTTGAATTCAAAGACGGTGAAACGAGTTGTATACACTTCAAGTTTGGTCACACTAGCTTATAGTAATAATGATGAAAAGAGACGAAACAATGTGGAGCGATCTTGAAACGTGTAGGAGCATGAAGGATTTATGCCCGCAGTATATGATCTCGAAGACTATAACAGAAAAGGCCGCCTTGGAATACGCAGAAAAACATGGGATTGAGCTTGTATCTTTGGTTCTTCCTTTGGTAGTTGGACCTTTCATTTGCCCTACCGTGCCTTCCTCTGTGTACATCTTTCTCACCATGATTCTGGGTATGTTCTTATTTTTTGAACGACAAAGTTTCTGTTTTTTTTACTAGTTTATTTGTAAATGTGAAAGGTCTATATCTACTTGTATTTTTCAATGCAGGGAAACAGGATCAATACAACTATCATTTATATTCATACAGCATGGTGCATATCGATGATGTGGCATCCGCAGGAATCTTCCTTCTTGAAAATCCTGATTCAAAGGGGAGGTACATTTGTTTATCCGTCGAATTGACAATTGATGAAATGGTTGAGTATTTCTCTAGAAATTACCCAGAATTTGAACCACCCACAGCAGAGTGAGTTTCTAATCTTAGTAATTTTCTTTTCATATTTTATTTACTTGATGGCAAATTATATATTGAAAGTTCATGATCCCTTCAATGTGCAGACGTTTGAATGAAATTAAGGCTCATGAAAGGCCTAGAATCTCATCAGAGAAGCTCTTAGATTGTGGTTTCAAATTCAAGTACGGGGTGGAAGAGATGTTTCATGGAGCTGTGCACTGTTGTAAAGAGAGGCTTATTATAGTTTTTTTCTTTGTTTTAAAACAATTTCTTATAATTTACACAGAATTTATGCTTTGTCAGCCGCGAGATAATTGTAGTGTTCTTCTTCCTTAATCCTAGCAAATTAACCGTATGACTTCCCGATATATATTTCGCAAATTCTACAAAGGGTTAGGACCTTCGTCTTTTAAGAATAAATAATAACTAAGACTTCGTTTAATATCCAGGTACATTGTCACTTTTAAGTCACAGGACTTTTAAAGTAATGTGAAATCACTGAATAACAAACGAAGTGTAAGTGAGCTTCAACAGGTTAAAAGTTGTGGCTGCTGGAAATGATGTGGATTCCAAATATTTCGTGTGTTGATAGCGTTCCTGCTTAATCTGCAGTTGTATGATTTGTGTCTCCAAGTTACCAACTTGTTTTGTATCATAATACAGTAAAATAAAGGAACATATAAAGTGGGCGTGCAGTCCAGCATATCTAGATCCATGGGAAGCAATCCTTTTGTAAGCAATTTAATGCTGCTGCAAATAGAGAGGCTGTCTCGATCTAGTAAAAATTCTAGAAAGAGGAACTGCATATTTTAAGCATGGCTGCTGCAGGATTAGGGACCTGGCTGTTCTCCCAATAAAAATATTTAAATTTATGGCAGGCTTTTGCTGAATTAAGAACGCACGCTTAAACCAATTTTCTTTTCTTTGTTTTTTTTTCTTTTTATACTGAAAGCTACAGCGAAGAATTTAAGACATACTCTTCTTATATTGAGAGGTTAAGAATTGTCGCAACGCATATCAAAGTTTAGAAATGGAAGAAGATAAATAGCAATATAAACAACTTAGGTGACTCTCTTGGGAGGACTAGAGAGATGGAAGGAGATAAAGGTGTTGTCTGTGTAACTGATGCTACAAGTTTCCTTTCATCATGGCTGATCACGAGGCTCCTTGAACATGGTTATTCCGTCCGAGCCATAATTATTAGACCTAACCCAGGTAAGCTTTCGAGGGGCCGGTTCCTTGGATTGCTTCTATTTTGATTAATTTTGTTCCCTGAGCTTCTAACAATTTTTCATGCCACCTTGGCTGATCAGACGGCACGAAAGACCTAGGCTTCCTCACAAATCTACCAGGAGGCTTCAAATTTTTCATGCGGATCTCGGCGACCCCGATAGTTTTGAGTCAGCGATTGCTGGGTGCACTGGTGTTTTTTCATGTTGGCGTACCAGATATCTTAGGGAATCTCAGGAAATTATAACCCGAAAGGAAATGAATGGAACCATGGGCATTTTAAAATTATGCTTGAAATATAAAAGTTCAGTGAAGCGAGTTGTCCTCACTTCAGGTGCATCGTCTGTTGTGTTCAATAATAAGAAAGCTGAAATAGTGGATGAAACATTTTTTAGTGAAGAAGAAAAGTTTAGAGAATTGAATTCCCAAGGGCTCTATGCGAAGAATCATAAGTCATTAACTGAAAAGGCTGCCTTAAAATTTGATCTGGTGTTGGTAATTCGTTCTTTCACTGTTGGTCCCTTCACTTGTCCTTACTTTCCTCCATCAAATCGCGCCTTTCTGGCTTTGATCCTGGGTTCGCGCCTGCATAGATAGCCATTTAAACGAGTCAATGTCATGACTAATTACACATATTTAACTCAATCATCCTAATTTCTGCTCAGGTAATCGAGAGGAGTATGGTGCTTTAGAAAGCGTACCACTGGTGCACGCGGATGATTTGGCGAGAGCAAATATCTTCATGTTTGAATATCCAGATGCAAAAGGGAGATACATCTGTTCTTCACACTCAGTAACAAATCTAGAAATGGCTGAATTTCTTTCTGCAAACTACCCCGAATATCCAATACCATCTATTGAGTAAGTTCAATTAGTTCCGACCCTCTGCCATAGTCTTCAAAATCATGAAAATTAAGCTAATTGTTTAACCTTCTTTTGCAGTTCTTTGGCACAGATTAAAACTTACAAACTACCTAGATTGTCTACAAAGAAACTCTTGGATACAGGTTTCCATTACAGGCACGGGGTCGACCAAATGTTACACGAAACTATTCAGTGCTGCAAGCAGAAAGGCTATATCTAATGTGCCAATTCTTTCAAATTGCCTGGAACTTCATATCTTAAGCTACCGGAAGAAATAAGTAATAATTAAGTACGATTCAATAAGTACTTGTGTGCACGTTTTATCCTTGGGAAGCAGTCGAGATTGTCACTCCATGATAAAATCTTTTGTAAGATCCTATATTTATTAAAATTAAAGTGCTCGATCACAGTGATTTTTCCACATGATCTTGACGTTCTGAAATTATTTTTCCAAAATATTGAGCCCTGATATCACCTAAATCAATTTCAATTCTTTGTAATACTCCCATAAAAAATATACTCCACTAATTTTTTATTCAACTCAATTAGCTTCCTCACAAACCTTCCAGGACCATCTGAGAGGCTTCAAATATTTCATGCGGATCTCGACGACCCAGACAGTTTTGAGCCAGCAATTGCGGGGTGCACTGGCGTTTTCCATGTTGCCTCATCTAATGATCTTACAGAATCCCGGAAAGCTATGACCCATAGAGAACTGAATGGAACCATGGGCATCTTAAAATTATGCTTGAAATATAAAAGTACAGTGAAGCGAAAGATGTACAATTCAGGTGCATCAGCCGTTGTGTTCAATGACAAGGGTGCTGAAGTAGTGGATGAAACACTTTGGAGTGAACAAGAAACATACGAAAAAATGAATGCCCGCGGGATGCCTACCCTCAATGCTAAGTCAGTGACTGAAAAAGCATGTTTTAAATTGCAGAAGAACATGGGGCAGACCTGGTGTCAATAATTCCTCCTTTTATTGCCGGTCCCTTCATTTGTCCTAGTTTACTCCCTCAAATAACGCCTTCTTGTCTTTGATTTTTGGTAATTGCGTTGCATGCCTAGCTAGCTATATACTAAATGTATCAATCGTACTAAATGTATCAATCGTACTAAATGTATCAATCGTACTAAATGTATCAATCGTGCCAATGTCAACGCACATATTAAACTCCATCTCCCTGGCTAATTGTTCTGCTCTGCTCAGGTAATCGAGAGTTGTATGGTTCTTTTGGAAGTATGTCACTGGTGCACGCGGATGATATGGCCAGAGCTGAGATGTTCTTGCTTGAGTACCCGGAGGCAAAAGGGAGATGCATTTGCCGTTCACACACATTAACTACTGTACAAATGGTCGACTATCTTTCTGCAAAACACTTGAATATCCAATACCATCTGTTGAGTAAGTTCGATTACTTGCAGCCCTTAATTAGCTAGCCTTATTCTTAAATTAAGCTAATTGCGTGTTTCACTTTCATTTGCAGTTCTTTGGCGCAGATTCAGTCTTACAAAATACCTGGATTGTCCACAAAGAAACTCTTGGACACTGTTTCCAAGTACAAGCATGGGGTCGATGAAATGTTCGATGGAGCAATTCAATGCTGCAAGCAGAAGGGCTATCTCTAATGTCCCGATTCTACAAAGAGCTGCGAGCTTCATATTTTAATTTAAGCTAATAATACTTGACAACAACTAAGATTGATTTAATAAGTAGCAGCAGTTATAACTGACGTGGCTTCCATTGTCTTTCGATCGTCTCGTGTGTTCGTAATCTGCTTTTGTACTGTTCGTATGATGTGTCTGGAAGTTGCCAACTTGTTTTACTGTAATAAAATAAAACGGGGCATCCACGTGCAGTGCAGCTTTCCATGTGTGCACGTTTCATCCATGCAAAGAAAGCAGTCAGAACTTATGGAAATTTCGTTGAAGGGTACGAATGTCCAGGAAAAGAAATGGTCGAGGGTATAAATGTAAATTCATTACCTTCAAAATTGAAGATCCAAATGAGGGCGAGCGAAGTCCGCGTAATTTATAAGTCGTTCCCACGCATTCTAACGGCCATTCCCGGACCGCGCCTAATTTCTCTCCTCTCACAGAGGACACAGTTCTCTCTCTTTCTCGTCTGAAATTGATTTTTGATTCTTGTTTATTGTGTTTAGTAATCTATCCATCGCCAATTGCGTTTAATAATGTCGTTTTCCGATTCTGAATCGTCTTCCAATGGCGGCGAGTACAAATTTTTCCGTCAATTCAGCCATGATAGTAAGCACTTTATTTTTCTGTGGTTAACGTGTTATTTCTTTTTTATGTTTGGTTCCAAAGAAAATGTGGCCACGCCAATGCAAATCAATCGAAGAGTTAAATTTTGTGCTTAGGAATTTAAATTTGATAGGGATTTTGATTTATCATAGACGACTCAGTTCGGATTCCAATAATTTTTTCTTTTCTTGAATCTTGAGAAAGCAATTTCGGGCAGAGACTGGATATTGTAAGATCTCGTTCCGCGCTAAGAAAGTAATCTGAACTGGCGGTCAGGGCATTTTATTTAAAGTATCTGTTTGAAAGATGAAAGAAAATTAAAGAATCAAATTCGCTAAATACGTTAAACTCATTTGGTTGTCTTTAATCTTGAAAAGCAACCAAATTACCAATATTCTCTGGCTTTTTTACCAGAAATTTGATATGTACATTTTCTTCTTTCTTGCCATCTCTTTTACACCATTTTTTATGGGTTTGCATAATTCAGGGTTATTGCATGAAATGCTGGGATCTACCAAATCAGATTCAAAATCATGGAAGGTGCGTTTGATGTCATAGTCGTTATCTAATTTATATTCTTAATTTATATTGGGACTCGCTGTCTTGCTAGCATTGACTTTGTTTGATTTAGTGGCAGAGGACATCTATTTTCTGTTTTTATAGACAAAGTTTGCTGTATTACATGGAATTGGTCTGATTAATTATCTTGTCTCTATACCCACTAGAAACATATCTTTTGGCAGAATGCTGTTAGATTATCTTATATATGTATCGATTGTATGATGAGATAAGCCACTACCACGATCTGCCCATTTAATTGCTGTAAGTAGAGATTTTGTTGTGAAATCACTATGAATGGAGAGACAATAGCAGCTTCTTCTAGTTCTTAACATGTATACACTTTTGTTTGCATTTCACCTGATATTTTAACTTGATGTTCCACTTTTTCTTTGAAGACAATGGTCTTAGTCAGCTTAATTGTTTACTGACAGGTACTCATCATGGATAAAGTTACTGTGAAAGTCATGTCTCATTCATGTAAAATGGCAGATATCACGGACCAAGGAATTTCCTGTAAGTATCAGATAGTAAATATTGCTATGAATTTTAATAAGATTAACTGCAAGTCAATATCTTTTTTGGGCTTATAGGTCATGTTGACTTAATTACTAAGGATAACTCAAACTCTATTCTCTAGGCCTCAAATTTTTGGTTATGTTTAAAGCTCGCGTAGTTGTTCATCTTCATTCAATTTATATCTTGGTTACAGAAATTGATTTAACGCTAGTGTTTCTCGAGCAAATATCAGTTGATTAAGACTTCATTTAACTAGCAATTTATGGTTTTGCTTCTTTTAGAACTTACAGTTATGTTTCTTCACTTCAGTGGTGGAAGACCTCTTCAGGAGAAGAGAGCCTTTGCCCTCAATGGATGCTGTATATTTTGTCCAGCCATCAAAAGAAAAGTATTTCCTTTTTTCCCATTTTCAATTTTTTTTTGTTGTTTAGCTTATTGATATTGTTCTTGCAGAGATAAATTGACATTATGAGAGTCTTTGCATCCACATTCATTAATGTTTTCCTCTTAGTTATATATTTTCTTCATTGTAGTGTGCATTTATCATAAAGTGGTGAGTTGCAGCAACTGGTTTGTAGTTTGGTAAGCTACAGACTTGCAACTTTTAAAATATGACCATGATACATGATACTGACAAGGAGTTAATTTCATTTGGGCCAATTGCAACTCCAGCTTGGCCCCAAATCTATTATTTCTTTGTCAAAATCTTTTTTGTGCACAATTACTAATTTTTTGCCCTGGCCTATGGTAAGTGACATGAGTAAGGGCCACAATTGTTTCATGTTTTAAGGTTATTAGTGAAAATTAGGAAGCAATTTAGTCTCTTCAGCTGTTTTTTAGACATCTTTCAAAATTCAAGAAGATATATTTTCCTTCATTCTATTCGTTTCCTGTATTTTATGTTTTTTTTTGTTTCTCTACATCTACTATTTTGCTACAATTCATCCTCAGCACCAGCTTGCCTTGCAAGTTCTTTCAGATATTTTTCCCACTCAGAAAACCTGGAACCATTTTAACCTTTTCTGTTGCTAGCATGCAGTGTGGTCATGTTCTTATCTGACATGTCTGGAAGGGAACCACTATACAGGAAGTATGTCAAGAATTCTACATTTCATTAAATAAATCTTATACAGATTTTAACATCCCATTATTTCTCATTTTGAAAATGTGTTTCTTTTTCTTTTCCCAGGGCATATGTATTTTTCAGCACACCAATTCCAAAGGACCTGGTCAATCACATCAAGAGTGATACAAGTGTGTTGCCTCGCATAGGAGCACTGAGAGAGGTTAAGATTTTCATTGGGCTTCCCTGTTGATGCTTCATACACATAGTGGTTTTTCTACCTTTTCTTTTTTTCTTTCTTTTTTGTTTTTTGGCAGGCTTCTATTTGTTATCTCATTTTTTTGTCTTGCTACTATGCAGATGAATTTGGAGTATTTTCCTATAGACAATCAGGTATCCATAACTGTTGACGCTTGTTCAAGTATTGTGACTTATATTAATCTTTAGGGTCATCCATTATATATCTACTTACAGATCTCTATGTGCTGCAAGCAAAATTATCTTTGAATTTCTGACAACTCACATCGATGGATCAACTGTTACATGAGATAAAGAGAGAGAGAACTATATCCATCTATTATGCAATAAATTAATGGAATGAAATTTAGACCCCTAAGCATACTTCTTTGCTCTGTTATTTTGTCCACTGACATCACTCAAATGCAGGCTTTTGTCACTGATCATGAAAGAGCACTCGAGGATCTCTTTAGTGAAAATGTTGAGAATTCTCGTAAATTTGAGGCTTGTTTAAACACAATGGCAAAACGACTTGCTACTGTTTTTGCTTCAATGAAGGTACAAATGTTGTAATGCAGTTTATTAGATTAGCATACTTTGAATATTCATATTGTGTATTATGTGCCCTCCATTAATTTTTATTGCATGTAACTGCAACTTCACAACATCCTTTACTATTTTAAATTCTCCATTTGAGCTCTAAAGCTTCGAAGAATTAATTTGCTGTGCTATTTTCTTCTGGTTGGTTTGCTAGAGACATTAGCTCTAATTAGCATGTTGATATTCACTGAGTGCACTGTTTGTGATGTGGCTTAGGGTTAAAAGTTAGTGAGTCAACAAAGGATTTGACTGGTTGAAACTATCTGGCCAAATTAGCTACTAAATTTTATTTCTTGAACAGGAATAATTTTCTGTTAGCAGATAAAAGTTTTCCATTGGAAGTTGTTCTATAAATTTATGCCAGTCAACATTCTAGGACTACCCTCATTTTGGTCCAGCCACTTCAAGTATTAAGGCGATAAAGCAACAAATTCTAGTTTTCCATGTGGCAGCTTTCACATGATGTTGAAAGTTTGGATCACATCATATCGTTTTTACATGGAAATAGCAAGTTCCTTGGAATTAGATCAGTGTTCTCCATTGGTTTCAGGAGTTTCCATGTGTGCGGTACCGTGCTGCCAAGGCTTCTAATGCATCTGCAACTACATTTCGCGATTTAATACCTTCAAAGCTTGCTAATGCTGTTTGGAACTGTCTTGAGAAATACAAATCTATCCCCCACTTTCCACAGACAGAAACATGCGATCTCCTCATCTTAGATAGATCCGTTGACCAGGTTAGCATTATTTTTAACTATCAGGGTTTGACCTGTTTATTACACTCCAGGTATCTTTGTTTGTGAATGTGATGACTTGAATGTTTAGATTGCTCCTGTCATACACGAATGGACTTACGATGCTATGTGCCATGATTTACTGGATATGGATGGAAATAAATATGTGCTTGAGGTACAACATTTGTTGGTTTGTTTTTTCTAAGGAAATTTTCCTTTTATTCTTGTCCTTTCCATTGGTTGTGTTGTATAGAAGAATGATCTTTATTGTTTTATAGGTTCCCAGCAAAACAGGAGGTCAGCCTGAGAAGAAAGAGGTTCTTCTAGAAGACAACGATCCAGTGTGGCTTGAGCTTCGCCATGCACATATAGCTGATGTATGTCTCATGCCTTATAAACATTCCATCCTTTGGATAAATTTTAAATGTGAATGCTTTGTTCCACTAACTTGCATACAGGCTAGCGAACGCTTGCATGACAAGATGACGAACTTTGTATCAAAGAACAAAGCTGCACAAATTCAACAAAGCAGGTTGGTGCTGAAGTTCATTTTTAATTCTTTCAAAACAATTTTTACCAGATGCTGAACTTTTCCATGTTATAAGGTTTTAGACTGAAAAATAAAACTGTTTCCAGATCATGTAATCACTGTTGTTGCACATAAATTTCACATGCTTAAGTTTGATTTCATGTAGAGGTGGTGGTGAGCTATCTACACGAGACATGCAGAAAATTGTTCAAGCTTTGCCACAATACAGTGAACAAGTTGAGAAGTTCTCCCTCCATGTTGAGGTTTGTTCTTCTTCTATAAGTGCCATTTTCTTGTTCAATGGCATAGCTTTACATATAATTCTACCAGAAATGTGATGCATTTAGCCATCTACAACGAAAACTGATAAGAGTTAATTTACTATTCCCCTTTTTTGCATACTTGTGATTGTAAGTTGCAACTACTGAGTGGACCCTTATCATTAAACGGGAAAATAAACCTGCAATCAATATTTCCTAACTGTTTAGACATTCCTTTTTCGGTTTCAAGGAACTTTAAGTGGACCCTTATCATTTTGATATTGTGAACTGTTGCACTCACAGGAAACAGCACAAAATTCTTTTTATAAGTTTTGCATAATCAAAAGCATTAAACGATGAAATTTCTTGTTGCCCTGGACACAAAAAACTGAAATATGGGATTTGAAATATATTCAATGGCAGGTAAATGATTGTTTGAGTATTAGAAACATTATGCCTAATGGATAAAATGAGAACTGTTGTTTTATGATGATTTCTTCTATGGATTACTCCACTACAGATAGCCGGAAAAATTAACCGCATAATTAGAGAAACTGGGCTTCGAGAACTTGGGCAACTGGAGCAGGATCTTGTATTTGGAGATGCAGGAGCAAAGGATGTTATCAACTTTTTAAGGACAAAGCAGGTGATGTAGCATGGAGCTGTGGTTATACATCATTCTTTTCTCGTGCTACCAGATAATGTTTTTGGTTTTTCATCATTTCTTTCTCCTTACAGGATGTACACCCTGAAAATAAGTTGCGATTGTTGATGATTTATGCATCTGTTTATCCTGAGAAGTTTGAGGGTGACAAATCTTCGAAGCTTATGCAGGTAGCTATGGAATTCCTTTCATCGGTTTTCTGAAACCACAAGTCACATATCTGTGTATCTTTTTTGAAAAAGACACAGATAGCTAGTGTACATTGATAAAATGATGCATGAGCTAGAAGCTTGGAATGTTTTGTCATTAATAATGCAGAAATAGAATAAAAGGATCAATAGTGCTGCACATAATTTAAAACAAATGAAATTAGTGACATGAATTCTGTTACTTTTCTTTTATTAAGCAGTTGGCTAGATTATCGTCTGAGGACATGAAGGTTGTAAATAACTTGCGGATGCTTGCTGGGTCATCAAATTCCAAAAAGACATCAACAGATGGTTTCTCTCTTAAGTTCAATGGCCAGAAGGTAAACAAGATAAACTTTTGAAATTGATTCTGTGGCCATCACAAAAAAGTTTAATCAAAGCAATTGGTACTTTCTCCTTTTGATTATTAGACAAAGCAAGCTGCAAGAAAAGAACGGATTGGCGAGGAAGAAATGTGGCAACTGTTTAAATTTTATCCCATTATAGAGGTATGATATAAAACATGAAAACCTTTTCACCTACACCTTAACTTTAGATACCTTGTGGTCCTTGATCTCTATAGTGGATTTTGGAAAAATGGAAGTGAATGCTTTCAACCAAACGTCTTTTTGTATGTTAGTTATCAGATATAAGTTGTCAGATGTTTGGGCTTTGCATGCCACTATTCTCTTTTTATGCCTGTTTTGAGCCGAGCATAACTCCTAATAAATTTGCATGTATTAGTATGTTGAATCTTTCATTGATGGTATCAGATGATAACATTTCTGTTACAGGAGCTCGTTGAAAATCTTTATAAAGGTGAATTGCCAAATAATGAATATTCATGTATGAATAATCCAAGTCCAGCTTCCCAGGAAGCTAGCCATTTCTCAGTTGGGAAAAAGGCAGCAGCTGCATCTTCTGCTCCTACTGAAAAGAAAACTCCTGCTCATTCAATGAGATCAAGACGAACTCCATCCTGGGCAAAACCTAATAATTCCGATGACGGAAGTTCAAGGTATTCTTACAGTCTTTATCTGTCATTGACTGAGTTCTTCTTTCTCCGCCGATGAGTTGAATTTGCCGCCTAGCCATAGCATTTGAATTCCAGGATATCTTGTGATCTTGTTACCGTTGACAGAAGCTTAGTTGTCTCTGCTTCAAAGTAGTAATTTTGTAATTTAAACCGCATAATATTGGAAGCTCCAGTTCTTATTGCTCTTCTGATTCCTTTTGCAGAGGTTCAAGTTTGAAGCATGCATCTGCTGATCTCCGTAAAATGGGACAGCGTATGTTTGTATTTATCATTGGCGGGGCAACACGTTCTGAGGTAAAATCTCTTCGTGGTTTTGAAGGTAGATTCCCTGTTGCATCTTTAATTGCTTAAAAGACTTAAAAAAACATTTTGTTGATACTATTTGCCAAGCTTCGAGCTTGTTACAAGCTTACCACCAAACTGCGGAGGGAAGTTGTTCTGGGTTCAACTTGCTTTGATGATCCCCCACAATATATTACGGTAACAAACAAATTCTCGTACTTCAAATCTTTTATATATTTCTTTTCCTTCATTTTGGAGTTGCTGCTGATTCCTTTTGCTGATCTTGCAGAAGCTGAAGCTGCTGTCAGTCGGCGAAATGTAAGAAACATGTTAATCGAATGCCAGCAGGTTGGCTTCATCTCCAATTGAGATTTATTTGTTTATTTATTTATTTATGTTTTTAATGTATATGAAAATGGACTAAAGCTAAGCAAGCGGCTTCCACGTCCTGGGCGTAAACATAATTAAAGAGCCAATATAAAATCCTAAGCCATCGTGCACCTAGTAAGTATGTGATTCCTGTCTCAGAAGCGAACATGCCAATTTGCTTCCAGATTTCGTTTGGATGATGTTAGTTTCATTGTGTACAAAACGACACTAGTGTACTTGGAATTCTTGTAACATTTTATATATATCAATATATATTTTCCTTCCGTCCGTCCGTCTTTTTGTTTCCAGTTAATTCAAATAAACCTAACAATCATACGATATAATTTATAGGGTACTCTGCATTCCAATGCCAAATGGTTTCCAAAATCATAATCATTCTAGCCAGCCCTTCTACTCACACTGATTGCCGATGCCAGCCTCCCTATTAATACGCTACATCAAGATTATATATTTGGATTTAATTTGAATAAGAATTTTTTTTTGGAAACACTCAATACAATGAGTAAGGTTTTGATATTTATGTATTAATTAATAGAAAAATTAAATTAATTAATTATCCCTCATTACAGTTGATATCACACCCCTTTTATGGCACTTTCGATATTCGTCCCTCTCCATCTTTAATTATTATCCCTCTTCCTGCTTGTTAACTATCTTGACTTCCTCTACGAGTCCCAAAAGTCTTATCTCCGGTTACGA
This sequence comes from Xylocarpus granatum, assembly GCA_019650275.1. NCBI lineage: Eukaryota > Viridiplantae > Streptophyta > Magnoliopsida > Sapindales > Meliaceae > Xylocarpus > Xylocarpus granatum. Next base: position 202,698 of record BNST01000533.1, on the reverse strand, counting down.
AAATGGATCCGGTTCTTTCAATTACGGTGCTCTCCGTTGTACTCGGAGCTCTGATCGCTCTCGTCTTCTTCAAAAGTTACTTTGCTAAGAGAAGATCAGAGGTTCAATCCATCGTCAAACCGGACCTCCAGCCCGATCACAAAAAGCCTTCCAAGTCTTCTCACTCTGTCTTCAAGAAATCTCACGTCAAGTCTCACTCTCACGCCGCCGACAAGGTACGAATGGAATGTTACAGTTAAGTCGTGAATTTGGGTAAAAGATTGTTGTTCTGGTCAATAATTTTTATTTAACTTTTAAATTAATTAGGATCAAAACAAGAGGCATCACCCGTTGGATGTGAATACTTTGAAAGGTCATGGTGATTCGGTCACGGGACTGTGTTTCTCCACCGATGGAAGGAGTTTGGCTACTGGTAATTAGTAGCAAAGCTATTTAGATTTTATTTTATTTTTATTTGTTTGACTTGGCTGATTATGAATTATGAAATATTTTAATTGGTTTATGTGTCTTATGTGAAAATTGGTATGAATGAACTAATCAGATTGGATCTTTGAAACTTTGTTGCCTACTAATTTGTTTATCGGGAGCCGTTGAATTACAAGATAAGCAAAGTTAATTTCATCAGGGTTTTGTGGCAAAATAATTGTGATATTTGATTCAGAGGATATCTTTTAATTTACTAAAACAGGCTGAAAACCGAGGAAAACGATTGGGTAGATACTTCCCTTGAGTTTGTGCATATCTTTGCTCTTCTTAATAAGCATTTACTCTTTTGATATATTGTAGGTTAACAAATTCTTCAAATGATTGCTGACTGAGTGTGGTTTTTAACTGATTTGATACATTTTGTATGGGAGATTGCAGTTGTACTTATTCATGAGTTTTTATTTTTTGGAAACAGCTTGTGGCGATGGAGTGGTCAGGGTATTTAAATTGGACGATGCTTTGAGTAAAAGTTACAAGTACGAATCTGAAGTTTCTGTAACATGTTTTAGCTATAATCTTAATTTAAATAATTCTTGCAGTTCACATGTTCTTTCTAGTCCTCAAGTTTTTTTTTCTTCTTCTGCAGGTTCTTGAGATTTAATTTGCCTGCTGGTGGTCCTCCGACAGCTATCACATTTGCTGACAGTGCAGCTTCTGTAGTTGTTGCAACTAATAATCTGACTGGTAGTTCATTGTACATGTATGGAGAAGAGGGAACGAAACCTGCTAATGAAGCTAAGCAACAACCCAAGCTTCCTGTTCCAGAAGTCAAATGGCAACATCACAAAGTACATGATAAAAGAGCTATCTTGACGCTTTTTGGAGCTACTGCCAGTTATGGTACTGCTGATGGGAGTACAGTCATTGCCTCATGTTCAGAAGGTATAAGGGTGTTCATTTATCCTGCATTGAATCCTGTGGCCCTTGTGCATTGTTTTATAAATTTGTTTTTTTAAAATTATGTTCCATTGCAATATAGATGATGAGGCTAGCCTGATGTTATAAACAATTTGCAACTTTTTGCTTATCTGGATTCCTTCACCTTGCACCATTTACTATTTCTGGAAGTAGATTCAATTCATAACTGAATGGAAGTGTGATCATTTGTTTGATTTGTCACATGCTGGTATCCCGTCAAATCCACCACAATTCATGACTATGGACATTGCAGTCTGTGCATCTGATAGTTTCACTCCTGCACTACTCATATTGTGGATTTTTATCTGTTCAACCTTTCTTTGGGCAATTATGTGTCTGAGATGTGAATACTTTAATGTATTGGTCTGGCCTTTACAGGCTCTCTCCTGGTAAATGGATACCACATCACACAAAAAGTTTTTGTCATTGTTTTTTAAGCATAAACCCATTGGAGTCATTTAAACCCACCTTTTTGAGATTGATTTGGCCCTTGGCTTTGGGGGAGAAATTTTTCATTACTTATCAGTCTGTATTCTTCAGGGACTGACATCATTATTTGGCACGCAAAAACGGGCAAACTTTTGGGGAATGTTGACACAAATCAGTTGAAAAACCACATGGCCGCTATATCTCCAAATGGGCGTTTTATTGCTGCTGCTGCTTTCACAGCAGATGTGAAGGTGAATGTTGCTGATATTACTGTGGTTGGCAATGACAATATACAACTAATGAGATGTTTCTAGACTTTGTATATTATTTTTTATAGTTTCTACTTGATATGATGCCATAATGAGCTTGTAATTTGCACAATTGCAAAGAGGGCATTATATAGTTTGATTGCTAGCAATCTGTGCACATGTTTGCAAGGTTATATGCTTAGTTACTATAATATACTACAATTTCTCCTTGCCATTTGTAACAACAATGGAGTGACTCATGGATTGCCCAATTACAAAATATTTTGGTGTATGTATGGGTGCCTCATTTCCTTTTTCTATTCAGACAAATATGTTGTTTTGTGTCGTAGCTCACTATTTCCGTGTATAATTGAACATCTTCAACCTCACCAACTTTATAAGAATCTAATCTCATATGTGCTTGGGCATTTGAACTGGAACTCTACTTGAATTATTGTACCTATGGCATTGCTAACTTCATTTATTGTTTTCTTCTGAAGGTGTGGGAAATGATATACTCAAAGGATGGTTCAGTCAAGGAGGTGGTAAAGGTTATGCAGCTTAAAGGGCACAAGGTTACGTGATTTGATCAACTTTTGCATTTATTGATGTCAGCCATGTTTTGACAATGCTTGTTTATGTTTTCCTTCCCTTTCTGTATTCTCTTTTTTCTGTGTTTCATGCTTAAAAATTTTCTCGTGTTGGAGTCAGTTGTAGCAAAATATGTTGTAAGAAAGCTTGATGGTCTAATTTTTTCCATCCATTTTGGAAAATGCAGAGTGCAGTTACGTGGTTATGCTTTGCACCAAACTCAGAGCAGATTATTACTGCTTCAAAGGATGGTTCAATTCGAATTTGGAACATCAATGGTTTGCTTTTTTGCCAAGTTTTTGTCTTGTATCAGAACAAATATTAATATATTTGATCCATAACCTTGCCTGCTCACCCATGTGTAGCACACGATGCACCTACTTATTAATACAAATGGATGCTGACAAAACACGTGCATCTGTAATCTATTTTTAACAGAAGCAATTCACTTTGTACATGTTAGTTGAATGTTGGTATCACTGGAAGTAGAACAATGGGTGTTGTATTTGATAGTCCATCTGGTGCATATTTGTGAATCACATGAAGAACATTAAAGCTTGTTATAATAGCATTTATTTATATGTGGCATGTTTTACTGTATGAACTTGACTTCTCTTTTCACATTGTAGTCCTTGATCATTACTTCAGATCTCTACTTACCCCTAAAGATGAAGAATGTAAATAAATGTCGTGCACAAATTTTTATGAAATTGACATAGAATATTCTTGCTTGAATGAAGAAGATATCTGCTTATGCTTAAGTTGGGTCTGTGAGTACTTTAATTTTGTTTATGCTGACCTTCTACATCCGTTTCCTGTAGTTCGATATCATCTCGATGAGGATCCGAAGACTCTGAAGGTGTTTCCAATTCCACTACATGATTCTAATGGTGCTACTTTGCACTATGATCGTCTTAGTTTTTCCTCTGATGGAAAGATATTGGCTGCTACCCATGGTTCAACATTGCAGTGGCTAAGTGTTGAAACTGGAAAGGTTTTAGATACAGCTGAGAAAGCCCATGAGGGTAAGTTTTTATGCTTTGTGTAAAAAGTTTGCTTTTTCTTTGTTCTCTGTTGTAACCTTATCATAACTTACTGTAAAGTCATGAGTTGTAACTGCCATATGTAACAGTTGATGGTGTATATGAAACCTTTGAATCTTAACTACCCAGCCAATATGTTGCTGCCTTATCAATTATTTTCAATATCTGCACCTTGATAGTTATATGTACCAACTTACTAGATGATTTGCTAGTTTTTGAGTTTCACCTCTTTGAATTAATGGCTGGTTTTGTTTGAGTTTTATATCTCATACAGAATTACTCCTTGGATATTATGTATTGGATCACATATCCATGAAATATAGTCTGCTTGACTTCAGTGCTAATATTAAGAGTTTTATCGTGCAGGTGAGATCACGTGCATTGCTTGGTCACCGAAGACAATTCCAATGGGTAAATCACTTTCCTTGTTTAGACTTATCCTATATTCCTTTGTTCTTTAGTATCTAAATCTATGGAAATGTTCTTTTCTAGAGATTCCCCTTTCTAGAAGAAAACCCGCCACTTCAATGACAACCATGGCACATGGAAAGCATCATAGAATACTTTTTAAGAAAACCCCTAGCTCAGGCCCACGTCACAGACAGTTTTTATTGACAAAATCTTTTATGTTGATGTATTTAGATGTGTCATATGTGCAGTCCTTGTAACCTCGATGTGATGTGTTGGCTTTGCCTTTGTTTGATCCTCTGCTGATTTCTTCTTCGAATTTCATTCGTATTGTTTTTGGATTGAATGTGCAAGTGAAACTCACAAAACCTTTATCATCTAATACAGGAAATGTACAAACCTTTGTTTTAGCAACGGCTGGTATTGACAAGAAAGTGAAGCTGTGGGTGGCGCCATCACTTGAATTGTCATAAGGAAATCCTTTTAGTTCTCACTGACATCAAGCTCTGGCACGAAGGAGCTTCTGATCTGAGAGTGGTTTATGTATGCTGTGTTTAGATGCACTAGAAGTTTTGAGCACTAAATCCTTTCGGGTTCAATACTTAAAGTTGCTTATTTCTTACAAGTTACATGGTTCAGACCTTTCATCTGGCCGAGTTGGAACATATCAAAATTTTGGAGTTTATACAGAACTAGTTACAGTTTTCTCCGAGCACTAGTTTGCCATCTACATTTTTGCTTGCTGCTTATCTTAACATGTTGAGATATCCTCCTTAAGAGAAGCGAAGGAACCATCCTATTCTAACCTCAACCAAAATATAACGTTCAGTGGACGCCCACCCACGACCATGAGGTGAAGAGCCTTGCGCTCTACTGACTGAGCTAGATGGGCCCTACTTGCTTCTTAAACACTCCAGGTTTCTTCTTTTTCCTTTGCTTGTCATATAATTCGAAAGATAGTTAAGGAGGGCTGTATGAAGATATTAACTATTAGACTATCCCATGGCAGCATATACAAATTTTATATTCTCTAGCGAATATGACACAATATTTATAACTTTTTTATTTAATGTGAGGTTAATATTTGTTATTATTAAAATAATTACTTACACGTGCATGTATTTTACTCACGGGAAAGATTATATAAAAGAATTTCACTAATCTTGGACATCAAAGGATATTTTCAATTGATGGCCGACTCCCCAAGCAAATACAAAATGTTTATAACTCTCTTTTATGTTTAATTTTCATGACAGCCATCGTTATGTTTTGAGTCAGACAATGAATGATTGACCATTGGACTAATCTTGTCGGTTCCATGTATAAATGAAATCACCGTATGTGAATTCTGGTGCAAGGTTACACTGGCTGTATTCCCTAACATAACGATGATAATCATGGAATTCTGCTTCTCCGTAAATGGAATGTCTCATATCTGCATTTTCAACGTAAAGTAAAACAGTTTTCAGCTATAAAATACAATGGTTCAACAGTGACAGCGATAGCTGATGCCTCGTGTCATATCCCGCTGTGCGTTTCTATGGACTGCATTTGTCTCAATGTGAACCAAAACCTGTACGTAGAGATGTGGCCAGGAACCAATGCAGCCCCAAGAAATGATAGCATTCCCAGGATCACAGCCTCAGCCCAATGAATATGCGGCGTGGCAACTCCTACTGCAGCTGTATATTCTCGGTGTATATGGTAAGATTTTCTTGTAGACCCATTTTGTATGAAGCCAATAGTTCAAATAATCATGTACGATGAAGTACACGAACAATTGCCAAATTATTTCCCACTTGGAAGACAATGACAAACTAGTCCGAATCCCAATCCATTGCCGTAGAATCCAACAAATTCGATAGATAAAATTTGGACGAAAACTGAACTTAGATAAATAAAATTTGGGGGTAGACTGCTTATTGATCCTGTGTGTTTGGAGTTTACCATCTACATGGGAAGATAGCAGTCATTTAGACAGACAAATTAGGGGATAAGATACCCTGGCAGAAGGATAGGATAGGGTCGGCAACAAGTAGAAAAATTTGCATGACATCTCTGTAGCACCTCAAAATTTCTGAGAATTATCTCTGGACTCTGGGTTGAATCTTGTATTTATATTTGTTCATTTTCCTGGAGAGACTAAACTCGACAAACGTGCGAGGCAGAGGAACTGCAGAGTAAAACAAGAGAAAAAGGAGGACAGAGTGATGGTGAAGAATGGTATCTTGTTTCTCCGCAAGAGCAAGGTCTCTGCCAAGAGCTGTCTCTGAATCTTGCAGGTTAAGGAAAGTCAACATTGTTCAGAGAAAAACCAGGTTAAGAACAGGAAAGACAGACCCAAAATGTGAAAGAATTTTATAATAGGAGTGATGAAAGTTGAAAGACAATGAGATTGCACAAGACATTGATGGAGTAAGCCAAGCTTGGATTTCTGGGCACATAAGATATTCTTGAACTTGAGTTGGTAGTAGATGAACTGCATTCCATAAACAAATCATGGCATTAATAAACAGTTACTAACTAAGACAGGCCTTTCCTATCTTTCTTGATCGAGAGAATACCTGCTTTCTCGATCGTCTGTATATAGAAATTACAAAGCGACTGCTTGAGAGTAACTCTTGAATAATATACATGCTCAACAAGATTAGCACAGGTCTATCTTGGACACCACCAACAATTTTTTTTTATAAAAATCATTAATATAAATTTTTTTATTAAAATCTAAAATTTAATTATTAAAAAATTAAAATAATTTATCAAATAAATTAAATTTTTTTTATTATATTAATTTCTTAAATTTTAAAACGTCTGTTTTTTAGTACAAAATAATACTTATTAAAATATAATAATAATTAATCATAATTAATAATAATTATTAATTATTTTTCAATCAAAAAATATATATTTAAATAATTTATTTTTCTCACAACTTTTTCTTAACTCAACTCGATTAATAAAATTAATCAAATTTACAGAATAATTTAAATCACATTAACACTTTTACTTGCAGTGATTGATATCAAACACAAAGAAAAAGATTAGGACATTGAAGTTAATCATCAAAAGATAATTCTGAAAGAATCGGTAAAACGGTTAAGAGGATTTCTAAGAGGTCACCGTATACACATCTTCTCCCGTGGCATATTTGCTATCAAAGTCTTTTAGAAGTTTCTCAAGAGTATCAGTATCACAAGGAGAGCAACCTTGGGTAGTCTGATGTAAAGGCAATGTGATCTCTTAAGAAAAGACGTGCTGCTGGGGGTGAGGGAGGTGGAGAAAGAGAGAGAATATCTTACATTAGAACAACCCTTTTTCCATGATAGACTGAGCGGATTAAAGTCTCCATTGTGGGCCAATATTTTCCTTGTCATATTTCTACAGAAAAGAATAGGATTGAAGAGGAGAGAGACAGGGAAGTGACATACTTGATGAAATCTACAACAATACAATCAACATTAATCAAACAGAAACAGTATGTGCCAGCACTGACTGCATTGAAGAGGCTGCATGCTAGAGCTGACTATACCGGCAGTCTGCAATTTGGCGAAAAAGACTTAACACATGGACATACACAGAATGAGTTAATGCAGATTCCATATTGAACCAACATAAATTTTCACCTTCTCACAACCAGAGATAAAAAAAGAATAGGTGAGAAAATTCATCCAGCTGAAACAAACTTTGATGTCAAGGCAAGATTCTCAGCATAAAGCAAAGCATCCGATAACTTGGTGGCATCCAAATTGAACGGTTCTATCAGTTCCAACACATGTAATCTTTTCCCTCCCATGAAATTAAATGTCAGGTTAGTCCATATAAATTGGAAACTAACAGCGTATTAGATATCATAGCAGTTTCTGCACAACCATGAACTATGGTATTTATATTTCGTTCTTGAATTGCTGATGTTGCTAATTGAATTGGCACTGCACACGAGATGAATCCTTGGACGATGCAACAATTATTATGCGACTGCAAACTCAATTTCAAGTTGATGAATTCTAGGCAGCAAACTCCATCAAGTAACCAACAGAGACTTCAATTGGGAGCTAGAGAACAATGATGATCACTGTATTTTGCAAGCAACATTTATGATCTCTGTCCAAATCCAAGATGACTATTCTCCGATAGGAACTAAATTTCGGCAAAATCTTATTTAGGAATCCAATCATTTTAATTTTTGTTTCTCTTTTAATATCGTAGGTTCAGTGTGTACAGATATTCTGAGGCCATATCAAGCATGATCCCTTAAAAAGAAATCGCATATTTTATGATTTATCTTTCAATGATTGTAGTATCAATAATAATGAATATAGAAAATAAAAAAAATTATATATAAAAAAACAAATATAGGCACAGTGTAACAGTGAGAATAGTGAATAAACAGTATACTTTTGCCAAACTCTCACGGCCAAGATCGTCCGAGTATAGCTGTAGTGATTAGACACCGTCCAGACCAGCCCCGGCTTCCTCGGTTGGCATGGCAACAAATTTGTCACACAAGAATCCTAAAGCATGATATATCATACAGCAGCCAATTTCGTCGGGGATATTTCCATAACAAAACCCCTTCCGCAGCTGAGGCAAATTCTAAAATCTAAACTACATGTGCATATAAATTTCCACATTCAACAAAAGATGGTTGCATAGACATCATGAGATTTGTCATAAAGTTCACATTTCCCATATATACAAACTTGACAAACTACTAGAATTTAGACATGCAATGAGACGACTTCAATCCTTGCTTTATGGCTCTCTTTTAACGAGGAAGCTTCTCGCTTCATCATCCGCAACATCACTGCAATGAAAACATGAAATTAAAGGGATGCTTAAAGAAATGAAAACTTAACTGGACATTACTTAGCCATAGAAGAAATTAAGAATATAAAACCTGTCAATGGCTTCTGACTTGAAGATCAACGAGAGCTCTTTGGAGGCAAGGAACTCACAGAAATTGTTGAGACATTTCTCCTGGCAGAATTTGCAAATATAGCGCAGGAAATCGTTGAACTCTTTTGGTTCCTGCATAGAAGGACTTTCTAAAGTTAAACAACAATTTGTGGGTATAGTTTCAGTGCCCCGGCTAGTTTGGCCAAAAAGCAAGAGATAACAGGTTCACAATAATGCCTCTTGTAGAACATTCAGAAATAAACTAGGAGTTAAATAGGATTTCCAGCCAAAAAGAAAATGTCATTATAGAATAGCAAAGTATTAGTAACTACAGACAACATATATAAAAGCAAATATTATCAATTCACAGAGAAGCCAAGGGGAAGAGAGTCAGTAGATGTATACTTGCTCAAGGATGCACCCCTTACGTAGGGAAACTAAAAGTTCTGCTGCTTTAGGATAATTATCCCCTTCATGTGAGTTTTCCACTAGGTCAAATATTTTATTTTCCATATCCTTCATTGCTTTACTGACCCAATCTGGACCATCTCTTCTGGACATCATAGCTTCAAAATCTTGGATGGGGGTCAAATCCCCAATTTTCTCAACTTTGACTCCAAATTTGCTTTCAATGGAATTGACTACTTGAGCATCAGATAAACTGACATCAATATCTCCCTCACCTGAGCCAGGTGGTTTATCATGTCGTAATGGCCAAGTTGATTTCTTCAGCTGCAAGCCACATCATTTTAATACAATAATGTATATGATAAGATAGCAAAAAGAATTGTTGGTTTACAAAACAACCTTAGGATTCTCCTTTAGTTCGAATTGTCTACGAAATGTATCAATAACAGATTTGTTTTCAGCAAGAAGTGCGGAATCAGGCTCAATAATCTTCTTAAGAGTCTCATCAAGTGGAGAAACAGCTGCATCTGGGCACTTTGATTTCAACTCAAGATGACGATAGAAACGCTGACAACATACAACATCTGCTATTACTTTTAGCCGAATTTTAAAAGGCATATTGCATGCAGAACCAACTCTCCAAAAAACGTTCTAAAACACCACCTACAATGTTATTGTTAATGGAGGTAGTTCTCCCTGATGTTCGTTCAGAAACCAAGCATCATTTCTAGCAATGCAAGCTCTACGAAGCATGTTTCTGTTATGAGACATAATGTTTAAATACACATTGTGCAACTCAGTTTTACTCCGGTACTTATCTGCTCGGCAGGACACAATAATTACAGCCCTATAGAGTAACCGTATTTAAATAAATAACTAGTAATGGGTGTCAACTAGCCCGGCTGCTAAAGTTTCTAGATATCAACAGACCTAACACCAAATCCTGCCAGCAGCTAACGAAGGACTAGGGATGGAAAAGAAGAACCTGCAATTGTGCAACCTAAAGGCAAATTAGTGATCTAAAGCACGGCAAGTAGATTTCCTGTAATGCATATATAATATCCAATCATCGCATCGATTGAATGAGAAAACAAATCCCTTCACCCAAATGCACATGAAAGATTTGAATCATTGAATGTATTCGCAAGAGAATACAAGCACAGTCAACAGCAAATGCACAAGGTAGCATACAGATAAAAAAGCAAAAATTACTGTAGAAGGAACCATCAGAAAACACTCATGTAAAACCAGATGTCCTTACATGATCACTTTCCTCTCATTATTTCAAAGAAGCGCATAAAGATATAAAGACCCATCTCAAACGGATAACAATATTTTAAACTGAACGAAACTAGGAAACACTCTTTTGAGGATATAAAGCAAGCTAGCATAATACAGACATAATAACTGCATTGTTAAGTACCTCCAGAATGGGGTTCGGGGTAAATTCAGGGGGCAAAATCTCCCATTTGCCTGATGAGGCAAGGTCAAGCATCATAACCAGGTCATCTGCTGCCTCCTGCTGTTGCTCATTTGGCTGCCATGACACAGGAAAATTGCTGAAAGAGGGGAATTGAAATTCCCGAACATCCTCAGCAAAAGGAAGTACGTTGAAGTAGAACGAATCAGGCTGCCAGGCACAAACAGAAAAAGTGGAAATTTTTACCAAGAAACTAAATCCAAGAATAGAAATAGAAGCAAGGATGCAGAATTAAAAATTTCAAAGGAATGACTGAATGAAACTACATATTGAGACCTACCATGTTATCATTTTCAGAAACATTGGGAGTCAAGACCCCAACAACAACACTCTGCTGTCCTTGTTTCCACACACAGCGCAAAATTGCAACCTTATTCATTTCCTTCATTGCTCTTGCTAAGGCTGAAACTGCAAGAATTGCCCTTGTATTCCCCGGTTCAGCAATAAAAAGGTTGACATCTTTCATGTAATAGTGTCTTTTGTCAATCAAGACATCACAAAAATAAAATAAATATAAGACAAAGATACATTTTCAACCAATATTAACCAAAAAGCAAATAATGCTTATCCAAGTTAAAGCTACTTCTACCGCAATATGTTTGTAGCATCAGTAAATCCAAGAAGCTTCACACCCTTTACTGGTTTGAACTTGACAGCCCCCCATTGATCAGATGATATAGGAACCACTTGAGGTCCATAGCGGTAACCTTTAATTCTTTGCTCTGGGGGTACAACTGTACTAGGATCTTCAATGCTTTTGTACTCATAATCAACCTTGACTTCATGTGTGGCAAATTTATCATTTGAAGGTGCTTTATCAGAGTATTTCTTCAGAGTGGGAAACTTCTCTTCTGCTGTCTTTTTATAAACCCATACCTGCTCAAAATTTACCATTAATGAATTCCAGAGTTTAGAGTGAAAAATGAATGTAATATTAGTAACACCAACTTCAGAGAGTTTAACACAGTATAAGAAAAGTTTAAATGTGGACTTAGTAACTGATACATCCCACAAAACATTATCGAGAGTTCTACAACTACCTAGACACCAGCCTTAATTGTACGCATCAAACTAGTTGCTTTTACAACTCCAAATATAAAAAAGAAAATTAATAAATAACACTAGCACACACACATATAGAGACGGCTGTAATTCTTCAAAACAATAGCATGCAAAAAGTAACCATAAGCAAATAGATGCTAGAAAAAATTTTGACAATATACCAAAACTCTCACCTGAATTTTCATGATAGGACCGAGTTCAAGATAACCTCTGAATATTGTGACTGGAGATATATTTCGAGTTTTCAGCACACCACGTAATGAAATTGGACTATCAACATACAATATCTTTGAGCTTGATTTCTTTGAAAATAGATTCAATAGATGATCATTTTCATCCACAATTTGTTTACTCACTTCCCCAATTAAACTCACTCTCACAAAAATAATTTCCATTCTCAAGCCATATTCAACCATTTGGGTGGCAATGATGCTGACTTGATCTTCTTTGGTTCCTACATACGGACCTTTAATAGGACACAGTGCATCAGTTATAAGACACAGACGTTTCCTTCCTCTATATGTGTCTGCATATTTCTTTATCAGCATGTCCACCCCAATAACAATTGCATCAAGAACTACTAAAGTTAAGGCACTAAATATATGAGAATAAGCAGAACAAGATTAAGCAAGCATCATACTTCAGTGGTCACTTGATAGATACAAATGAAAACCATACACAAAAAGGTTAATAGTTACCATCAAAAGAGACAAAACAAGACATGATATAATATAACATCTTCACCAATGCTAAAAATACAAATTTAAAGAAGAAATATCATTGCATGCAAAAGCTCTACTGTGGTATTTGAACATGAGGATAAAATTTGTTAACGTAATATATACATGTGTCAATAGGCAAATATTTCCAAAAAGGAGACTAACAAAATTAGGCAACATATCCATACCCAAAAATATGGCCAAAAGAGGGACTAAAGTAAATTTTCTAGAGGACTAAAGTAAATTTTCTATAGGCCAATAAGTTCTACCAAGAAAGTCTATTTTTGAGCCCAAGGAAAATACGTATTAAATATTGCAAAGAAGATGATGACAACCACAGGAACAATGGTTTTATGTAGCATGCAGGACATAAACTTGTATAAGTAAAAAAAAATCCCAAAAACGAGAGGATACAATCACCAGAAAAAGTTCCTTGAGGGAGATGTTTTAAAGATTCGAGAAGGTCTCCATCAACAACTTTGATATCCTGAAAAACCATGACATGTTCATATCCACCCACTTCCTTTGTCAGGTCATTCTTAGTGTCTGTGGAATCCAAGAGAAGAAAATTTATTAATGCTTCCTGAATAAGTTATTAGAAAATTTTTCAAGAATATAAAGATGAGGGTAACATACTTATGCCATAACTAGTAACCAATTGGTTGGAAATTAACATAATCCAATAGCAACAGATGGTCAAAATTTTTAGTAAAATGGCTCAGGCCTACCCTCAGTTCCAAATAAAACAACTCCAACTTCATCAGCTTTTCCATGAATCAGCTGCATATGCATAAATGGAAGAGAGTTTGAGCAATCCTTCAAATATAGTCCACACAACTCAGTATTGTTTTCTTTCTTCCACTCAAAGAACAGTAACAAAATAGCTCAAGAGGAAATATATGAGAGATGACGAAAAAATAATTTGATACACAATGATTTACCTTCTTTTCAACAAGCATGGTGCAAAGTTTTTCAACATCTGGAAGAACACTGTGCATTGAAGGACTGACATCGAGTAACAATAACAATATTTCCTGTTCTTAGATGTGTACCCAAAGAAAGATCACATAAAATTTGTAGTCAATAAAGAAATTCAACGGTATGACAATAAAAAGGCGAAGAAGAAGTTCATCTGTTTGACCTCTTTAATTACACTTTCATAATGAGTAGCTCAAATTTACATAACCTAATGTCGGAAAATTCCTTCCACAGTTTCTTTTTCTGTCAATTCAGTGGGTAAAGAACAATCAATTTGACCATTCAACCATTCAAGAGACATAATAGCACAAAAAATAAAGTGAATATAAACTCTATATATGCATTTCTCCAACGAAATAATGCAACGTACAAGAAGCTAAGCAACACGGTATAACCACTGGGTTTTAACATTTCAATCAATTTACTGTAAAACCCTAGAAACTAGCATATACGAGTAACAACATTTTGAGAGTTAATTCAAGATCGAAGTGAAATTCAAAGACAAAATCAGCGAGAAATGTTTACCCTGTTTCGAGCCATTAGAGGGCAGAGCGAGTGATGAAAGAAAGCTTGTCTCCGAAGCTGCAAATGGCATAGAAATGGGACTTTATTTTAAAAAGTAGCGAAATTTCCATTTATTCTTCCCGCCTCGGGTTGAGAAGTACGTTAAATTACAAAATCACCACTAAACTTTAAGTATTTGCAGATTACACCGTAACATTTTAGCATACCGTTTCGGCAATTAATTGAAAATATGAGGGTGAAAAAGGGAAAAAAATTGACACCGCCCTCACTTTTTTAACGTTTTATGATCAGTCAAAACGCCGCGTCGTACAGAAAATACCCGCTTGGGGTTCTCTGGGTGGCCATTAAAAAGCCTGGGAGACGGAAAGAAATTGAGCTTCGAAAAATGGCTTCAATGGCGAGTTCTGGCGCTTACTGCCACTGTAAAAAGTACAACAAGCGCTACAATGCTTCCTCTCTTCCCCGACGCATTATCGTTTCTCAGTCGCAGGAGCCCACCAACAAACCCACCGATCAAACTAGTCGAAGGTACTCTCTTTTTTTCTGTGTCCATACAATTTCTATGTCTTATATGGAAAGCCAATTATATTTCATACGTAACATAATTTTGTTAATTCGAAGGGAAATAATACTGAGCAGCAGCGAATTAGCGGTGGTAGGGGCCATTTTCAACTTGAGGTTCATCTCTTCTTTCTTTGATATCCTTCTCTCCTTTTATTCGTTGGGTTTTGCTTCTTGATTTCCAAATTCAGAAGTCGAACTAATTTGCAGTGGAAAAAAACCGGATTACTTAGGAGTGCAGAAGAATCAACCAGCCCTGGCTCTGTGTCCTGCCACCAAGAACTGTGTTTCTACTTCGGAGAATATTAGCGATCTCAATCACTACGCACCTCCTTGGTAAAACAAAGTCCTTTCTTCCTATTTTTTTTTCCTATATTTTGGAACTTGCTGTGGGATTTGGTGGTTGGAGGTGGAGCAATTAGCAACTTCTAAATCACATGTAAAAAGTGTGCACCGACAAGAATTGTTCACTGATAGGTCAATATGAATGTGGTGGACGTTGTTGGGTATTTTATTTTACAGGAACTACAATCGTGGTAGGAACAAGCAAGTTAGCAGAGAAGTGGCCATGGAGGAGCTTCTTCAAGTGGTAAATGACTTCACTTTTAGTTACGAAGCATTCACAAGCAATCCATTGAAGTGAATTACTTAATTCTAGTTATTCATGTTGCAGATAAAAACTACAAAACCTGGCAAATTTACCCCGCGAATTGTGGAAAAGAAAGATGATTATCTGCACGTGGAATACGAAAGTCCAATTTTGGGGGTAGGTCTTGCAGATCATAGATAAGGAAATTCTCGATTACTTGTAGCACAGCTGACTGAATTTCTGCCGTAAATAGTTGGTAGATGATGTTGAGTTCTGGTTTCCTCCGGGGAAGGATTCCGTGGTAGAATATAGATCTGCTTCACGCTTAGGAAACTTTGATTTTGATGCCAATAGAAAAAGAGTCAAGGTAAAGTTTGTCAATAATTTCACAATGCTGAATTTGTAGTTTCAAACAACTATATGATCGAGCAACTGGTTGCTGGCATTCGTTGCAGGCATTGCGGTTAGAGCTGGAGAAAAAAGGCTGGGCTTCAGTGGACAGCTTCTGATGGGCATTTTCAACCAAATTTCTGAATATTATGAATACGGAAACCATTTCAACCCAGATTGCTCAATGCTCAAGCTTTTTGAAGAGATAAAGAAGAATAAAGAACCCAGAAATAGAATTAATGTATGATTGGCATGTAGATGGTTTACTTCTACTGATGCTCACATGGAAATGTGCACAATCTGATACCAATGAATCATGACATCTGATTTCAAAACTAAAGATGAAAAATGAACTTTAATGACACTGTTAAGCAAATCCATTCGAGCGTCATCCATCCGAGTGGAAAGAAGCTCATGTTCATTACAGGCATCATCATTGCAACAGATCCACCAGGAAGGAAATACATATCAAACTGGTAATAAAGAAAAGTGCGACCTTGCCAACAAAAACCACTGAAAATCGGACGCTAATAGTAGATCCATGCAATTCCAGTATTGCACTTCAGTTTGACTAGCAGCACAGTTACAAAGAGATTAATCTTTCCTCAGTTCCATGTATTCACGACAAATACCATCTGCATTTAGTATAACAATTTCGAGCTTGTCCCCCTGTTAAGCATTCAAGGATATCTTAGAAAAAGACACAAGTACCGTGATATGCAAAAGAATTTCGCCCAATATTTTACAACTGCAGACATGTAAGAAATCCAGAAGCCTACAATGAGACAAAACTGTTAATCCTGTTTTTCTTAATACAGAACATTGCATGCATATATTGTAGCACATGTATGACCATGCGTGCACAGCTGTGCGTGCCTCTGTGTGTAGAGAATGAAAACTCTAAAGCATTTTCCTGAATCCACAATAGAAAGTAAATAAATTGACATTCCATAATTGCTTTTCAATCTTAAGGCAGTATCAATAAGCTTTAACAAGTCCAGTAAGTAGTACTACCCCAACCCAAAGGGTTGGTTGAATGGTAAAGGACCCTCAGATTTTACAACCGAGGCACAAAAAAGTAATCCTGAGAAAACACTACATTCCAATTTATTGATGTTCCAGATATCTAAATCTAAAGTTTCACTCCACAGTCACCCATTTCTAAGTTCCCCAGAAATAGGGGTAGACCGTGAAGGAAGATAAACTTACAGTGTATATATCTCTCTCAGTTGCTGATGCAAAACAAGTTTTGACTAAATCAACTGCTTCGGCTTCTGAAAGAGGAGTTACAGCATCCTGCAGAGAGCATGTATTTTGAAGCAGAAGTACATAAGAATAAAAGCACTGAAGAATATGTGATGCTAAATATTCAAAGAAAGAGCATACCTGGGCTGGCAATAAGAGAGGACTGGGAGACTTCAATTGATTATCCAGAAAAGGCATGATAAGTGTGGAGCCAGAACCTTGGGAGCTATATCCAACCCTCTCATAGGAACCAACAGCATCATATGTGTAGACACAACCTTTGCCTGAAATAAGGAATGGGACAATCATTTCACAATGAATAAGAATGAAAGAAACTTAAATGAGCACTGAAAGCTGGTAATAATTTTACCTTCATTGTCGAGGCCACCCACTACATTAAATGAATAATATGGGAAAAAACGTTTGTAGTATAGGGTGTTGGAGAGTAGTTGAGACATTGCAGGGCAGCTCATTTGCTTGTTGTGCTGATGCTGATAAATCTGTTTTCAAGTAATCCCAGGAAAAGAAAAAAATTAGCAGCATCACACCACTATATATCAGCAAAGAGATAAGGATGGGAAGAATAAAATTCAAAATGTAAATGCGCCATAAACAACACAAGCATTCCCTTAGTTTTAAAGATGGCATATTTGAGAGATTATAAATGCCAAAAATATATTTGTAACAACTTTGTATGCAAGATGATCTTTCAATATTAATCGCATGCTATATAAAATTTGGTTAATTTATCTTTACGTCAAATTCTCCGCAAGGGCTGTAATACTTCAGAAAGTTTAAAGTAAGCATATGCAGAACTGACAAGAAACATAAACAACTACTATCCTAGTAAAACATAGTTAATGGAAGTTATTAATAGATAAATAAAATGGGGAGCAGAAAATTGGAATGCCTTTATATTTACTCACAACAATAGCTAATCAAGAAAGTGATAAATATAGTCTAGAAATTAAATTCATTTAGTATTAGATCAAGGCCCACCCTTGTATATTAGATTTCAACCATGCTTCTACAGAAGAAAATTTAAAGAAAATAAACACCATTCAGTAAGATCTTTTGGAAATCTTACCAAGTGCCTTGCTGCCAGATGTTTTTGTAAGGCTTTCACATCAGCTTGAAAACCAGAAGAGGCCATAACACATTTGTTGGCCCTGCAAAAGGTTAAATAACAAACAGAAAGAACACATTATTGAAGAACTCTGATAAAAAATTTTAACAGCACAGTCGGACCTCTCAAAATATAAGAACCAAAAGAATAACAGATCCTAAACGCAACTCAACTAAAACAGTAAAGCACAAGAGATAGACATTAAAAGAAAAAAGTTAACAAATATGAAATAAATTTATCCATTTTAGATCCAAATTACCAGCTTCAGAGTAATTGATTCAGTACTTGATCCTTTAATTTTGTTAACGAAGTCACAGATATAAATCATTAGACTTAAAAAAGAGACATTCCCAAATTTTCGGCCAGATTACAGATTTCTACAGAGAACACCGTTATCAGTAAGCACACCTACATCCAATATTGAACAATTATAGTGTAGAACCCATGAAACCCGACCTATGCAAACATCAAAATAACCCAAATAATTGAAGCCCGGAACCTAATTTTACCAAACGTCTCTTCTGACCACGGATGAATTCAAAACTTACAGCATTGAAAACAAAATGAGATGGATAAAAACGAAGAGATATCTGAGGAGAGTGCCTACAGTTCACAGATTTTGGAGTAATCGCGAGAAAGGATGCTATAACCGGTTGACATTCGGGTATCGGCTGCGATAACGCAGTAATCGGCTCCGGCAATTGCAACACAAGTACTGCACGTATGACATAAACAACACAATCAGAAAAGCCCTAAACCCAATAACACACAGAAACGAATGAAGAAAGAAACAGTACCCTCCATTGTTGTCATAGGGAGACCAATTAGGATGCTGCTTCGCCATGGTGAATTGAACGATTTATAGAGAAAGCGACTAGTGTTAGAAATTTAGCTAGAATAAAACTGGGTTCCATTTTGAGCGTTTAAGATCTGAAGCTGTCTTCGGCAACAAGAAAAGTGTGGCTTGAAACCGACGCCGTTTCTGTCAGTCACTGTAAATTTATCATTTAGATGTCGTATCAACTGTAATACAATTAAAAATGTATATAAAAAAAAATAATTATTTAATTTTAATTTATAAAGAATTTAAAAAGAGAATCCGACAAAAGTTGTAAATTATTTGTTTATAATTAAATAAATTAATTAAAAAATTAATATATTTAATAATTATATTAATAATTAATAATTTAATAAATTATTTATTTAATTTTTTGATATATTATAATAATATTTTTATAAAAAAATAAAATAAAAAATAAATATTAATTAATTTTATTTTAAATAAAATTAAATATTTTTTTTATAAATAATTTTTTAAAAAATAAAATTATTAAATAATAAATAAATTAATATATTTAATTATTTAAATAATTAGATTTATTCCGAATAAAATCATTTGTTAAGAGCTTTTTGAAAGGAGTCGTCTGGACTGTCGCCCGAAATAGTGTAGAGCAAAAGTGCCGATGGACCGCAATTAAATGTAAAAGTTATTCTCAGAGTACAGAAATAACTCAGATACGGTGCACATAGTAGCCTATAAATTTGTTGATTAGAAACAACACCGGCGCAAAAGGGAGCAGAAGCAGAGATTAGAGCGAGCGAGCGAGCGCGCGAGGGAGAGAGGTGACGGAGGAAGAGGTCATGGAAGACCTGCTTGGATGGTTCTTGGTCTTCATCTTTATTATTTCTCTGCTTGGCATTCTCAGTCACCAGGTCATGTCCCTAACTATGTCAATCTCATCCTTCTTTTTATTTATTTTTTTTCTTCAATTATTTTATGTAGTTCTTTTTTTGCATTTGCTAAAGTTTCCGGATTATTAGTAGAACAGCAATGTAAACTCAACAAAGCGTATAAATCAGTAACACGCAATGTAAGCTCAAGAAAGCGTATAAATCAGTTACAAAACCTAGCTATAGGAAACAATTTTGCGGTGATTGACTGTATAAAATGGCTGCCGATGTCTATTTTTCCTCTTTGCAATTCACTCAAAATTGAAACTTTTTCGAGTAATGGCAGCCGTTGCGTCGCGTTAGGTGGTCCCGCCAACTGCGCCGTCGATCGCTCGTTTTTGGCTCCAAAAATCTCTGCTCGATTTTGTCATCGTGGACCACAAGAGGAGTTTAACACTTGCGGATTAACGCAGCCAGCGTCGTTGTCTTTCCAAATCTGCTGCCTGGCGTGCTGCAGAAAAATATCTTGTTTTTCCGATTTTTTCATAATTTAGTAAGCATGAGACCATGTAAAGATTACATTAATTGACCACTAAAGGAGCAGAACTGCCTGTCAATTTGTTAAGTTAGAGGGACTCGACTGCAATATGCCATTTAATTTATATAAGCTGTTTTATAAATTCGGTTGTCTGCTGAAAATATTGATATATATGCCTTTTTTCTCCTGCTCATTGTTGACAATTTTTACCAAACAACCTTTAGTTTAGTTATGTTTATAGTGATCCTTCGTTGGAGACATTTAATGTATTAAATGTTTGCTCTTTTGCAATGACTTGTTGGGAATTCTAATTTTATTAAGTATAGAGCATCTTATCAAGGGCGGTTATTAATTGCAGTGTTCTCATATTTGGATGATTTAGTTGCAGCTGACGTGCTTGACTGAGCTTGAGGATAATTATATTAACCCATATGATTCGGCAGCTCGGATAAAAATGCTAGTTTTGCCAGAGTTTGTTACCCAGGGAATCTTAAGCATCATCTTTCTTATAACAGGGCATTGGTTTCTGTTTCTGTTGTGTCTACCATACCTATACTACAATGTGAGATTGTAAGTATCTTTTGCGGCAATTATTACCAACGATATTTTTGGTTGACATAGTTGTTACTGTTGCTGGCTTATGCGTGCAGGGACCACCTCAGTTAAAAATAACATTTTTATCATATCTACAATGCAAATCGCATCTAGTTGATCATCTAATTGCCTTTTGTACTATCCCATAATGATGATGTGCATCCATTTTCATCCAAGTTTAACCACAGTTGTAGATGATCATAACTACTGTAGCATTATCCATATAACACTGCATTCACAATTTCCAAATCGGTCGGAAAAGAGACTTGTTCTGGGTTCACTGCTTCAACTTCAGTAACTGAATAAATATTAAGAAACATGAATCTTGATGACAATGTAAAGAATAGCATAGCATAAATAAACAAAAGAAATGAAGAATTTGCTTTATACTGGTGTAAGAAATTAATCTGCTGAACACATTTAAACCAGGGGCAGATTTCTACGATTTCATTGGTTTTAAGTTTGTTAATAGTTCAAGACGCTGAGGTAGTATGCATGTGTCTCATGTTGCTGTTCTGTTGAATGCAAATTTAAGTTTAGAACATGACTTCACGGTGCTAGTGAGCATGCAAAACAAGAAGTTACAATGTACTTAGAAACACACTAACTTATAGTGCACTTCTAATATGATTAAGGGAGGTTCTTCCGATAAAAGGATATGACTTGAATGGATTAGCATATTTCTCACCCCTCCTAAGTGCCAGGTTTGTAACTTCATGTGCATGTCTAATATGGTTTGGAATTCCAACATCCAGGTATAGGAGGAGATGGCACTTAGTGGATGTAACCGAGATCTACGGCCAGCTGAACTGGGAAAAGAAGCAACGGCTTTATAAGCTTGGCTATCTAATAATCCTGCTAGTTCTTAGTATTTTCTGGTATTGTGATGACAGATATTTTGACACTTCAGTGAATCACTCTTTGGACTCTATGGATCAAACTTAAAAATGTTTTTGCTGTTTCAAAATGTATTATAGGTTACTTTGGACTGCTGGAAAGAATCATCGTTAGCCAAGCATTAGTGCTCCTTCAAGTTTGCCCACAGTAAGTTTATATTGCTATTTAAGGTTGAGGGTGTTTTGAGGCTATGGTGGAGATTTATCCTCTGTTATTTGTCTCTCTTCCTTTTTGTTAGCATGTACAAATCAGTCCATCCTTTGGCTCAGAATTACTAAAGAACAGAAAATATTATTATCTCTCATCAGATAATAACAATAATCTCAAGAATTATGATGAACAAAATTGAATGAATCACTATGTTCATTGTTAATGGGAAAGGCATTGATGAATCACTATATACACTAGAGGAATTGGATAATGGTTAATTTGAGTTGTTGAATTGTATGGATGAGTATATTGAATGCTGGTGGATTGTACAAGTGACTCTACGGTGATACTAGCAATGGAGGACGAAGTTGAAGTGGCAGCAGCACTGTCCAATAATGGTATTCAGTGAGGATGAACAGTATCAGGAAGTGGATTTGTAAGTGTCTGCAGTTCAGAACAGTACGGGGGGATCTGAGGTGCTCACAAGAATATATGGGACTGTAAAATCTGGCCCTTGAAGTTTATAGGATTAGTGTTGTGGACAGATAACTATCATATGCTGACATGTTCTTGGACAAATAAACAGTGTTGGTGGTTGTAGTTAGGATGGTAATGCTGGTTGACTCAGCAGCAGATCTTTGATAAGTTGTTTAATGCCAGTTCCCTTGTTAATTGAAAATCAACTTGTGTGAATCTGGCCAGCAAGGGCACAAAAAACTGCACTGTGCACTTAAAACGTTGTCTATTGCTTGTAATGTTATTGAGTCCCATCACTTTCATGTACCTTCTTTTTTTTTAATTTAATTGTGAATTAAATTTGTAGGTACAATTTGAATTAAATGTAAATTAGATTTTACTGGTAGACTAATCCATCATCATCTTTTAATTGTATGCAAGGCTATTTAGACAGAATGGTGAATGACTCCCTCTATAATCTATGATAGTAGAAACTAATGGAAATTTACTGGAGAATTATTGTAGTCCTTGCAAACTTGATCGTGTTGGCTTTAGAAACAGACAAGTTGATGCTACCGAATTCTCTTAATTTATGTGTTAAAAAAAACAGATAGTACCATACTTAGGCTCTTCTTGATTCGTTCACTATTGTGGTAGCGTAAGTTATTGCCCCCTTTCTTTCTATTGCTGATTGCCCGTTATTTCCAGGTTTTTCTTGTGGGAGTGCCGACAGAGAGACTAACTGTTGGTGACTGGAATTTGGGGATTTTGCAAATTGAATCAGGAGTCAAAACCTGTTGCAGATGCAGTTGTATGTATTATATTATAGTGTTTTTGGTATAATCATTGATATTCTTCCATGTCTCTGTGTGTAGATGGAGTTACTTCTTCTTCGTGTTAATGTGTGTCTGTCAATCGCTATGTGTAGTGTTCTTGTAGACAGTATTCAAAATCTAATGGAGCTTGATCCGGTGGAGGAATACATACATAATTACAATTGGGGAGGTATATCTATCTATCTATCTATGGAAAATAATAACAAAAGCACAAAGAATAAAGAAGAAAGCAGAAATAGAAAAATTCGGAGACATACAAACATGGGTTTCCAGATGGCGATGGCCGTCTCCTTAGAAGGTTAGGTCCCACTCAATTTAACCAACCAAATGCTTTACAGTTCAGGAAGTCAATTTGGCCACTGATTATGGGCATGGCCTTGGTGTTGCACTGTATATCAGACAAGTTACAAGTCAGGCATGCGTTATTGGAAAGACATTATTTCACACGTTCACACACACAATAAATTAATTGACCGTTGTTACGTCAATCATTCTACTGATAGAATATATTTGGAATTAGAATATGCAGTTAAAAAGGTATCGTTATTTTTTAAAAAAATGAAAATATTTTAAAAAATTTTAATATTTTTTTTAACTATTATTATATTTTAAATATTTTATTTATTATTTTAATTTTATAAATAATATTTTAAATTTTGTACACTTAAAATTTAATAAAAATTTTATTAGGAGGACCACCTCCTGTCCTCGTAGCTGTCATCATTTTCCTTCCCCTTTTCACTATATATTATTTCAGAAACTCCGGGTGAAGGAAGAAAGAACTCATCATCAAAACATGCCGCAGATGGTGGCTTAGAACTACTCCTGAGATGCAACGTGATAACGATAACGTTAAACATGGCAAATACAGCAACACTGCTGGATTGGGTCACAATGATTAATAATTCATAGGTAGGGGAAAAAAGGTTGCGAATCTTTTGGTGCTTGGAAACCAAGTTGATAACAAGAAAAATGTGATTAGGACCATAAGGATGCATAAAATTTTTGGCTTCATGCCCAACTGTCTGCCGGTAGGTTTCTTCTGTTATCGTGTAGGAAGGATCTCCTTCCGTTCCGTGGGCCGTATTATATATAGCCTAGTTGATGAACTCAGTCCATAAAAAAAAATAATAATAATAATAACAGAAAGTTTGACCCAGAAAGCGTGGGGAAGTCTATTCTCGAAGCAAAGAGGATTGATTTATGATCGCACGATGACTTGTATATTGGTCTGCACTTATATTGATACTTGGACATTTGTCAACATGACAATATTATTAATACAATAAATTTCTTTAATTAATAAAATAAAAAATATATATTTATTTATAAATTAATAAAAAAATTTAATATTTAATTAATATATTAAAAAATTATTACTTACATTGTAATTAGAGATATATAGAAATGTTGATAGTGTTTGTTATAATAAATGTTTAATTAAAAATAAATAGTAATTATTTAAAATAAATAAGATTATAAAGTTATTTATCACAATATATTTTTAAATATGGTAAAAAATTTTGATTTTTATTTTGATTAAATTTTAAAAAATGCATATATTATTTTTTTTAAAAAATATTAATCTAAAAATATGCAATTAAATATTTTAATTTTTGATCTTTTTTGCAAATGAAAAACAATTTAAAAAAGAAAAGCAATGAACCATCCAACCTTTAATCTTCCCTTAATTTCAAAATCCAGTATCACAAGGAATGATTTGAATTTTGATTAATCTTCGTGATCATTTCTTGATTAATTAATTAATCGTTAAACCGTGCAATAAACCTTGGTTTTGTTGAATGAATATTTTAAAGATTTGATAAAATTGTTACCAATAAAATTGATCAGCCATTAAATACAGACAAACAAGCTGTGTCTTCGCACTAGGCATAACAGCCATTACTTAATTAGCCTACACATCAGCTATAACCTGTAATTGCCGTCCGAATCCATGTCTATGTCTTGATCAAGAAGAAGAGGTTAAAAAGCTGTAATCCTACCTCGTCCTATAAATATTTAGGGAAATAAGCTTACAAAATACATAAATAATAACAAATCTCAACTCTTCCAGTGGTAGCGGAGTGGTGGCAAGTTCGGGGATCAATGCAGTCAGCTCAGTGCAACGAGATCTTGACTTGGCCTTCAATTTGCTGGTAAAGATATGTTGATGTCGGTTGATGAATTTCTGGGTTCTTGCATGGTGGCCCAGTTTTCTCTCTGAAACGGAGAAGCAGCAGCATTGTTTGGACTAGAATTTTGTTGGCCATGTCCATCCATGCTCTCCTTTTCTGCATTATTGACAGGCACAATGCTAGAGTTTTCTCTCTGAAATGGAGAAGCAGTAGCATTGTTTGGACTAGAATTTTGTTGGCCGTGTCCATCCATGCTCTCCTTTTCTGCATTATTGACAGGCACAATGCTAGGAGCTGGTGTAACGATAGCTGGAATGGACTGAGTCTTGTGTTTCTTGGGTTTCTGCGCATTCTGGTTGCCTGGAAGAAAACTGCCGACCACAACCTGATAACTCAACAAAAATTTATGAAATTAATTCCAAGCTATGATTTCTGGAGAGAATCGCCTTCAGCAACTACTTGGAAACCAATAAATTATTAGTTCATTGAGGTCTTGAGATATGACCACATGCATGTCCACATGCTGATACAAATCATGTAAGTCAAGTCCAACATATAAATTTCGTAGTCTTTGAATACAGGTTCTGTTCATATTGTATTGGGTAGAAGAAGCCATTTATTGTGAAGAAAATGTGACAAGGCTAGCCGGCAAAGGCACCAAGTAACAGGAGTAGATGCCAACCTTTCTATTCATACTCCTAAAACAAAAAGAAAAGCAGAAACCAAAAGGATTACCTGTACAGGACTAGCAGCAACCAAAAGTCCAGCAACTCCCCCACCGACAACACGACCATCTGGGCTGGACAAAGAGACACTCATCCCACCTGACCTGCTCCTTGTCCCTTGACTCTCAGTGGGGATGAATGATCCCGACAAGGAAAGTATTTCAAACCGGCCCTGCAAAATAATTGAAAGTAACAAAGAAGAATTTTGTTAAAAATGTAATTAGAAAACTTGAAGTGTATCATAAATTTATGCAGCCAAGAAGTAATTAACTTTACAACTATTCTGAAGGACTAAGATTTGAAGAAATATGATTGCTTCTATTGCTTATTTGATAACAGGGCTTGAGAAAAGAAATAATTGGTACTACACAAACAAAGAGAGCTATTTTCCGTTACATGGGAACAGACAGAGCAATGTTAGAGTGATCATTGGTCAAACAAAGCAACAATAGATGCTCTTCCTTTTTCATATCTTTCCAAAATCAAACCAGTGTTATATTCTGGATAATAATATAGATATTCAACTTTTAAAGTTTTTCATACATAATTATCCCAAAAATGCTGGTCAATAGTCCTCATGCAAAGACAATGCTGGCGGAAGTCTGTAATTGTACTTACAGAATCAAATAGACAATGCACTGAGTTTGAAGCACAACCTAATTTTCTTTATTGGAATGTCATATGTATGTATATGCATGCTTAAAGAATTTTCCACGCTAGCATGTCATTGGCATTTTATAAATGTCACATGTTCATGCAACAAAACTTCATTTTCTAAAATTAGAAAATCTATTTAGAGTTAAAACACAGGGCATACAACTAAAATATCGGCACTATATCTATTTCTTAATAGAAGGGATATTGTTATATGCTTCCCCTAAGATTTGTGTAAACACACGGAGATAGGAAGTATGAAGAAACTCACACATACCTCCCTTGCTACAGTATTTTTAATTTTTTGACAGTGTGTTGACCATCTAAAAATGAATAAAATAACCTCATTTTGACCTTTTTTAATTGATAATAATATGCTAATATCATTGAACCTATACAATAGCTTACTTTTCAAAAATTTAAATTTTTACTATTGGAAAAGAAAAACTAGCCAGTACTTACAAAAAACACTTGTTTTGTTAAACCTTTATAAAATACATGGACATCATAATATCTTCTTGATCAAAATAATTTTTTTATTTCTCAAGGGTAAAATAGTATTTAACACATGGCAAGTGTGCTCTTGCAAGTTTTAGCTAGTTTTTCCTTTTCAACAACAAAAATCTAAATATTTGATAAGATAAGCTATTTATTTTATACTTAAACATAATTTTAATGATGTTAGTATGTTGTTATCAATTAAAAAAGACGTAAATATAAGGTTATTATGGCCATTTTCAGATGGTAAACATACAGTTAAATGGATGGAAATACAGTAGCAATGGAGGTATGTGCGAGTTTGCACATACTTCTATCCACAAACCTCCCGGAAGCATGTGAAAATACCCCTTAGAAAGTATATTTCAATAATTATGCAAAGAATATAAGCTTACTTATTTAGAAAGAGAATTATAGAATGCCAGACCTCATATGTCAAAGTGCCCCCAGACGAATCAGGTTGACGAAGTGTAACGTTTGAAATTACTCCATTGGCAGATAGGATGCATATAGCTTGAGGTCCCCGTTGAGAGAATGATATAACCTTCATTGTAACATCCTTAAACAACGAAAGAACACCTCCGATGAATTCAAATAAAATATAAAGTTATCAATAACAAACTATTTTTTTTGTCAACACTGAAAATATGGAAGGAAAAGTTGAAAACAAAGTTGAACTTCAAGATCTAGAACTAGGGATATCAAGATCTAGTCATTTCATTGGAATATAATGCAGACTGGAAGTCTCAGGCATAATCATAAAGAACTAGGAATCTAGCAAAGAATAAAGAATGCAAAAAATCTTTTGTTGGTTAGCAGTAGCAGCAACATATCCTTTCAGAAACTAACTTCAGTGCCAATTACATGAGAATGGGAGAATTTTAAATGGAACCAATACTGAGCTCTGTATGTATATGTTATTGGTACTGCCACTGTAATTAGTGCAATAAACTTTTCCTTTCTTTCACTATACATACCTCACCGGGATTGACAGTGATGACATAGGGCGTAAAACTTGTACCAACAGAACAACTATGCAACTCACCTACAACATAGAAATTAAGGAATAAAATTTGACTGGATTAATATACAACAATGATTATCCATTCCATCCAGTACACTATTATATCTTCCTGCAGCTCATGAGTTGTCCAAAATAACCTCAAATAATAAACATCAGTAGAATTACATAATCTAGAACAGCTACAGCACATGATTCCACTTTCATTCTTACAATTACATAAGCAATACCATAGATTTGCGTTCTCCATGACAAACTAGCCCAACAATTACCATCAGATGATTCATCCAATATGTAAGTTGTACTATTTGCTATACCTATAAATAAGGCCTGGAGAGACCAAACCGGTATTACAGCCATAGCCCTGAAGTTGTATTAAGCTCATTGATTTTAAATAAAGCCAAGACTCCTAGATAACACCACTGGGATAGAAAGATGAAATTAAATCATGCATCTAGAACATTAAAATATGACCAGTAGTCAACATGGGCCTTTCATTTCTTTAAAAGTTCTTTAGGAGGCGGAAAACAAAGATGCAAGAAAACATTTAACAACTTAAATGAAACAGAAAATGATCCAATATGAAGCCAACAGCTTCATATTGGATCATGAACCTGCTGAGAAAGTCAGGAATAGAAACATCATATGTTTTTTTTTCCCTAATTTTAGACGAATCATCTGTAACCAAAAAAGGCAGAAGGCAAGAAGGTACCAAATCTTAGTCAACTGAGAGATATCCTTCACCCTCAAACCAATAGCAGAATAGCCCCACTTTTAAATTTAAATTAGCCTTATACATAAATTTGAATAATAGCATCTCATAACAAGGTCCTACATAAACTTTAACAAGTATTATCAATGAATATACAAGGAATTGTCGTTTCTTCAAATCAAGTTGAAGAATAGCTCCAAAATCAAGTAGCTAGTTGAAGAATAGCTCCAAAATCAAGTAGCTAGTTAGGTCCGCTATCAAATGCAGAAACAAAGTTTATATATATATATATAATATATATATATATATATATATATATTATATATCTAAGAAATGAAACAATTCGGTTGTATATTCATAACTTGTTCAAATTATATAATCAGTATAACAAATTCAAAGCAAGCTAAAACAGAAGAACATGCAACAAATTGAAGTAGACAACAATTTAAAATTACTTTTACCTAAATTGTCCATCCCCATTTTCTTGTTATGCTTGCTCTCATAGCCACTAACCCGCCCTTTCCCTTTCTTCCCAGAAGGGAATTCGCCTGAAGGAGGAACTGAAGACGAAATAGGCATTGGTGACAATGCCATATTCCCGTCAGGTCCATATTTCCTTGGTCTACCTCTCTTCTTCTTTTCTGTCGTACCCGTCAATCCTACACTTGCTGGGGACGAGACCCCTGCCAGAGATCCAGGAATTTGGCCTGCATTTTCGTTTCGTGGAGCTACATGATATGCTGATGGAGCTTCTGCTCCTATCAGAGTAACTGCCGAGCTCATGCCTTCTCTTGGTTCCATGCATAGACTGAATATTCTTGAAAATCCAATTTTCACCCGTGTAACTACTCATAAAAGCATTTGCAACACAGACCTGCATAAAAAATCAGAAGAATAAAGTAAATTTAACTTGTAATTGACTAAAATATTTTAAGAAAAGAAAATTTGCAACTAGCATTTTCTTCAATCTTTAAAACGTGCAACTCAAGCCAGGTTTCTCCCAGAATCACTCAAAACTCAAAAGATAAATTTTTAATGACTAAATAAATAGAAGACTCGCTTAAATTTATATCAAACTGAACATTTTGTTTAAGCATAAAAATCAAAACCTCTAACTTGTAAGTCAAACTATAAAATTACATCAAACTTGGTACGTTTTAAAGGTCGGATTTCATTAGACATCCATGAACAAAGCAAGCTCGAACTCATCATTTGCTTAACATTAGAGAACAAAATCTTCGACTCGGACAATCACCAACTTAAAATTAAAAAAGAAGAAGAAGAAGAAGAAGCAGAGAAAATTAAAACATAGCAAGAAGATCAAATCATAACTCAGAAAATTGGGAAAAAAAAAGTTAAACTTGTTCATAATATGAAGATCACGACCTGCAAGCGTTAGTCTGACACTCCAAAAGCGCTCTTCTCTAACGGAAACGGTCTGTCTCAGACTTCCACATTTGCAGAGCTCAAACAATGTTTTAGAAGCTTCGATGAAGTGAAATTTCAAAAAATCACCGTAAGGTTAAAACAGAAACGAAAAGAAACAAACTGTTAGTTTGTTCCTTTAGAAAACGAAAACCGGAATTTTCCTAGTCGAGAAAAACCAGTGGCCCGATTTTTCCTTTGCCTTGTCTTAACAGATACTGGAATGAAAAATAAAGAAATAAACATAAAACCAAAAATAATATATATATATATATATTTAAAAATCCGCAAAATATTTATTAATTATTGCTAAACCCGATAAATGAAATATGGTTAAGAGAGATTTCACGTCCGGGAGTGAAATTGAAAATTGAATAAATGGTTAAGTTGGTAATTTGATTAAAAAGGTTATGGGAAATAAGGAAAAAGAGTATGGAGCCTGCCTTTTAATTGTGTTTCCCGTTTTTCCATTTAAAGCTGCAAAAGAGTTGTTGCTGGGGCAACCTTTTTGTTGCCGCTGACCTGCCTTTTCTTTTTTTTTAAACTTGCCTCTTTACTACCTTAATTAATGCCCTTGATATATTCTCAAATTACGAAATTCTGCCACTGAAGAATGTAGAGGGTCAAGTATCTGATGATAAGAACATAATTGGGGCCCACTGAAACTGCATTCGGCCAATCATATTCTGTGGTGTGTCTATTTGTATCAACTTGTCAGTGATATTAATTCATTAATTATTAGTTTAAAACCAACGTCAATTTCCCCTGATAATCAAATTCCGGGTAGAAATGGAGAATAATTGTACGATTGATGGGTAATATTACGTGTTTGTTTTAATTTTTGGTCGGTCATATTGCATGTGCGTGCAGACAGAATAGCAACCTTGCTCACAGTGGGAAATCCAATCAGTCAAAAATCTCTTCTGGTATCCTCATACGTGGAATATTCTGGCAGGCAGAGAGAGATGAGGCGAGGTCCAACAGGTCACTAACTCACCATATCTTTTGAGCTGAAAAAAGTCAACAAATTCTGACCTGGTTTGGTGGACGGGGGTTACACTTGTCCGAGGTTGCTTGTCACTCCAGTCAGTCTCCTCACGTTAATTGTGATCCACACTCGGGAATTAATTTGCCCACCAGATAATCAAATATCCAAATATTTTATTTGGGCCGTGCCTTTTCATCCTGAAATTGCCGGCCCCACCCCCACCCCAAAAAAAGTATTAATAATATTAAATATCAGCTGTTCCCAATAATCCAGTCTATCAAAAGCAACTTTTACTCGAAAGCACTCTGCTAAAATCTTGTAATACCTTAGCTGATAAGCCTCTGGTTCGTGCGAGAGTGGAAACCCCTTGGCCGCGACGGACAAAAAGAAATTTATATGGAATACACGTGGCACGCTAATTACTATGTTCTTCCTGACCCTTCTTTTATGTACTCCAAAAATTTAAGACTGTCCACAAAAAGATTATCATTTAAACTTATATTAAATTGGTAATCAATCAGCTATGAGACAAATTTACTAAATCCTCCAATCAAATCATTACAAGTTTTACTATAACGATAGATGCCCATAATAACATTACTTCGAGGATTAGGTGCTTCATTGTGGAGTTAAAATAAGAAGCCAATAATAATTGAAGTCGTGGCAACGGAAACAAACAACTGAAAACAAGGCAACAGCAAGAACAATTTGAATGAGGTTTATAAACCGAATTTAAGACACGCATAAAATAGGACTCTTACCTCTTCAAACGAGTATTAACCTCTTTCTACTTTCTTTTCAACTGCCTTTGCGCCAAGAGAAACACGAGGGGTGGCTGGAGTCGCGGTCGTGGCCATCAGCTTGGGAATAGTCGCTGTTTAAAGCATAGTTGGCACCGAAATTGGCATTGTCTTTGGCGTTTCTTGCTCTTCCTAGCCTGCAAGAATAAAAATTGGAAGGAGTCACAACCTGCATCCTTTGCCAGGAATTGCTTTTTGTGCTGTCACATTTTGTGTTCTTCTCTAATCTTCCAAGAAATTTACAATGTTGGCCTTGAAGTAAATTGCCACAGCAACAGGAGAAAGCGGCTTTCAAACCATTGCAACGGAGGGGCGTTGTTGATTATTCTGCCAGGAATCTCCGAATTTCTCCTACCTATAAAAGTTTTAGGATTAGGCGGACGAGATGAGAGACCAAATTTGTCAAGTGAGTATTGTTTGAAAGGATTATGAAATAGGGGTAAGATCACTTATATGTCCTACCAGAACAAGCTGCAAAACTACCAGAATGTTGGATATTCACGGGACCTTTTCCATACATGCTGCCAACCTTATTGTCATGCACACGCAGAGTACTTTTTTCAGGCATTAAGTTTTGAAGCATTGCTCCACCAAGGGAGAGTTTGTTATCACTTGCAATTCCTGTTGAAGTTCCAGTCCCCACTCTTTGAAGGACTAACTGATCCATAAACTGCTTCCTGCTGTGGTGTCCTATTAAATTTACCCGATGTTTTCGTTGATCCCAATGAACAAAAACAAATAAGGCTCTTGGACACAAACATTTTCATAAATGAAGCCTTCGGTTCTTAATCTGCCTTTCTTGTTCCTTCTCTTGCCCGATGCTGCTGTAGGCTTCGAGCTTAGAAACAATTCGTCCCTGGAAAACACAATGCTTAAATCAAAAGCATGAAGAATAAATGAATATTACATCCAGCTCGAATAAATGCAATGTCAAGCAAAGTGCTTACACCATCATATAAGAATTCAGTTCCTTGTTCTTTCTCCCAAGCTATGACTTGTACAAATCAATGCCTCCACCATTGTTGCTCCCATGCCAACCAAAACAACAGACCAGTGACAGGTGTCAAGAAATTACTAAGGCCGTTTTAACTGAAACGTGATTAGTTGACCATTCAATATCAAAACGATCAATATTCTACCCCTGAGTAACTTTAGGAAGCAATAAGGATGGTAATGCTCCATTTGTGCAAATTGAAATTTAATCACAAATCAGATTTGGTATCTCAAATAGAGCCATCTAAAACCTATCTTATTGGGTATCAATTAAGAGTAAAAGCAATATCATTACCAGGAATTTTGTTAACCAGTTTACGGGCTATCTCAGCACGTTTCAAAGCCAGATGTGAATCTCTTCCAGCATTAAAACAATTATCATCCTATAATTCCAACAACATATCAATAGATTGAAACAAAAGGAGAAAACTTCAAATTTTTGAGTAAACAACAAAATCATTTACCCGTTGTACTCATCCAGTCAGCATTCTTCCGCACATGGCTCAAACGACTTCTCCACTTTCTCTAGTATTTCTCCAGTGAAAGAACTTCCACTTTCGCGATGGCAATTTGAAGGTCAGTTTGCTCCAATCTGTACCTGGGGTGCATGGAGCCTGCAAAAATAAATGACAAATGTATGATGCAGATTTTTCCAGAATAACTCAAGTCCTCTTTGAGCATTATAACAATTATCATCCTATAATTCCAACAATATATGAATTGATGGAAACGAAAGGAGAGAACATCAAAATTTTCAGTGAAACAACAAAATCATTCACCCTGTTGCAATCGTCCACCCAGCACTCTTCCACACATGCTCCGAACCACTTATCCACTTTCTCTAGTATTTCTCTACAGCTAAGAGCTTCCGCTTTCCCGTTTGCAATTTGAAGGTCAGTTTGTTCCAATATGTACATGCGGTCCATGGAGCCTGCAAAAATAAATGACAAATTTATGATGCAGAAATTTCCAAAATAACTCAAGTCCTCCTTGAGCATTATAATGATTATCATCCTATAATTCCAGCAACGTATGAATTTCTCTACTGCTAAAAGCTTCCGCTTTCGCGTTGGCAATTTGAAGGTCAGTTTGTTCCTATTTGTACATGGGGTCCATGGAACCTGCAAAAATAAATGACAAATATATGATCCAGGTTTTTCCAGAATAACTCAAGTCCTCTTTGAGCATTATAACGATTCTCATCCTATAATTCCAATGATTAATAAATAGATTGAAACAGAAGGAGAGAACTTAAAATTATTCAGTGAAACAATAAAATCATTTACCCTGTTGTAATTGTCCAGCCAGTACTCTTCCACGTGCAGCAAACCACTTCTCCACTTTCTCTAGCATTTCTCTCCAGCAAAAAGCTTCCACTTTAGCGTTGGCAATTTGAAGGTTAGTTTGTTCCAATATGAACATGGGGTTCATGAAGCCTGCAAAAATAAATGACAAGTATATGATGCAGGTTTTCCAGAATAGCTCAAGTTAAATGGAAAATCAAAGCAAAAAGATACTCCTCACACAAAAGGGTTGGAGTTTTAAGTGAGTTGAGCACCACCCCAGTTCAACATTGCAGCTTGACATTTAATTCATGAAGAATTAAGTAGTATTTGAAGCATGAAAGCAATTTTGGTTTACACTGGAATTGACATTAACTGAGATGATTTCCTTAGATCAATAACTTGATGCAGGTTTTTGCCAGACTCTATAGCTTCAATTGAATATTCCTCAAGTGTTTCTGTAACCATGTGCATCTTCCTGCATATATCTCTTCTAGTTCCAAATTCTTCTTCAGAACAAGCTCATTCACTTTATTTGATTTGAGCTATTCTGGACTTGACACTTCCCCTTCAACCAACAGGATAAACGTCCAGTCTGATATTTATATAACCACATTAATTTCTCACATGAACCAGAGAGTATACCATAAAAAATCAACTACTATTTTTCAGTCATACATGTAATATTGTTCAAGGAAAGCAAGCTAAGCTCAGTAAATTCAGGTTCTAATGCAGCGATTTTACTGGTAACATTATGAAACATGCACTGCTCCTCCAATGGTGTGTCCATCAAGTTCCATAACTCCAACTAGCAAGTGGCAAGATATTCAAGCTCGTACAAAAACAGATAAAGTATTCAAAAGACCAAGAGACAATTTGTAACCGGATGGAAACAAGAACTATGGTTAGAGAAGTTCAAACCTTCTGCATTCTCTGTATCTTGACCACCTGCAAACTTTGTGTTGTTGTAGCCAACTTCTCTATTGTATCGTTACTAACAGCTTTAGTTGCTTTGGGGACATCCACAGTGGGGTGGATTTTACAAATCGTGTCTTTGAAATCAACACAAAATACCATGCACAGGGAGTTTAGATTGCTGAGTTGGTCCATTACCTGCCTCAGAAAGTTGCTCTGCAGATGATGTTAGGGTCAAAGAAAACTGTTGTTCTGACTAAACAGTTCAAATTTACAGGACAAAACAAAATCCTGAAGTATACACCATTTCTCATCAACCTCACCTCAAAATTTGACAAATAATTGGCTAATGCAGCATTGACTTCCAAATGTGACAGTAAAATATCTTTTTTTGTAACATGGAAGTGGGAGACATCAATCCTTATCATTTTGAAGATCAGCCAATTGGCTGTGAAATACTTCGCGGCTTTCACGCACAAATGAATCTGTTTCATCCTCAACCATCTTATAGACATTATCATCTGTACAAAATTTCATTTGATATTTTCTGTGACTTATTTAACACTTCATCAAATTGATACTTACTCTCTGTCTACCTTCGTCGTGCATATTCTAATTGTGGGATGATTGTTTTTTCTTTCAAGTTTCCTCCAGCCATCCAACAAATTGAGTCATATAACCAACAGATGAAAGTCATCACCAACTTAAAAATGGCTCCATATTACCGAAAGTCAAGTTGGAATAACAAATCTTGCAGATTTGGTTCATCACTTCTCAATGCATTTACATGTACTGCATGCTTACCCAGATAAGAATGTATATCAGCAATTTCCTCTTCAGATAGAGCAATTTCCCGCTAAAGTTTAGCTCTGGCCATTTTCGGATCAGATACATTTTTTTTCCGGTATACTGAATAATGCACTTCTGTTCAATTTCCAGAACCATCTTATCCCTTACAACATCAGGCTCTCCAGCTGCATCCCATATTTCCTCATCTCATGTGTAATCAAGGCAACATGACAACGAACATTACCATCCCAAAGACGTTGATTACTTGAAACATGTGGTAATCCGGCAAAGTAGAGAAAAACCATATAAATAAGACATATCTAAATAATACACCTTTGAAAAAGATTTTGAGAACAACCTGTGGCTCATATAGTAGATATCCGCATGTTCTCCCTGTACGTGCAAACTGATCAGTATGAAGATTCAACATGTGAAGCAACTATCACTGGAGTGGCAACAATTCCAACAGCTCTGTCTCAAATTTAGTCAATTAAAGAAAAAAAAATATAATAACAAAAACAAATATGAACAACCTCCGGGCACAACCAAAATTCTGATCTTCCTAATTCTATGACGATTGCCAAAACCCTAGATTATGTTCTTTCTGTTAATAAACTTCAAAATCTTGTCAAGCAAAAACAAAAAACCCGTTTCTTCAAACTCTCTTGCTCCACACGTAATCACAGTTGAAACAAAATAAACTCAA
This sequence comes from Xylocarpus granatum, assembly GCA_019650275.1. Taxonomy (NCBI): domain Eukaryota; kingdom Viridiplantae; phylum Streptophyta; class Magnoliopsida; order Sapindales; family Meliaceae; genus Xylocarpus; species Xylocarpus granatum. Next base: position 165,810 of record BNST01000533.1, on the reverse strand, counting down.
TCAACACAATTGAAACGATTACTCGGTACAAGCTGGATAATCGTGCCAGTAGTTAAACGAACCACAGTTGCAAATTTCGATTGTATTCCCAATACTTGGAACAAATCTGATTACTGCATAATTCTGGTACGAAAAATGTTTGTAGTCGCTGGAGAACGGAAGGAACCAGACCAAGAAATCACGTTCTTGACGCCGGAAAATGGTTTCCGGTCCATACACCGGATAATTTTTTGGAATGCGATAGTGTATGGCGTAGCCCTATGAAAGTAACGCTTGAATTTGAGGAGGGGAAGGAAGCCAAAGGTGAGCCGTTATATAGCGGGAAAGCAATTTGAGGTAGCCTGATCTTGACGCGAGGTGTACAGCTGTTGTGTATCGATGACGTGGCAAAATCAGAACCCTTCTTTTTTGTTCCGTTGTTGGGGGTGAGGGGAACGGATATGTCGGTGACTTTGTAAAAACGAATTTCAATTTTCAAACGAGGGTTTTTAATTGAAAAATAAATAAAAATAATAATAAATTACATATTAATACATGATATTCGAAAAATCACGTAGGAAAATTGAATATTTGGTAGCCAATCTAACGATTTGATATAAATAAAGGTTAGTGAGTCCATGCAAACACAACAATCCCACGCTTCATCACGTTTACGAACATTACACATAAAATCAAATCAAACCAAGTACCTAATGAGCAATGACAGCCTCAAAACGACGAGTCAAATCATAAATTCACATTTGATTGCACATGTTTTCATAAATTTCTATGCTTTTAAAACTTGCTTTGCAATACCGTTATAATCATAAGATATCACGTGACGAGGGTGCACGCTTCTACTTCTTCTTCATTTTTTTATTACACAAATTTTAATGAAAATTGTTGTCAATTTGTGATTTTAATTAATTTTAATACATTTAAAAATTAATTGTTAATGTTATGTAATGGATGGGTTGAGAATCATGCCAACGGTACGATCTACTGACCCTGTGATTCTAACTGGCCACACGATGAAAATAGGTGTAATCAGGTCCGTATGTTAAGAATACAATATAAATAAAATGAAAATGGAAAGCAGTAGACTTGACTAATAGACAGACCATGTCAAGGCAAATAAATAAATAAATGTCGGGGAAACTGAACAGAGTTTAGGAAGCACGGAGAGAAAGTGTTCTCTTTTCATCATCCTCTCTGATTTGATTGTTCGTTCTCTCATGAATCCGCACAAAACAGAAGACGATCTCTTCCATAACCACCACCACCACCATCATCATGATATGGTCCCACCTCCTTTGATCATCAACCACCAAACCGAATCTCAACCCTCCGTTCATAACCCCAATCATGATGACCCTCCTTTCTCGTCTCTATCTGAAATCGTGCTGTTCCGTACCTCCTCCGAGGACTCCCCCAGTCATTCCTCCGACGAAAACGACGACGCTGCGACTAATAATCCAAACAATGGCCTTATTAACAAGGTGCAGAATCAACCCCAGGCGTGTATTAGCCCCGAGCCTCATATTTCCTCCCAATTCTACACTTTCAACGCCGACTCGCACACTTTAATGATCCGCTGCATTTTAGAGCAACGGCTCGCCACTCCAGATGAGATCCGCGCCGCCACGCCGAGAGCCGTCCTGAAATCGTGGCGCTCCGTCTGGAAGGACCGCAACGAGGATACGGCGTACCTAACCGCGTGGAAGCGCATACAGGACAAGCTAACGGCCCACGTGGACCCTACTACTGGTAACGAATACCTCTGTTTCAAGAACAATTCACAGCAATTTGTTTCTCACTTTAATCAATGGCAAGATATAGTCATGAGTTTTCATGGTGATGCGGATTTAAAACACTTTGGGCTTAAGGAAACCATAGAGCGAATTAAGCAAATGTGGACTGTAGGTGCTAAATTTTACGGTATACCTGAGAGTTACATCAGGGTTTGTGTGGCCGCGTGCCCTGTATGCTCAGCCTCATCGGGGTCCGGTTCAAGGAGTAAACGGCGTAGGTTTGAGTATACAGAGTCATTTGATGTTCCTGCTAAAGAGGTGCCCCGTAGATTACAACAATTAGCTGCCAAACATAAAGTTGTGCTATGTATTAGGCAGAAGTACATTAGGTATAAGCCGTTTATGGCTGAAGTAAAAGATTATGCTTGTCATCGTGCTGGGGAGCCTGTGGCAAAGAAGTCAAGGATGTTGAAGAGGGAACCCTATGCCTCAAAAAGGTGTGGTTGTGGGTTTAGGATTAGGGCTATAGTACCAATTGCAAATTATAATGAGAAGGATAAGACATTTGTTTATCAAGAGGAGGGGATGGCTGTATTTAAGTTGTATGCGGTACATTCAGGGCATGAGCCAGGGCCGCTTGATGGGAATGCAAGGATTATTCATCGAGTAGTTGGGACTAAAGGTGGGTATCTGATGGATCAAGATACTGTGTATGGGGTGAGGGATGAAAGTGATGGATTTGGGCTCTTAGGGAAGGAGGAGAGCAATTTGCAGTTTTCAGTTTTTCAGCAAATGCAGGAATTGAGAGCTGAAGTTGGATTGTTAGAAGGGAGAATTGGGAAAATCCCACATGAGTTATTGGGTTCAGTGTCCCGTGAACTGTTTGATGTATTGAATAAGATTAGAAGTATAGGGGAAGGGGGTTTGAAGTCGGTTGGGTTGATTAGTGACAAGCCGCATTCAGATCATGTGCTAGTGGGAGAAAGTGATTTGGAACATTGGAGAACACTTGGAGATGGCAAGGAGACAGAATTAATTGAGGACGATGAAGACAGCTTTGGACGAACCCTGGGGGATGTTGTTCCTTGGGATCAGATGAGAACAGAATGTAGAAGTGAAAAGGATCTGATGAGCGAGCCTTGTAAGCCTGATAAGTGGTTGAAGTGTAGTGATTATGATGATAAGAGCATTCTTGACTGCGAAGATACCAAACTAACCAAGCCAATGAGACATGATGAGTCAATAGTGGGAGATGTAAGTCTGGTTGGCATACCAGTTGACAGTTTCTACCAAGAAAATACTAAATGGTATGATTCTCCTTGTGGATTGGACTCCAGTGCAGATTGCGGAGACAGTGGATTTAGACACGGAGAGATTGTGTAGAGTACTGAAGAGCTGGGTTGACCCTTTCTAACTTAGTCTTAACCTTAATTGTGCCCATTCATCTCTTCTTGTAGCTGGAATTGGGCTGTATATTTCTGTACACTGAAGATTGGATCCTCACATGCTTGTAGGTTTGCTCTGTGTAATTCTGTAAAGTATAGTCAATTGGGCTTCTCTGCACATACCTTTTATATAACTATTTGTTAAACATTATCTGGACCTTCATGATTTTTGTTGGGGTTCTTCCTATAATGCACATCAGTCTTTTTTCTGTTTGTTATTTGAAATTGTTTTATGTACAAGTTATTAAAGATGTGCAGTTTTACCCTAACTTATTCTTGGTGATTTGTATACATTTTCCCTTTACTTCTCGCATGCATTCTGATTATGCTCAGCAGCAATTTACTTAGATTCTTCACTTATGTATTTTTACTGCTTATAAAAAGGCTTAAGCTATTTACTGTTATTTTCTTTTTTCCATGCATTAGAACATTATAAATATCATGCCAATATGGTGCCTTTGGATCATAACATCTGAAGATACATAACTGGTACCTTTATAATTGCAACATAGGCGTTTTAAATGCTAGCTTTAAATCTTATGCATATTTGTGGTGTTATTGTGTGAGTTTCACGTGCTCTCCTGGATTGCTCTGGATTACATTGCATAATCTGCTTAATAGCTCCAGCTGAGCACAGGTGCTTTTTTTGGGAGCCAGTTTATTTTTGTAGGTTTCAGGCATGTTGCAGTCAACCATGCATGCTGTAAAATATGCTAGTTAACAGGTGCAATACCCTGGTCACTTGCTCAGCTCTCATTATCCCTGTAAGACAAGTTTAAGGACTGTGCAGATTTTGATGCAGGCCTTGTGTCATTGGGCTTAGGCATAACAGTTACAATGGCAAGTCCCATATGTGTTTACCTATGTTTTGTTTGGCTTCAATGAAGGTAGGGTTTTAAACTCACACTTATGATTTTGGTTGCTTAGCTTTTCTATTACTTTTCTGTTGGTATTTAAATGGTTACCGCTCTTAACATGACCTTCTGAGCTTCTCTAAGGTTTTGGTTACCACTCAAAATCTCTGCGATAGTTGCATCCATTCTTGTTTTGTTTTATTCTGATGTTTATGCTTTATTATTTTTAGTGTTGTCCTCTTTATCTGGTTTCTTCTCTGATGGTTGAGATGACATACTATTGTGAAGCTTGGTGAGGTGAGTATTTTTTTTTCAAATATCTTATTTCGGGTGCATTTTAGGGACAAGTATTAGTGATTACCTGCTTTCTTTGTGACATCCCTAAAAATTTTACATGCTTGAAGAATTGATAAGTTCTTGATTCCTTTTGCTTCTCATTTAGTATGTGTTTTTCCTTTTGATGGCTGGAAACTTTTGGAAACCTGCAAGTATAGATACATGGTTTTAGTTGTCCATTTACTATTGTTTTTGTCAACAAATTTAATATGTCCTAAAGATAGTATACCAACTTGGCCCTTGATAATAGCTGTTTAGCTTCAAATTAAAGTTGGCTTACAAGTTTGTTTTTTCCTATTTTAGTTGGGCAATCTTTTTTCAGTTGACATGGAAACTTCATCAATATATGCATATTTTTCTAAATAAGTTTTGATTTTTCTATTATTAGATCCTTTTATCTTTGGTGCAAACTCCGAAGTGAATCTCAACAAGGCCTTTGGAAGCTTCATATCAAAGATTTGCTAGTTAGGTCTGCTTTTGTGTCGGTCTCTGCTTAGGAGCTCTTGCGTGTACCGTGGGCTAGTGAGATATTTGGATGTGAACTCAAACCATGTAATTACAATCAGATTCTCTCCTAGTTCCATACTTCAACCGAACAACCCAAAAGCAAAAGATGTTTTAGGCATATGCTTTTGGGTTATAGGACCTACCATATCTCTCGGTTCATTCCCTGTGGCTTCTTGGTATGTGATAGCTTAGGTTTTGAGGGTAAATGATGAGTCAATGATAAACTGGGAGAGTGGGTCGAGGATGTGTGATAATTGCTAAGACTGTGTAGCATATGCATGGCATCATCTGTTTTGTTCCAGGGCAAGAATTTGCTGGAATTGAAGCCTGAACTTTTAGTCTTAGTTTTAGAGCAGCGATGAAACGCTGAGAGCATGTGACGTCTGACTTGACGCTCCGATCATCGGGTCCATTGAAACCGAAATCATCGTCATTGTTGTATTTTTCATCAGTTCGGGGAGGCAGAGATGCAAACGTCGGTTACTATTGCTGACATTAAGCTTAGCCTGCTGTTGATTTCGCCCAGGCCCGATAAACGTTCAGCTCTCAATTTGGTCTCAAGTAATCAAAGCCCACATATAAAATGGGTTAAAAGCGTCGTGGTCATTCCAATTAAGGCCAGATATAAGTGACTAAATTATACAATTTTTTTGGTAAAACTGCAGATTGTTGCCGGGTTTTTGTCATATCTTCGATGGGCATGGGAGGAAGGGCCTAATTCCAAGCACATACGGTGCTGCAAATTGCAGTTGTCGGCAGAACAGCAAGGGTTTCGCCAGTTGTCGCCCGAACAGCAAGAGTTCCGCTTTCAAACAGCAAGGACGTAATCACATGGAGAATTAAAGATCGATCTTAGCAGGAAAAGGGAGTTGTCATTGGATAGATTAAAGGAATCAACACAACCAGGATACACTGATACAGCCAGCAAAACATACTCGAGAACATGCAACGTCAAATGTTTGTAAACAACCGGAACCAGTAGCATCTTCAATCATAATTTTTAAGGCTGGATTTTTACTCCCGGCAAGTATTTAGATACAAATTCTCGAGCCAAAGCTTGGAGATCTCCACCGTGGAGCTCTTGATCTAACGGATTAAAGCAACTGGTCAAATCTGCGGATGCCTGTTGTTGAGGTAATAGATGATCAAAATGCATAACTGTATTATAACTAGACAAAATCTCCGCAGTTGATGCCATTTCTGCCGATGACTGAATACTTGGCAGTGAATTGCTTTGAGTTTGAGACGAAGACGTAAACAGAGGAAGCCGCTGCAATGTAGCAAGACGCGCCCGAGTGTAAGCTAACTCTGCCTGCAAATTTACTACCTGTGCAATTCACAGATCAACGTTTCATTCAAATTGTCATTCTTTTCACAAAGATAGAAACATATAATCAAAATATTATATCCATCTTAATCATATCATGCAGCTATAAACTATGATTACACGGCTGCTTTAGTCATAATCAATACTTAGTTAATCTTATACACGTATAACTAACTTTATATTCCTTCCAAGTAGTCAGTCTATATATAAACTAAGATTATAGTGCTTTTCTACCTAATTTACAGTGCAGAACGATGCTGGTGCTTAATTACCTAACTAAACCTAATGGTTCCTGAAATCCCAGAACGTGCAGGATGATAAACTTATCTGATTGCACGATGAGAAAGAAGATTTTAGGATTAGTGAAGTTACCAAGGACCAACACGTGGTAGGGAGCCATAATCGCAAAGAAAAATTGATAGACGGTTATTAATTTACTGAGACTTTTATATAGGAATGTGAAAGTCAAAACAAAAAATGTTTAAATATTTGTCGAGCTGATAATTTGATTGGTTGCTCCGGCATGCAATGAACGTGACTGCTCGGCAATCCACCATTACATGACACTTGACAGCCGCCGGCTAGATCAATTTCCTCAGCCCTCTCTATTGATTTTTCTCTCTTTCCAAAGAGGACTGTAGGTTGGGTTTCAGTGATATTTACTTTATGGGAAAACGTGACATAGCTAAGATAGTTACACCTAAACAGTACTAAATAATCTCTGAAGTGAAAGTTAACATGGTTTTCACGCAACTTCAATTGAAAACCCATTATTGGTTTTATCCAAGAAGAGGAACCCTACAGACCAAGCAGCTATTAAATTAAGGGCAAAAATTGACGCTCACCACAATTATATGTGCTACTGCTTGGACCTAGAAACAAGGAATTAACCATTCACCAGCTGCGACTTAGCATGGTTATCATAAACAAAGCGTAAACTACGACTTGGAAAACTTATAAAAAGCGGTCTTACAAATGTGTGAACCTTTACTAAACGATGTTGCGTCTGCAATACTGCTTGTCAAAAGACTACAGAATGGCAACGGTGTTGCATCCCGAGGCGCTTATTGTTGGTATGATTACGTTCATGTTTCACAACAATTAAACTTTCTTCTTGGACAAATATAGCTAGCAAACCTAGCTATAAGATTCAACTGAGGCGAAAAGTTAAATCATATCGAAATAATTTTACCCTTGTACTGAAGATACTAGCGAGGCAAAAACAATATACACCACCTTCATTCAAGCATGGAATACAGTGTTTGATGGGGAAATTGGAAAATCCTGGCTCTGATTCAATTTTGCTGACTCAAAAATTCGACCAAACTTCGGATTCTTCTATTGTTCTTCCTACCTTAATCATCCCAGAATAAGCGAATACGACTTTAGAATCCCTTTGGACAGGTAAACCAGAGTCCATTTAATCTAAATCTCACAGAAGGAAATATTTGATTACATCAAAAAATCCTTCAATGGCAAGCTACTACCTTCAAGCTACTACCTTCAACCACTGTACTCTACTTGTGGCTGCGTGTTTTAGCTTACCTATACAACGCAGCACCGGTACTTCTTTGAAAAATATTATTTTGAAAGAAAAGAGAATTAAATCAAACCCTAATGGAGGGAGCAACCAAAAATCTCCGAACGAAGAATTTTATCGACGTCGAACCAATCTAAAGTTTTGTCCTTATGAACAAGAACAATTGAACAATCCTCGATGGAGGCAAACATGATCATTGAAGAAAACTAAGAAATAAATATTAAGCTCACTAACCTGTTGCTGAAGGGCAACGATGTGACCAACGCATCCGTAAACCGGATCTCTAGCCCTAGCCATGGCCTCATAACAAAGAGTAACAACCGCATCAAGGCGCTTGTGAAGCGGTATTCTGGTGAGAAGCTTAGAAGCATTGCTAGCACCAAACACCTTGTGCACTGCTGCAAAATGAGCCGTGCCTTGGTCTGCATCAAAATATGGTGCAAATACGCACCCTTTTACACACTTTCGGCGCAGAAACTTGCAGGCACCACAAGGCCCACCTCCATGATTTGCATTCATCTGATCTCTCTATTTTCCTCTTAACACTAACCACTAACGTTATCTTCTTCTCAAGATTTTGCCTTTCCGTGGGGTCTAGAAAGAGATGAGAAGAGAGAGATAACACAGAGATGGGTATTTATATACAAAATTGGGTTTGTTCGTTACTTCGTTTTTGATAATTAAATTTGGAAGCTTTGGTGGTGGGTCATTTGAAAGAATTCAAAGTACTGCTTGCTCTTTATTTTTATTTTGTTATAAATAATAATTAAATCCTTAAATATTTATATATTAAGAAATTATGGTATTGAATTTAGAAATGGAGAGTGTGCGTGGGGAATGTACTTGGTTCAATCTTTAAAGCCACGGCAAGTAGAAGCAGTGGAACAGATTGCGTGAAGCAAACATGCATGCGGTGAGTGACAGTATCAACTTCCAACCGCCGTAGTTGTATCCACGTGCGAATTCCACGTGGGACAAACATCCTATCTAATCAGTTCTTTCTCTTGTCACTTCCATTGCAGCTCTTTTCTCAGAATATCGACAGCCAGAGATTAGACATGGACAGAATACTGCCGCTGACTGACGGATGAATCTGCTTATTTCACTGTAAGAAAATCAAGAAGTTAACTACTACTCCGGGGTAAATTTAAAAGTGCTTTTCCCAGCCGATGTTTTCAGCAACCATGCTTGCATTTGCTCAGTTGGGTCTCAGCCGATGTTTCACTCTCCCGTACTATCTCCATATATATATATATATATATATATATATATATATATATATATATATATATATATATATATATACATATGTATCGGTAGAATTAAATGCATGCATGAGAGAAGTCGTGTATTTCTGTCCCACTTGATTATTACAGTCACCATTCTCTTTATGCAATGGAAGCAATTCGGTGGTAGATTTATATTTGGATGTCTATTGAATAGTTTCGCTTGTTAGTTGCCACGTATGCTCCACATATGTCAGGGAACTGAAACTACATGCTTAACTGGGTCCCATACCGAGAAACACGACAGACCAAGGAGAGTTTGATGTAAAATTAGCTGGGATACATCAAATCAGGACAAGTGGCCCTCCGGAGGAGTGGCCCACTTATCGTCTATCTTAAGCAAAGATTAGGTCAGCATAACTCATGAAACAGTCCACGGCCCTGCAATGCAAGGGAACGATAAAGCTATAGTTCCCGCCCGGGCGTTTGTCTGTACGAAGCACTTTCGCACGTTGGACTGAAGAGAGTGCAAGTATGCCTAGGGAAATGGAATCATCACCTCATTTATGTACAGCTTTGGTGATTGATCTTCTGATATACGTACAACAGTGATCCACGTAAGATATATAGTAACAGAATACATGCATAGATAGTACCGAGAATTAGAACCGCGCCGTTCGCCTCTTGTCTGGTCCGTGCAAGAGACGACGTTGCAGTGTCAGTTGTCACTTAGTACACGACAAAACAAAGAGCTCCCATTCAATTAATTTATTCTGCTTTTGACCGTTATTCCCGGTGCTCATGGCCCGCTCGGCATCGCTGGCTGATCCGTCCAAGACTTGGTTAAAACTTTCAGGCCAACCTAGCCAGGCTTTTTACGGTTGATCCAGGTCCATGCTGGTTCGGCCCAAACGATTGAGGATATGTGTTCATCATCTGTTGCGTAGTCGCGAATTCCACCTAGCTTATGTCATGTCAGAATAACTCACGCAAACGAGTGATAGCTGTATTGTACATACACATCATATGCATTTGTACAAGCCTAACAAATCAAATAAAATCAGCAGCAACTTTCATCAAAAGACGGTCGAGATTATCAACAGGCTTCTAGATCGTTTGACCAACTTCCGCCAAAGCTTCCTCTTCACAGCACACGAATTGGATAAAAGATGAACGGCGCGGTGATCCGCCGTTACGAACGGCTTCAAAAATAATTTTTATTACATCAGAAAACTAATAATTAATTTTAAATACGATTTAAAAATTGAGAAAAATAGAGGGAGCACGAACGTACGTTACTTTCTTTACAAATGAACGGCGCGTGAGTTCCGTTTGTGAATGAGGTCATCTTTTGCTGAGCCGTTACGGTAGTAGTCACCGACTAATACGTGGCCCTCTTTAAGCTGGCAAGTCTCCGCTGTTGCTTTGATCACCGGAATTTTGCTTTGACTGTTGGATTCAATCGTTAGTCCCTGTTAATAACAGTCCGAATAGATATATTATTGAGTCAAGATCACTAAATGAAATGACAAAATTGCCAACTGGTTCTTTCTTATGAAGATTTTCATCAAATTTGTCAATATTAGCGAATAACAATATCAGGGTCATTGATTACACATATCTATCTACGTGCTGTTAGTGCTGCTGTCGCATTTAGCAGAACCCACAGCCTACTGGATTGGAGTACAAGAACAATATCAGGATCGCATTGCGAAGCTTGCTTCAAGACTCTAGTGCAAGAACAATCATTACGGCAATGATAGATATCATCGTCAAAATCATTGCTATCTTAGACTCAACCCATTTGAAAGCTTGAACTCTTCTCTGTTTATATACGCGGTTTTGTTTCTGTAATTTGTATAATCTAGCCATATCACCATTGATATGATGATCGCGTGGACATCTCTGTCTCTCTCATTTATCTCTAATCTCTTAATTGAAGGTAGATTAAGTGTTTACTTAAAAGGTTAAAAGCTGGGGATTTTTAGACATACTAAATATAGTCAAGACAAATAAAAGAAAGACTGTGGTCTGTGGAGTTATTCTCACAAAAACCCAGAGGCTTTGTTTTGGTTTATTATATTGAAAAAGGAAAGGAAAATGCTGAGTCATTTTCAATTCAACGTCGAGATGGAAGGAGAGAGAGAGATAGCGTCTTTTGTTCTCTACTCAGCTTAATACACGCAGTGGCAAATACTGACAGAAGGTATTGACACGTTTCTACTTGAAAAATTCAATGTTCTTCTGTTTGCAAGGCAAATTCGGATATTGGGAAAGCAAAGTTGTAAAGATTTATTCAAATTAAATTTATGTACCACCACTTAGAAAGAAAGAAAGAGAGAATAAGGGTTTTGTTAGAAAATTTCACGAGATGAAGGAAGATGAGTGAAAAAGGGCAGTTGAGAAAGCTAGGCTTATCGCATGTTTGCTTCACGCAAGCAGCTAAATGGGGGTTTGCTCTCTCGCGTGGCTTTAAAGACTTCATCTCTCGTTTTAAATCTCCATTAATTTTTTTTTCTTTTTTAAAAAGAACTCAACATCAAAAAAACAAAAACAAAAACCAGACCCACCAACCAGACTCTTAAGAAAACCCTTTGATCTTCTTCTTCTTCTTCTTCTCCTCCTGTTCTGTTATTTACACTCAAACCCTAATCAAGTGATGATGGTTATATAAATTAAAAGAAAGAGAACAGTACTGTAATAATAATAATAATCATGAGTGCAAACCCTAGCAGCAGCAGCAGCGCTGGCGGTGGCAGTGGAAGTAGCAGCAGTGGCGGTGGTAGCAGTGGACCATGTGGCGCGTGCAAGTTTTTAAGAAGGAAATGTGTGCCAGGTTGCATTTTTGCGCCTTATTTCGACTCAGAACAAGGCGCTGCTCATTTCGCGGCTGTTCATAAAGTTTTTGGGGCAAGTAATGTGTCAAAACTTCTGCAACATATTCCTGTCCACAAACGGCTTGATGCGGTGGTTACTATTTGTTACGAAGCTCAGGCTCGTCTTAGAGATCCTGTTTATGGCTGCGTTGCTCACATCTTGGCTCATCAGCAACAGGTAATTCTCTTATATTCATTCTCATAAGGGTTGTCATCATCTTTGCTTTTATGCTAGAAAGACAAATCTGTTTTTCTTTCTTGTTTTCGTTGTCACTTTTACTTTCTCACTTGTTATCCAAGTTCCTTTTTCTCTTCGAAATTTCCATTTTCTGAGCCATCATTTTCAAAAAGCATTTTCGCCAAACGGTGGTGGATACTTGTATGTGTTTCTAATATTGCAGAATTTGCATTTGAGCCATCACCAAATTTTGATGATTACTTGATCAAATTTGGTTGATGAGAATACTCTTACCATTCATCTATAATAAAGTTGTTTCAGTTTCCCTGTGAAAATAAAGTTTAGCTGTCTAAGAAACAATAGAATTATAGAGGAAAAGAATGGAACATGCCGTGGCTGTTAGTGGATGGTAGTGTTGCGATTTACTGAAATCTAGAATGAAATTTGATTAAGAAATCATATGGTCGGCGGTTACCAAATGGTCTAGGCTACAGTTTCTGCCATCTTTCTGTGCGACTCGGAGATTTTGCTAGTTTTAGGGAGATGGTCGGTTTGCTTCTTGTTCTTGGACCTTGGTAGTAGACTCTTATTTGTGAAAAAGGGCCAGGCACGTTTCTTGTTCCCCACTGTTGTATCTGTTGGGTTCCCATCACAGCACGGTATCTATGGGTACTTCTGTCAATATATTCACAGTAAATCAATGGAACGAGTTGCTCAACTCATTATTAGCTTTCCTTGATTTGATGAACAGTCACCTAACCTCTTTTTTTTTCCAAAAAAAAATTATTTTTAGCCTCAAAATTCATAAAAAAAGGAGAGTTGTACATGGAATTTTTATGAGTTAATTATGCACTGATTAGTTTGATATTAATACATTGAACCCCATTTGAGGATTAAAATTTCCCCTCTCATCGATTGAAACAACCCATAATGCAAGTGAAAGAATTTGTTTTCTTTTCCCCTTTCCCCACTTTCTTCTAGTTTACTTTCCTTACGGATTTCAAACAGTTCTGGAACTGGCTAGTACATGCATTTACGTAAGATTGTAATGACTTGAACTCATGTTTTATATTCCTAGTAAATCTTCATTGCATACTGTAACACCATGTTCTCTATACATATATGTACTTATTCTACAAATTATGCTTCCCCACGAGCAAGTGTTTGTTTTAATTTCTCTATGTTAACCATACGAAACCTTCATCTGTTCACTACTCCATGTTCTCTTGCACGTATTTCAAGTATCCCCTAGAGTTCATTAATGACTAGAAGAAGGCTCAAACTTGCCTCGCTGTAATATCTTTACTTTTATTGCTTGATTGATGGGGGAAAACTTTGATCTTTCTTCTACAATTGGGAATTGTTTGTTGCATGTTACCTTCACAGATCTGCAGAAAACTAAAATACTCATGGCTGTGCAAGTACAACCGTGTACATTATTATGTGATGACTTGAAAAAAATCCAAATAAACCCTATGATTGTATTTGTTTTCTTTTGGGTTTATATCTAAAATTGTTTTAACTTATAAGATTCTTCAACAACACCCCCCCTCACCTCCTATTGTTTGCTTATTTCTTGGCAAATTGCTTAAGCAGGTGGTGAACTTACAAGCTGAGCTTTCATACTTGCAAGCGCATTTAGCAACTCTGGAGCTTCCACCACCGCCGTATCCGCTTCCTCCGTCGCAAATCCTAATGACACCACCTCCCCTATCAATATCTGACCTTCCATCGGCTTCCTCCATGCCTGCAACCTACGATTTATCGACACTTTTTGATCCGATGGCGCAACCTCCATTGGCCATGCAGCAGCGGCATATGGATCCGCATCAATTTGGAGGTGCTTGCTCATCATCAACAGGCTGTGGTGATCTTCAAGCCTTGGCGCGAGAACTCCTTCACAGACAAGGTTCTCCGCCGCCTCGCTCTTTGCCGTGCACCGATGCTTCTTCATCACCTTCTCCCTCTAAATGAGATCGACATTACCTATTAACAGAGTACTCGCAGCGGAATTTGTGTCGATCAAATATAGCAAGGAAATTCAATTTTCATGTTGTTTCAATGAGCAAGTAATCTTAATAACAGATGTCTCAGTTAATTTTTTTTCCCCTCTCGAAATTAGTTTATACAAAGTGAACTTGCTAGTTGCATCATGTTAAACTTTACCATCGTAGGAGAATAACATTTAAGTTGATTGGGGACTAACAATTACAAGCATGGTTTAAATTTTTCCAAGCATAGAAAATGTTGCCAACCTAATTTCTGCATTATAGAAAATTTTACTGCAATAAACCTTCCGGAATTTCGGATAGTTTGATGGTGTAAGATCAGACATCATTTGAGATGGGGGCCGCTAACCACTAACCCCTACAAGTCTCCGGCAAACACAAAATCTACGATTGAATATGGCATACCAAACTCCCATATTACATGTTAAATTTGCGAAACCATTCAGATTTCAGTTGCTGGTAGCCCTCGAATTTGCTAAACCATTCAGATACGGCGTCGCGAGGTTTTCTACTAACGAGACACGTGTACTGAAACAGATGCCCAATAATTTGGGCCTGGTCGGATTGCTCAAAGCGGCCACACAAGCTGCAGAATATTCATTGCATAACAGGACTTCATAATTTGGGTGGATAAATGTTTAAATTCGGGTACCGGAATGCGCTGACCAATTTCTAGCAGTCACCTCTTCGGGATCTGACACAACAATCAGTAAATTATACAGAGAAAATCTTAGTTGCCAAATTTTCTCGAGTTTATCCTTCGGACATGTTACTAATTGACTAAGTTTTAGGTGCACCCTGCGTGAAAAAGCCCAGGCATGTGCTTGCATTTTCCAACCCCAACTGGCGTAAGTAACCCCAGCATTAACTGAGTTGTTCAGTAAAGAGATTCGGCACACGGGACTAAATACTATCTTACACGCAATGAACAAAGGATTTGTGTTTTTAAATACTTTTAAGGATCAAACCGATACTTTGCAATTGGGTTTGGCTTCTCTAATGGCATAGTCTCTCAAGACATGTTCCACTTCTTCCACCACTCCCAGTCTTCTAAACCACCCAGCTAATGAACTTGATGCTTCTCGTCCAATCATGAATCCATCCTTCTCCAAATCTATCAGAAAATCCAAGGCCTGGTTAAGCTTGTTCTCTTTTTCATATGCAGATAATACTAAAGCTACACATTTGTCACTAGGTGCAAGTCCAGCTTTCCTCATATTCTCAAATGCAATATGTGCTTTTTGACTTTGACCAGCCATTTGATAGGCGTTTATAAGGAGTGCGCACATTCTCGCGTCCGGTGTAATAGCTGCAAACTGAATTGCATCAAACACCCTTTGAGCTCCTTCGGAATTGCCAATCATGGAATATGCTCTTAACAATGCCTTGTAAATTTCACTTCCTGCATAAATTTCTTGGGCGTCCATTTCTCCAAGGAGAAACTCTCCTTGGTCAGCCATTCCAGCTCTGATGTAGGCCATGATCATTGAGCCATATGATCTTTTATCCAAAGGTTCACCAAGCAACTTGATCTCTTCAAAAGTTTCTTCTGCTGACTTCAGATTGCCAGCTTTGCTATACATGTGAACCATGGTGGTTAAGGTCACCTGATCGCAAATTAAACCTTTACTCTTCATTGCTAAGAGAGTATTTTCAGCATTTTGAAGCTGGTTTTGCTTCCCATAACCATGAATTAACTTGGTATAGTCACGGATATTGGCTTCAAAGGATTCTTCTTGCAAAGCAAGTTGTGCTGCCTACAAAGATTGCGGCAAGTCAAAAATTAAGTTAAGGTTTGATAGAGCATTTCAAGGCCAGTTAGGACATTCCAAATAAACAGAAACACACATATACTCCTGGGAAGAAGCCATCACACAACAAGATATCTACTTCTCATCTCATCCTGAAAGAATAGTTTAGAGAATCAGAAATAAGCCTCTCAAAACAGGCGTATCTGCATTCTTTCCGTTTAGTAGCTGTAAAAAAAATGAAGATTGAAAAAAAAACCTAAATGACTTCGACTAGGCAGAGACCATGTGATTCCCCCAGAACTTATGCGTGAACATCAACTCCAGTCTAAGTAATAGATATAGTTGCGCTCAATGGATGGCAGTAAAAAGTGAATTCAGAGTGCAGCAGAACATAGATGAAAACTAAGGAAAATAGCTTAACAATTCCTATCAAACACAATGTTATCAAGGATGAGGTTGGTGCTGGACAAACTCTCACAACATACCACTGTAACTGTAGCTATTGTTGTGAATGAAACACATGGCTATAGAAATAATTTATCCAGGTTCACAGGAACTGGTACAGAGACTTTGGCGGTCATGCCCCCATGCCTCACAGACAAGACCTAAAACAAAGGTTGAAGGGAAACAAGTAAAAAAATTACAAAATTTTGTGCACAACTCTCATATGAGCAAGGCACCCGGCCATATCTTACAGATTGAATTCGATACAGAATCAAAATTAAATAAATTTTGATCAAATGATCCATGCTTACCAGTGCCAGATTGAATTCCATATGACACCGGTTAATTAATCAAACAACTGTCAGTTTGTCAAAAACCAATAATGTGGGGCATATAAGTTCAAAACAACACAAGCCAATATATTCTCCGCAAATCAAACTTCATAAAAAAAAGGAATGAAGGTTCAATGAGAAATCTTATCCATTTTAATAGCAAAATACTAGCACTAGAGTGTGTTAGATTCAATCGCCATCACCGAATGTAGACTCTGGTTGTTTAATTTAGGTAAAGATTAATATAATCGTGTTGGAATGGAGTAGATAAATGAGACGGAATGAAGTTCTTGATCAGTTCTCTTCAATGCCAAGAATTTCAGTACATTTCTCCGGTTAACCCAAAATTTGTAACTTCTATCAATCACATGGATGCTTAAAAGAACTGAGAAAATGAAAAATTCATACCTCGAGATATAGCGGATGTTCCATTATCTTCAATTGTTTAAGAACCACCAGCCAATCAGCCCTCCTAGGCTTCATAATCCTCACCCAAGCAGCCAACAACTCCGATAAACTGCCTTTTTCAGGAGAAAGACAGATAATCTGCTTCATCAGTGCCTTGCATCTCTTCGTCATTTTAGGTGGGAGTTGAGATATTACCTGTTTATGCTCTTCTACACCAATTTCAATCCACTTAAACCTTCGCTTTTCTTCTTTTACTTCTGTCGTTCCCGTCTCTTCTGCGTTGGTTACTGCTAATACGGGCCTAAAATGATCGCTTCGAGAACCCCATTTCACTGGTTTTTGATAAAACAAGTTCCCCCAGAATCGGCAAAAACTGGGTTTTATAACCGTAATTTCTTCGAACACTCGGTAGGTTGAGTTTGAACAGAAAAACGTGTTACTGTAACAGGAAGCCATGGCCGAAGCAAAATATCAAAAATATCGAAACATCAACTTGATCTTGCACAGCATCCGTGCCTGCTTCGTCCATGATTGAAGATAACAAATCCTACTGATGTATGTTGCCAAACGGACCTTAAACATTTATTGGGCCCTAAACATCCGTATCTTTGCATTGTCCAATCCGTTCGACTTGCAGTTTGACTCCCAAGCCCAACCCATTTGAAAGGAATAACAAGATAAAGCTCCCCTGCTCTGCGTTAGAGACTTTGTGATCACGAAAGACTCCGGACAATGATGGCCAATCGTTAATTTCAATTTTTTCTAAGTCGTGTGAGTATTAATAAACATTTTTTTTGGGTAATTATCAAGATCACTGAAATCTTTCAAATTACGACAAGTACACCCCAACTTCATGAAAGATTATGACATGTAAGATCTGAATTATAAAATTGTTAACCGTACCAAGTTCTAAATACCTAAAACACCCTTATCCTTAGTACGGTATTACAGTTCGCGCGTTTAGATATCAGAGCATTTTATTTGCCAATGTACCAGCGGAACGCCAAAAGTAAATCGAGGGTGTTTAGGTCATAAAAGATTCTAACTTGGACTCTCTGAGAGAGCAAAATTAAAAATGCGATCTAAATCTCAACCCTTCCCTCTGCATCGAGAGTTCCCTCACTCTCTGTGTCCTCTCCACTCGACTCTCCTCTCTACGAGTCTTGTACTCTGTGATTTTGGTGCGATCGGAAGCTGCACAGCCACGTCGACTCGCCGAGTTAACTCGTCATCATTACTCGATTAAAAGTAAACCAAAACATCGTCATTTCTTTCTGATTCCCTTCATTTTTCTGTTTCAGATCTGACTCACTGAGTGGCAGCTAGTTCAAACTCGGGAATGGCTTCCTCGGAAGCCGATTCCCGCTTGAGCCAAGTTGTAGCTCCGGCACTCGAAAAGATCATAAAGAACGCGTCGTGGCGAAAACACTCGAAGCTTGCTCATGAATGCAAATCCGTTATCGAGAAACTCAATTCTTCGCAGAAACAGCCTCCTTCTTCGCCGACAGATTCGGAGCCCGACGGCTCCATCCTGGGCCCACTCCACGATGGCGGGCCTGTGGAATTCTCCCTTTCCGAATCAGAGTCCATCCTTAGCCCTCTGATCAATGCATGCAGCACTGGCTTCCTTAAGATCGTCGATCCGGCCGTTGATTGTATTCAAAAATTGATCGCTCTCGGTTGCCTTCGTGGTGAGGCGGACAGCAGCGGTGGTCCCGAAGGGAAACTTCTGTCTAAATTAATCGAATCCGTTTGTAAATGCCACGATTTGGGTGACGATGGGATTGAGTTGTTGGTTTTAAAATTGCTTTTATCGGCTGTTACGTCGATGTCGTTGAGGATTCATGGAGATTGTTTGTTGCAAATTGTGAGAACATGTTATGATATTTATCTAGGAAGTAAAAATGTGGTTAATCAGACGACAGCGAAAGCGTCACTGATCCAAATGTTGGTGATTGTTTTCAGAAGAATGGAAGCAGATTCGTCGACGGTCCCTATTCAACCGATTGTGGTAGCTGAATTAATGGAACCGGTTGAAAAATCTGATGCGGACGGATCAATGACAACGTTCGTACAAGGGTTTATAACCAAAATTATGCAAGATATTGACGGAATGATGAATCCAGAGAATAAGATTTCATTAGCTGCGCATGATGGTGCATTTGAAACCACAACTGTAGAGACTACGAATCCGGCGGATTTATTGGATTCAACGGACAAGGACATGTTGGATGCCAAGTATTGGGAGATTAGTATGTATAAGACGGCATTGGAGGGGAGGAAAGGTGAGTTGGTGGACGGAGAAGGAGAGAGAGACGATGATTTCGAGGTTCAGATTGGGAATAAGCTAAGACGGGATGCGTTTTTGGTGTTTAGAGCGCTTTGTAAGTTGTCTATGAAGACCCCTCCTAAGGAGGTATTGGCAGATCCCCAATTGATGAAAGGAAAGATTGTGGCTCTTGAGTTGTTAAAGATTTTATTGGAGAATGCCGGGGCTGTGTTTAGGACCAGTGAGAGGTATACACGTTGTTCATCATTGACTGCTATATTTGTTGCTACGTATTGGCTTTTTTTTTCTTTTTATCCCCTTTAATTTGGTGTTCTAAATAGCTGTTCGAATAATTGTTACATACGAGAATTTATTTGCTGGAAACAAATTCGTAATTATGATTCAAGTTCTTTGGAAATATGATCATAGGTTCTGGGTTAGATTAAATGCTTAGTTAGTGATGAAATAGTATTCTTAAGTGTATGCCAAGTACAGTAGAATTGATGTGGGATATTAGAACGATTGTGAGAGTGAAGATGACTTGTGGTGATCACTTACAACTTGTGGGAAGTAGAGGTGCATTTTGATGTGAGGTCAAATATAGATCTTGGTTGATGGAAATTCTTTAGCAAATGTAAAAATTATCTTGGTGGAGTGAACTTTGAGATGAATGGCATGCTTCTGATGTTTTTGAATATCACTAGGAGGTTCTAATCCATTTGAACTATAATTGTTGCCTGCTCCATTGATTATTGCTTGTAGAACGGAGCAGGCAACAATTATTCCAGTCTGTACTTACCTAATTGTGGATCATAATCCTCATAACAAACTCTTCTTGGAGTAGACTGTTTCTTGTTTGAGGATGGCCTTTTGCCTTTGTACAAGTATGCCACTTATCCAAAGTCTAAAGTTGGTTTCTATTTACTTGATCACCTTTGGAAAATATTTTAGGTAAATTTATCATTTAGGTTCACTACATCAGGTATTATTTAATCATCAAGTTTGGTCAATACATCATAAACTCCTCTGAATGAGGGAGGTTAGGCTCTGTGTGCTGGCTGCTGATGAATACATAGCTTAAAATGTCAGTGAGGTCTTGGGAGGAGAGTTCAGAAGGCGAGAAGATCACTTTTGATTCATTGCCCAGGCACTTATGGTACTTTGTAGGTTATTAATCTGGAATAAACAGATGATCTTTCTTAGATGTGGATCTCTTGTCCCAGGGAGATATTTCTTAGGGGTCACGGGGGGGAGCTTGGTAATCTGCTCAGGAATTGTATAATTTTAGCATTAAAGTGGATGATTTAAGTTCAAGGACACAGTTGAATGGCTGAAGACAAATTTGGAAAATAGGAACCATATGCAAGTAGCTTTAACATATCAAGTGTCTGCTAAAATACTAGTTGTAATGCTAAATGCTCTTTTTGTTGGGAGTCATTTGGTTGTAAATGGAGAAGGGCCTACGAAGGATCAGAGAAAGCTGTTTTACATCTTTTGGAATAGACTCAAATTTTGGACTTTATTATTTTGAGCTTGTCTAAAATGATGAATTAAATAAAACCACCCTTATTCTTTTTTAGAAATTTTATGTCATGTTCTCTAATCTAACTTTGAAAAACTTGTCTATTAAGGTCATTATAGAATTTTTGCTAAAAACTTGGAATGGCAACCCAACAACTAATAACTTTTTGTTAAAAATACCTATCAGTATGAGATCTATTTGAGAAAACAAAGTGAAACTGAACTTTTAATATCATGGATCTTTGTGTTCATCAGTGTATGCTTATTTATCTAGCATGGAGGGACAGGGAAAGTGTTTCTTTGATCGAAACTGGTCCTTTGTCGGGAAAATCTGGTCTGTTTGAGGCTGGTGACATTTTGTTTTCATATTTTATCTCTTTTTGGGAGGAAAATTGGCAGTCTCTTGTACATTTTATTCTCATACATTGCAACGCATGTGCTATTTTATGTTAAAGAAATACTCAAGTTGGACTTTGCTGCATGGTGAAACAGGTTTTTGGGTGCCATCAAGCAATACTTGTGTCTGTCATTGTTGAAGAACAGCGCTTCAACTCTTATGATGGTTTTCCAGCTTTCTTGCTCCATTTTCATTAGTCTAGTGTCAAGATTTAGAGCTGGACTAAAAGCAGAGATTGGGGTGTTCTTTCCGATGATTGTGCTCCGAGTTTTGGAAAATGTTGCTCAACCAAATTTTCAACAGAAGATGATAGTGCTTCGGTTTCTAGAGAAGCTCTGCATTGATTCACAGATCTTGGTTGATATCTTTATTAACTATGACTGTGATGTAAACTCATCAAACATATTTGAGAGGTACTGTTTCATCCTTTAGAATTCGTACTATTCCTTGCAATCAAACAAAGGCTAGGAGGATAATGTGATTTCTAAATTTCAATTAGATTTCATTGTTGATTTGCATTTAATTTGTCTTCACAATTTGAGTGACATTGACTTGGTTTTTGAGGTGTCGCACTTTTATTGTAGAATGGTCAATGGACTTCTTAAAACTGCTCAAGGTGCCCCTCCTGGTACTACCACCACACTATTGCCATCTCAAGAGGCAACTATGAAACTTGAAGCTATGAAGTGCTTAGTGGCTATTTTGAAATCAATGGGAGACTGGATGAACAAACAGTTGCGTATTCCAGATCCTCATTCTAATAAGAAATTTGAGGCAGTGGAGAACAGTTCCAGCTGTCCTGAAACTGTAACTGTTCCCATGGCAAATGGGAATGTGGACGAGCCTGTGGAGGGATCAGATTCTCATTCTGAAGCTTCCAGTGAAGTTTCTGATGTTTCATCAATTGAACAACGCCGGGCTTACAAGCTTGAACTTCAGGTAAGCAATATATATAATTTTCTTTTGATACAAGTGGACCAAGTTCCAACTCTTCTTTTATCTTATTGTTGTCTGTGGAAGCTAATGTAAAATATGTGGCAGGAAGGTATATCTCTTTTTAATCGCAAACCCAAGAAAGGAATTGAATTTCTTATTAATGCAAATAAGGTGGGCAACACCCCAGAGGAGATAGCAGTTTTTCTTAAAAATGCCTCTGATTTGAATAAGACTTTGATTGGTGATTATCTTGGAGAAAGGGAAGAGTTATCACTTAAAGTAATGCATGCCTATGTTGATTCTTTTGAGTTTCAAGGCATGGAGTTTGATGAGGCAATTAGAGTCTTTCTACAAGGCTTTAGGTTGCCTGGTGAGGCTCAAAAGATTGACCGAATAATGGAGAAGTTTGCTGAACGTTACTGTAAATGTAATCCGAAGGCGTTTACTAGTGCTGACACAGCTTATGTCCTCGCATATTCTGTAATAATGCTCAATACTGATGCACATAATCCTATGGTGAAGAACAAGGTGAGTTTACATTTTTCATTTGAATCAATTATACAATTAAGTGGGAATGTTGACAAATATTTTTTCCCCATCTCTCATTGAAATATGCAGATGTCAGCTGATGATTTTATAAGAAACAATCGTGGCATAGATGACGGTAAAGATTTACCTGAGGAGTATCTGAGGTCTTTGTTTGAACGAATATCAAGAAATGAGATCAAAATGAAAGGAGATGATTTTGCTCTTCAACAGAAGCAGTCTATGAACACAAATAAAATATTGGGCTTGGATAGTATCTTAAATATTGTGATCCGCAAACGTGGAGACGAGAAGTACATGGAGACTAGTGATGATCTCATCAGACACATGCAAGAACAATTCAAGGAAAAGGCTCGCAAATCTGAGTAAGACTGACTCACTTTTCCCGTTCTTTGATTCTGATGCTATACCATCAGCACTTTTTTGTCTAGCAAAATCTAAATGATCCAACATATATAATAGCCATAATTCAATCCCATGGGCTTATATTTTATCATGTTAGCTATTTTTTGCCCTGGATCCAAATCCGGACAAGTGTGTGAAAAGTGTTGCATCTAGTAGAAAACTTTATATTTTGATTTTCTTCTTGATTGTGTACTGTCTGGAATACGCAGATCTGTTTATTATGCAGCAACTGATGTTGTGATTCTAAGATTCATGATTGAAGTATGCTGGGCTCCTATGTTGGCTGCGTTCAGTGTGCCGCTTGACCAAAGTGATGATGAAGTTGTAATAGCTCTGTGCCTTGAAGGTTTTCGTTCTGCAATACATGTTACTGCTGCAATGTCCATGAAGACTCATCGGGATGCTTTTGTAACTTCATTAGCAAAGTTCACTTCTCTCCATTCTCCTGCTGATATCAAACAGAAAAATATAGATGCTATCAAGGTTGGTATTATGCTTCACTCTCTTCTAGTTGTACAAGGTGAGAATGAAATAGAAATGGTCTTGTTTCACAATCCTACTCTGTTCTTTAATATTTGTATAATAATTTTTCTCTATGAATAATAACTTGATTTGGGTTTTAGTATTTTTCTGTCACTAGAACTAAATTGAACTTGTTTCTGAACTAGTTTTTTCACTTTATGTTCTTTTAATAGCTTGCTTTATTGTGTGATTTTATATCAATCTGATCATTGTTTCCATTTTCAAACTTGGCATGCATGCTACTGAAGCCCAGAGGTGGTTTGGTTATCAAATATGTGTGTGTGTGAAATTCTTCCACTGATGTTGGATATGATTTTTATATCATGCACAGGCAATAGTCACAATTGCAGACGAAGATGGAAATTATTTGCAGGAAGCCTGGGAGCATATTTTAACATGTGTATCCAGGTTTGAGCATCTACATCTCTTGGGAGAAGGTGCTCCTCCAGATGCCACTTTCTTTGCTTTTCCCCAAAGTGGTGAATCAGAAAAATCAAAACAAACTAAGTCAACAATACTTCCTGTTCTAAAAAAGAAAGGACCTGGAAGGATGCAATATGCAGCTGCTACTGTGATGAGGGGTGCGTATGATAGTGCTGGCATTGGCAGCCCTGCTTCTGGGGTGGTCACGTCTGAACAGATGAACAGTTTAGTCTCCAATTTAAACATGTTAGAACAAGTTGGCAGCTTTGAAATGAATCGTATATTCACTCGAAGCCAGAAGTTGAACAGTGAGGCAATAATAGACTTTGTTAAGGCTCTATGCAAGGTATCCATGGAGGAACTTCGATCTGCATCTGATCCAAGGGTTTTTAGCCTCACAAAGATTGTTGAGATTGCGTATTTCTCGTCCCTTTTAGCATATCTTCTTTTCATCTTGATTTATTGCTATTTATCTGTTGCTATAACAAAATGGTAAGGCTAATACGATTTATTTTGTTATGACAGGCACTATAACATGAACCGCATCAGGCTTGTGTGGTCAAGCATTTGGCATGTCCTCTCTGATTTCTTTGTAACCATTGGCTGCTCCGAAAACCTTTCAATTGCTATATTTGCCATGGATTCTTTACGCCAGTTGTCAATGAAATTCTTGGAGCGAGAGGAGTTGGCTAATTATAACTTCCAAAATGAATTTATGAAGCCTTTTGTCATTGTAATGCGCAAGAGTAGTGCTGTTGAAATCAGAGAACTAATCATCAGATGTGTATCGCAGATGGTTTTATCACGCGTCAATAACGTCAAATCAGGGTGGAAAAGCATGTTCATGGTATTTTGCATTTGCAAATTCTCCATCTTTTATTTTTGAAAAATTTGTCCTAGATATTGCTATTTTGTAACTGTATGACTTTCTTTTCAGGTTTTCACGACAGCGGCATATGATGACCACAAAAACATTGTACTTTTAGCCTTTGAAATAATTGAGAAGATTATACGAGACTACTTCCCATACATCACTGAGACTGAAACAACTACCTTTACAGATTGTGTGAATTGTCTAATAGCATTCACAAACAGTAGATTCAACAAAGACATTAGCCTTAATGCTATTGCATTTCTTCGGTTTTGTGCCACTAAACTTGCAGAAGGGGATATTGGTGCCTCATCGAGGAATAAAGAAAAGGAAGTCTCAGGAAAGATTTCTCCAGCCTCTCCTCAACCAGTGAAGGAAGGAAAATTAGAAAACGGAGAGTTGATTGATAAAGATGATCATCTATATTTCTGGTTCCCTTTATTGGCTGGTAAGGGAGACTGCTTGCATTGGTGGTTTCCATGTTGCGGAGCATTTGATTTTGCTAAAGTTTTTTTAAAGATTGGTACCTTTATGAACATATCATTCTGAATTCAAAATAGAACTGTGTAACATTCAATTATTTGTCTTGTATATGTGCAGGTTTATCAGAACTTAGCTTTGACCCTAGGCCAGACATCAGGAAGAGTGCCTTGCAAGTGCTGTTTGAAACTCTGCGCAACCATGGTCACCTTTTCTCATTGCCTTTGTGGGAAAGGGTGTTTGAATCAGTCTTGTTTCCAATATTTGACTATGTACGACATACTATCGATCCTTCAGGGGAGAACTCTCCTGGGCAAGGGATCGATAATGGTATGGGAGATTTTGATCAAGATGCATGGCTCTATGAGACATGCACTTTGGCCCTCCAACTGGTCGTGGATCTTTTTGTCAAATTTTATAACACTGTCAATCCACTTTTGAGGAAGGTGCTGATGCTTTTGGTAAGTTTTATCAAGCGTCCTCACCAGAGCCTAGCTGGTATTGGCATTGCTGCATTTGTCCGTTTGATGAGCAATGCTGGGGAGCTATTTTCTGATGAAAAGTGGCTAGAAGTGGTTAAGTCTTTAAAAGCAGCAGCTAATGCTACGCTTCCTGATTTTACTTATGTTATCAGTGAAGACAACATATTTAGGAGTCCTGAAAATGCATTGAATGGACAAAGTGATGGGGAGTCTTCTGGTTCTGGCATGCTTGATGATGATTCAGAGAACCTGAGGACACACCATCTATATGCTTCTATGACCGATGCAAAGTGCAGAGCTGCTGTTCAACTCTTATTGATTCAGGTATTGTCTTTTCCGTTTAATGTGATTTGATTGTGGTAAAACTGTTAAAAGACCTTTATAGGTATTGATGACATAAAGTTGAGCATCTTTGTGTTAGGATCTTTAACTTATTGTGCATTTAGAATTTTTGTACTTGTTTTATATGATGCAGCCACTGCACCTGATAAGAAAACATGACTGCTTTTATGTGCTGAATTTAAAAATCAATTAATTGTGCTGTTGACAAAATCAGAATTAACTATATCATTTCCTCAAGTTTGAATATTGGATGTGATCATTCTTTGATTTATCTGGCAGGCGGTCATGGAGATTTACAACATGTATCGGTCACGTCTTTCAGCTAAAAACACCTTAGTTCTCTTTGAGGCTTTGCATGACATTGCATCCCACGCTCACAAGATCAATAGTGACCACATCTTACGCACAAAGCTCCAAGAATTTGGTTCTGTGACCCAAATGCAAGATCCTCCATTACTACGGCTGGAGAATGAGTCTTTTCAGATTTGTCTCACATTTCTACAGAATCTTATACTGGACAGCCCTCCAACTTATGAAGAGACAAAAGTGGAGTCCCATCTTGTTGACCTGTGTGGGGAAGTTTTACAGTTATATATTGATATTTCTCACTCTGGACGGGTATCTGAATCATCTGCTGGTGGGCAATTGCAATGGCTAATACCTCTAGGTTCTGGGAAACGGAGGGAGTTAGCTGCACGAGCACCCCTTATTGTGGCAACCCTCCAGGCTATCTGTACTTTAGGAGAGACTTCCTTCGAGAAGAACCTAGCTCGTTTCTTCCCTCTTATGTCGAGCTTGGTAAGTTGCGAACACGGGTCGAATGAGGTTCAGGTAGCGCTCAGTGATATGCTAAGTTCATCAGTGGGTCCTGTTTTGCTTCGTTCTCCCTAATGTCGGCGGTGTTGCACTCCACATTTTGTGATGTATGATATTCTTTCAATTAAAGTCTTCTTGTTTTCATTTTCTTCTCCTTTGCTTTTATAATTTGTAATTGTTGCCGGAAAAATAGTTTTATAGTGTATGAAGAGTTAGTGATGGTTTTGGATTGGCTAGTATTTATAAAGCTTGAGTAGCAGCTTATCAGGAGCTTAGATCCCTCTTGTTCAGAATTTATACGTTGTCAGCCGGAGTTTTTGACGTTGTATGCTAGTCGGATATTTTTCCCACATGAATTTCAGGGCCATAATTTACTATAGAAAAATAAAACCGTTATTAGACTTGCATGTAGAGATTTCTTTGGTCATGTTCAGATTTAATTGGCCACTGGAACTGATCCAGAGCCAAAATGTACCACTCGGACATTCTCTCTGAGAAGCGCGCAAGATTTTGTTTAATTAAAATATACTTCTTGATTATTTATTTTTCGAAACGATGTTTACCAAGGGTGGGTTGTTTCAGACTTTCAACCGTAGGGAAAGCCTAAAAGGACGGCATCATCAGAATTCATAGCTATGGGAGTCTTAAATTCAATGGCCGAATTTGACCGTAAAATGCAAGGCATTGAAACAGTTCTATCCAATAACACCTGTTGATGCGGTGCGGAGACAGCAAAGTTGATGAAAATGAAGTTTTGCCGGCTCTCTTAAGTTAATGATCAATTCAGCTCGCCTGGCATGCACCAAACAGGACTTATTACTCAAATCTTCAGTTGCGGACTTAGTCAAGAGTCTCTAGATGCATAAACTAGACTTCCTTATGAAAATGGTTTTCAGATTCATCCATTGAACCCCAATACCTTGTGCGATTAAAATTTTTGCAATGCGACGCGGGTTCTCAAAAAAGGTCACATCAACAGTACCGCAAATGCATATATCAGATGTTTCTACTATTGGCCATCCAACATTTGTGATACTGCCCTCGTCTGTTTTCCCACAATGTCAGGTTCTTTCAAAACCTGTTGGGTATCTCTGCGCCGGAAAATTAAACTCTTTCTTCAACAACGGTTCAAGAGAAGAGGTAAACACAACAGATTGCTGTCCAGTTTTGATTTCTTAACCTCATCTTTTGCGACGATGGAATTGTCCAGCCAGTTTCGACAAATTTTCAAGGTGATCGACGCAGATGGGGATGGGAAGATATCTTCAATGGAGCTGAGTGAAGCCCTTGTGTGCTTAGGATATGACAAGTCAAAAGCCACCGAAGAAGCTAAAGTAATGCTTAAGCAAATGGACTGTAACGGAGACGGGTTCGTTGATTTAGATGAATTTATGGATGCAGTTCACGACAGTCATAGCAATGAGGATTATCTGATGGATGCTTTTCTCATTTTTGATACCGATAAGAATGGATTAATCTCGGCTACGGAATTGAGAAGAGTTCTGACCAATCTTGGATGTGATAAATGCAGCGTTGAAGAATGCAGGCTTATGATCAAAGGTGTTGATAAGGATGGAGATGGCTTTGTTGATTTTGAAGAATTTCAATCAATGATGATCGCAGATAAATCACCTCAGCATTCCATTTAACTCCAAAACATTATGTTCAGGGATGCAAATTTTCCCAGTTGCCGCAATTTAAGTCTCGTTCACTGTTCAGTTTTTGTAATTAAAATGAAGAAGAAAAAGTTTCACGATTGTGTTTGGTTATTAGGAAGAAGAAAAGGGCATTAACACAGTGCAGAATAGCCACCCGTAGAGACTCTAGGCTCCCCTATTTTCCTTGGCTTTTCTGCAAATTGCTTTCCCTCTCTACTCTCAAACACAACACATGGGTCCTCCATATTTTGTCGTATACTTGGAACTGCGATGATTTCGATAGAATAACTACACCCACCAAAAATATCGTCGACTACCTATCGGCAAGAAGCTGTGTATTCTAATTATGCCAAGAGCAAATGTAACGTCATGAGAGTCCTGACAGTTCTAACCACAGACATTCAACTTGCAAACAAACGTACATGAGTTTGACGTGTACATGTTTTCCAGCCCAGCACTTCGCGTTGTTATCCATTATCCCTAAAATTTCTTCCAAGTCAAAATGTTTGTGCCACCATTTTATGATTATGAAAGAAAAAAATAAAAATGACAAACGTAAAAGAACAGGTGAATCCACCAAATAAACCAATTTCAAGACAATAACAAGAGATTATGACATAAAATAGAGATTACCCATATCTCGTGGCCGAAAATTGTCTGGAAAGTATTTGTCGATTAGCCCGATGGGAAGGCACTATTAATCCAACTTCATGCTGTGATCCAAATTGAACAAGCCTCTGTATTCGTGCATGGATGAACTGGGCCAACTTTCGCGGGCTGGTTTCCTCTTGGGTTTACCACCCGAAATTGGAAGTGCTATTATAACACACAATTGTTAGATTTATAACACACAAACACTTGTCAGGGCCCTGACAAATCTACTAATATTAGATATTTCAAAGTTCGATTTGCCTAGAAAATTATATGGACTCAAGTAGTATGCGTACAAGGACGTAAAGGCTTGAAGCTTAGAAGATTCGACAAGGACTCTGAAATCTGCAATCTAGAATCAAATTTAATAATGGTTCAAGATCTGCCAGTTTCGTTTGAATTTACATCTTATTACAGTTATATTGGGACAAATTCTCCAGGGCTTACATTTGCCAAGTTTCCCGTGCAAATAAGATATTCAAGGAGTCGTTGTTTATCATGATGTAGAACAAGCAATTAACATATTTATCCATTAGGGATAATTTAAATGCTTTCTTTCCTACCATTATTGTGAATTATAAATTTTTCTTAGTGGTATATAATAAATAAGCTGCTGGATGCATATTTCAATAAGTTACTTAAATAAGATACTCTAGGATGTCACACTTTTTCCAATATTCAAGCAAATGGGCACTTGGGCAGTGTAATCATTTTGTTTTTCTTTGCTTGTGTTAGAATATTAAAGTTCCATCGTTTGTCATGCTTTTGGAATTCAAAAGAAACTATATACAAAAGTTGATGTATCAAAGCAATCATCATAACTGGAGGGTTTGTCTTTGCAGAGTACAGTTTCTCATCATGATGAGAATCACAGCAGCTCGTGTTAGCCACTTTTAATTTGCATTAAATTTGTAATTAACAATTACTTTTCTCAAGTTCCAACTGAATGATTTTCAAATTACTTCCGAAACCAAACCATATTAAATATTTTTCTCAGGATTCCGACCAATAATTAATCCTTCCAAATATGCCGGAACTCAGGTCTATGACTATTAGAAACCACTTTATGCATAAATATTTGCTAATTCATTGTACTTGTATAGAAAAATAATGTAATTCTTCTGAATAGAAAAATACAGGGTTCCAAGGAATTAGTCTTAGAGGCAAGCCTGCTGCTTTGAGACACAAACTAAATACTATTCTTGTTGAGTGTTCTAGTTTCAAATACATAAAGTCCCCCTAGGAATTGCTTTGATGTTGATTATGGCTGAATTAGTAATTGATTTCGGGAAATTGTGTCAAAGGGGGTTTAAAATTTGGTCCTCCATTGCCAAAGAAAAGTTAACGCAACTTGAAAGTGGCAAGGGCAAGGGAATTCAGTCTTAGGGTTTACAAAAACATTTGCAAACATGACATCGATCAATGTGAAAAGAAGTAGTTGACATTAGACTGCAAATTGCACAAGCGTTTGATTTGAAAGAGGTCATACAAGCAGGTGAAAGGGTGACTGTAATTATTACAATTCGATCACTATCAAGCACATGGCAACATCAGTTAGGTCGGCTGTTTAGCACTAAAATATTCTCAGTGCTCGATGTGGGTTTGATTAATTAACTTCAAAAAAACAAAAAATGAAAGCTTTAGATTGGCCTTCCATGGAGGAGAAGAAATGGATTCAACAATCTCAAGCCACTTAGAGAGAAAAGCGGCTACTCAGTGTGAGAACATGCGACATTTATGCCAGATTCGAAACAATTGGTGGCCTTCACGTGGAGAACAGTTCTTTATTTTCTCCTTTGATGTGGTCCATTCTCTTTAATGGATTAGCTTTAAACACCTTTAATTAAATTATTGTTAATATGGACAACATGTTTGATTTGTTTAACAAGAGAGTTGATTAAGATAAGCATTACAATATTATTATTGCCTACGACCAATGTTACCGCATTTTTCCATGCTTTTGATTCATTTCTTCCACTAGCCATGGGGAAGACTATGTCTTTCTCATAAAGATCAACTTCTTTCTATTAACCAGATTCAACACGTTGATCCTTTCCAAAAGGGTTTGAATCGATGAACCCCGTAAACTCTACGCTGTTTGAACTTGGTTATTAGCTAGCTAGAGACCAGGGAACCCGTAGAGACATGGCATGGAACCAAGATTCAATGATTTCAATCCTTCAACAATACGTTGGGAAATTCTATGCGTAATATTATGAAGCAGAGAGTCATTTTAAATTAACTCCTTTTCACTTCCAAACATGCAATAGTAAGAAAAATGAACAGATGAGTCAGTGTAAATCCTTTTATCTGAAGAAGGGCTTATCCAGTTATAGACTCTGCATGGCAATTTAAACTCATTGACATTATATGTATACTGACTCTTGTTTCTTATCAAATGTTAGAAAACTGGTGATGAGGACGGCTTGGATTTCAGTAACTAGGAGGAGGGAGAGGTGTTGGAAACCGTTGACCGCTGCTCAAGAAAACGATGATTTGTTGTATTACAACCGTGCATTTCCATTAATTTCTTTTGTTTGCTAGCTTGTTTGAAGAGAGAGAGATGGGTTTGTTCCGCTAATCACCACATAGTTTATATAATTAATTGGTGGTTCATCAATTTCCATGTTCGCAAGAAAGACAAATTAAGGTTGGCTTAATCGACTAAGAGAGACGAAAGTAACGTGAAAAGGAGGAGAAGACGGAACGTTTGTCCCGGAGGACAGTCTATCGATCTCATCCAATTCCCGGTTTGTGTTCCTTTATTATTATTAATTAACTCTATCTGATAAGCTAAAGAAAGAGGCTAAAGTAACAGCCTGGTTTATGCATATTTTGTGAATTTCATGCATAAAATATATGCGGTCGATTCAATAACATAAGAGGAAAGTAATTAATATTCTTGATCTTCTTCCTTCTTGTAAACAAGCTGTAAAATTTATCTCAGATGAGAGTTCAAATACAAATTTTGTTTTGCCATTTGTCTGTTGGGCACAAAGTGCGGCGCCCATAGACATAATTCGAATCATGAAATTATAAACTTTAAGGATGACATGACAGCTGCAAATAGAACATAGAGGTCGATGAACCAAGAATTATGCCCTAGAAAATTAAGCAAAGAGAGGAAAAGTTGTGGGTTGTGGCGAAAAATGAAAAGAATACAACGTCCGTCCGACATAGAGCATCAAATAGGTTCATGGAATTCAGGGCTCGGGTGTTGCGATGGTGGTGGCATATAAGTAGCTAGCTAGTGAATCAGAATTCAGGAGACAGAGAGAGAGAGAGAGAGAGACCTCATTTATTCTCTCTGATTAATAATAATCAGGGCAGGGCAATTAGATAACTGCAGCCATTGGTTCACTTAATTTCTCATTCATTCATTCGACCTCTTGTTTTCTTTGGACGCATTACATGTTACTGCAATTGCATAGAAACACAATGGCCGGCCTCTCAGGCTACAGTTTTTCTCTGTGATTGTTGTTTGCTTCAACTGATCAGCATCAAATTGTCTGTGGCTACTGCATGGGTATCTCTTGCAATGTTACTCTGTCAGCGCCCACACGCCTTGGTTTCTCGTTCAGCATACAATTCCATCAAACGATGCACTCAGTCAAACCCATTTTGTCTTCTCTTTCAGAAGCTACTAGTAGTCGGTTAATTTCCTCCTCCCACTAACCACATCCCACCCTTCAGTCGCTATGACTGCAAACAAATTAGATGGCTTGCTTTATTTAATTATTTTCTCAAATATTTAATTCTTAGTTCCGTGCCATAAAGTCAAATTCGGGTTATTGCAAACTAATAGCTAGCAGAGGAAAAGAAATAACATTGACGACGATGGGACGTGGACATGGACATGGCTTACGTTTGAGGGCTTGGGTTGCGGCTGCAGTTGCAGGCTTGCAATTGTCTGGAACTTCAAACTAAAGCAAGCAGAGAAACCACACCACAAACAAAAACATATCATCAATCACTCACCGGAGAGCGAATATTCCGCTGTCCGAGGCGCCCGTGATTGTGCGTGTATGCGGATGCACGTGCGCATGAGTTGGCAGCTTACGTGAAATTATCGCAATATACATATACGGGGACAAAATCCAACGGTGCCTGACGTCTTGTTATAATTTTTGCTGACCCGATAACTTTGACTTGATCCCACGTTCGGACCAACTCTGTTTAATTGAGCCCTCTCATCCTTTAATTCTATTACAGAAATCGCTAACTCTAAGATCATGCACTAATTTACATCTCTCTTCGTCTTTAATTCATTGTCATTAATTAGTATTTGGAGTCAGCATTTTGCATCAATATTTCCATTCTTTTAAGTGCAATGGTTCTATAATATTATAAAAATTTTTATTATATTAATTAAATAATTTTATATATTAATTAGAATGATTGAATTATTTTATTTAAAATTTTGAATATTCAATTGGTGTGAAAAGTAATTGAAGGGAGGGTGAATAAAAGAAGGAAATTAAGAAAGCATGGGGATGGCCATTGGACCATACTTAGGGGGTAAGATATAAAGCAAAGGAAGCGCGGGAAACTGGGGAAGAAACACGTTTCATGATCAAACAGTCATAAACATAAACATCAATGTAATGGCAACAGACCAAGAGCTGAAGAAATTTGAGGGATGGGGTGTGTTGTTTGCCGGAATCGAGAGTCGCCCTTAAGACACGCTCTGACTCTCCTGTCGTGACCCACTGTGCTCCGGTGGGTCCACTCCAATTTCCCATGACCCGCCACATCCACATTCATCACCTTCTCCCATTAAATGCCCCTACTTCTACTTTCAAATTAGCATCATTTGCCACTCCATGTCCGTTACGTCATCGCCGACTGTAAACTAAATATGCAACAGAATAATAAGTAAATGCCTAACTTCAACCCAATCCGTCGTCGTCGTCGTTTAATTGTGTGTTGTAACCCTCTTCATTTCAAAGAACCTCCATCACCACCCTCTGATCTTCGGTTTTTAATTTATCTTTGTCATTATCCAAAGAAAATAACGTCTTTTATTAACTGATTCACTTTGTCATTTTCTATTGTTTGGTGCGTTTAACCTGGATAAAAAGAATCTTAAAACTCTTTTACATCTATCTTATTTTATAGAGCAAAAGAGGGAATCCGATTAAGCATCTTACAGGCTAGGTTCATCTTCATTTGTAGCATTAGACATGGATCATATAAGTATCAGTTCAATTCTTCCGCTAATGTTATGCTTTAGTTAGGATGATGAAATGTAGGAAACAAGACAGACTCAACAATGGAGAAATTTTGATGCCATCTTTGTGTCTTCCCTTGGACAGAGTTGCAGGCATCCATCTTGCAGGAAACCAGAAGCAGAAATTAAGGAAGAAGAAGAGAGAAAGGAGGAGATAAAAAGTAAGAAAGCAATGAGTTTTCATCGAGCCAATGAAGGAGCGAATATATGACGATGTTCAAATACTACCGAGGCTTTTTCGTGTTGTTGGCTATATAGATAGATATCAGAGAGACACGTAGAGGGAGAGAGAGAACATGGAGTTGTGGTGACGGTGTGAGAGGCAACAGAGAGAGAGAGAGGGTGAGGCCCCACTGCACCGCCCATGCGCACGCTCTTTTACCAAAACTATACCCATCATCGATCCGATACCTTGACCTAACCCTAACCCAACAACATTAACGCTACACCCAAAAAATTAAAAACCCAAAAAAAAACCACCCAGACATCGCCAACTCCCCACCTCTCCTCTCTCCGTCTTTTATTCTTTCTTAACCTTTGCTCCTTCATCTTCACCCAAACCTTTACCCAACAACTTCTCTTCACAGGAGATAGATGGACCTGAAACAACCTAAGAAAAACGAACTCTCGCTCGCATCCGAAGTTAGGGAGAAGAAAGATTGGCTTGATTCGGCTATTTCAGCTGAAAATTTGGCAGGTGATGTTTAAAAGCCCTTAATTTTTTCTTTTCTAGCAAAGGTTGTAGTATTTGATCCATCAAATTTCCGAAAAAAGCAAGGCAAGAAAACACAAGAGGAAGCAAAAAGGGCAAAATCCAACTCAATCTGTCTTCTTTCTGATCAATTCTCACGGCCGGTTTTTGGTTTGTATGAGCTAAGCTTAGCTAGCCAATTAGAGTTTCAATATGAATCCAGTTACAGCTCATGGACGTCCTCTTCCACCTCCTTTCCACACTAGAGATATTCATCTGCAGCCACATCATCAGTTTCAACAACAACAACACCAGCAAAATTCTGAAGAAGAACAAAGTGGTAACGGCAGCTTTCTAAATCGCGGCCAAAAACAAGATCGCGATGAAAACAACATCACCACCACTGCAACAATAACAACAACCACCGCTCCCAACACAACTGAAGATAAAGAACTGGCCATCGTTCCCGGAGAAGGAGAAATCTCAAGAAGACCCCGAGGCAGACCAGCCGGGTCCAAAAACAAGCCTAAGCCGCCCATCATCATCACCCGTGATAGCGCTAATGCCCTCCGATCTCATGTCTTGGAAATCGCCAACGGTTGTGATATAATGGACAGTGTATCAACTTTTGCAAGGCGAAGACAAAGAGGGATTTGCATTTTGAGTGGTACTGGCACTGTAACTAATGTAACTCTAAGACAACCGGCTGCGCCAGGCGCTGTAGTGTCCTTACACGGCAGATTCGAGATTTTATCGCTTGCGGGAACATTTTTACCGCCTCCTGCGCCACCGGCTGCATCAGGATTGACGATTTATTTAGCCGGTGGTCAGGGTCAGGTAGTTGGTGGAAGCGTGGTGGGTCTGCTTCTTGCTTCGGGTCCGGTGTTGATTATGGCAGCTTCTTTTGGTAATGCGGCATATGAGAGGCTTCCGTTAGAGGACGAAGAGACACCGGTGGCATCGATGCCTGGGAGCATGCCACTAGAGTCGTCGCCGGAAATTGTTGGACAGCCGCAACAACATCAGCAGCAACTATTGCAAGATCCCAATGCTCCTTTCATCCATGGGTTGCCACCAAATCTTCTAAATTCAGTGCAATTACCGACTGAAGCATATTGGGGCACTGGTCGCCCTCCTTATTAACGGAAAATAAACTTGTGTTGCTTCCTTGTTCTTTTCTTAATCTTTTCCCTCTCTTTGTTTGACCTTTCCAATCACCTTTCATTCTTCTTCTTGTGTAAGTTAGTTTATGTTTCAGATGTTTATCTTGGAATTCATCTACCTTTGATTGAAGAAGGATGTACAAATTAAAGAATTTTTCCTTTTTTTTCCATTTGGCTTTCATCATATCAGAATAGCTTTCTGTGTTCCACCCAATTCAAAACATCTTGAGGATGCATTAGCTAGCAAAGACAGTAGTCCCACTCCGATCTCTTTTCTTTTTCTTTCTAGCAGTTCTGATAACTTGTCTGATAATTGTTCATCCACTCTTTGCTGAAAAGGAAGCAAAACAATAATAAAACCACCTATTTTTCAGGTTCATTCTTTGTGCTTAAGGTTGCAGGTTTCTCATATCTTGCACGATTCTACTGCAACATCTTTTTTTATTTCTTTAAAAAGTTTTCATTCACCAAGTTTCTTTATATTTTCCTTGAACAAATATATCGTCTTGAAGCTTCTTACAAATTTAGCTTCTTGTAATTAGATAAAACCCGAAATAATAACCAGAAATTTAGCCACTTCAGTGCATGCATTTATATCGTTGTATTTGTAATTATATATGCTTTGTCACATTTACTTTAGTTATCAGTGACTGTGAGTATGATGGGTGGGTGGACGGCGAATCATCACTTGAAAGGAGTGTGATGATCGGTGAAAGGTATGAGCTCAGGGTTTTCTTGTCTGTTTGTTTTATTTTTTGATTAGGGTTTATTATAGAATCAGAGAAAGAAGAGCATTGAATACTGGGTTACACGTGCGCTGCTCTGTAAAAGCTCCTTTCCCAGGCAGCTACGCTTCCACATAAAGGCAATCAACAACCAGGACAAATAGACATCAAGGGTTAAAGTTTCTCTCCCTCTCTCTCTCTGAAATTGTCACTGCCTGCAGTGGGAGCGAATCAAGCAGTGAGGTAAGTCATTGTAAAATAAACTGTTTGTCTTGATTCTAAAACTGGATTCTCTTCGAAATCCTGGCTTTGGGTTTCTCTGCAATAAAAATTCCACCACTACACGACATTTCCTTTCTGCTTGGGCATTATTTTTTCGAAATTTTTTTACTTATATGTCAACTTGACCATTTCTTCTCTTAATCACAGTTTCCGATCATCTATTTTCTGGACAGTTTAATAGTTTGCATTGGATCCTTATTCTGTATAGTCATATCATTTTAGTTTTAAGTCACCATTGTTGCCCGTGTTTATTATATCAATATTATCTTCTTCTTCTTCCTAATCTTCAACAATTATGAAGTACATATGCAGAGGAAAAGGTCGCTTCTTTGTCTCGTATTGTAGGCTTCATAAGGCTCATATTTAAGTCTTCCGCATGCTAAAAAGTATCAATTGAAATTTTTATGCTGATGAATTTCCCTCCCTGTAAAATCCTTAAAATCTTATCATTTTATCGCTAAATACTTCGTGTTTTCTGGAGCTTCATCTCTGCCTATCCCTTCGTGCGTGCAAGGTTTTTGGTAAAAAATTAAGAAATCTTTATAATTTTTTTCTTGGACTTGTACAACTTGCAAGTGATAAGTGGGTGGACCATGTCTAATATGCCTTGAGAAGATAACATGATCTGGTTCTTCATGATTAACACCTCCAGGTTCTTTGAACCACACTCCAATGATTATCAGTACATATTAAAGATACTATCCCTTATTATGTATGCCTTTTTACATTCCTTTTTTGGTAGCAGCCTAACCTGCCATCTCGTGAAAGACAACTCCATCGCTTCAAATCCCCCACTTTGCAGTTTTGATGCATAATTGTGGACGATGCTTTAGTAGAATCCTGTCCGAAAACTTATTCTTTCTGTAATGCAGTGCTTTAAGGTGGACCCTTTTGTGCCTTCGTGACCTATCATTCTGTTACCCTTGTGTTGATTGTTGTCTCCACAATATCATTAACTTGAAGCATAAGAAGTCTCCTTTTCCTCTCCTACCAAACCATCTACATATACCTCATAAAGCTAGCTCCTCATGGAACGTCAGGAGTTGTGAATATATGCCCCAAGTAAAAAAAAACAATTGTTGATTTCGTGACTCCATTTTTTCCGGTGTACTGCTTGTCATAAACATAAATAGCTTTAATCTGCTTTATGTAAAGGGCATAGAAACTCTTAATGTGTTCGTGTAGGTGGGTGAAGTTTCGTATATATTGAAAAATCACTGCAACAGATTGTAGAGTGCTCATAATCTATGGAGGTCTGATTTTCTGCATGCTATCTGGTATTGATTGGCAAGTTGGATCCGAATCGATAATAACCCTGCAGGAGAGGTTTTGTTCCATAAATTACTTAAATTCGGTAAATGTTTTTATCGTAATGGTATCATCTCGTTACCCTGAGGCACCCATCGCCTGCTTGCATCACTGTCAACTTCTCCCCAAAGTTCAAACCTCTAATTAACTTTACTCGAAAGTACACAGATGACCACAACATCTTATGACAGCGACGATGCTTGGCTTAATTACCATGCAAAAGATACATACCTTATTATCTCTACGTAAGCTCGCGATGTTTGAATTCTACATGATTGCAATTGGCTAATATTAGCTTGAAGAATTTGAGAAAAAAATTTGAAGCATAGGGACCGGAAATGACATGTTGATGATTGCCATTTAAAATTTGAACGGAGTTTTATGAAAACTATAAGAATGATGATTTTCATTAGGGATGTTAAATCAATTTTGTACAACGATCCAAACACCAAATGGGTATTTTGATTTTTGCGTACACTAAAAGATGGATTACAACAAACCCAAGACTTCAAAATGAACAATCGAAAGAAGCCTGCCTACTAGTTCTGTAATTAGAATTCTATCCGCAGCCGCCGCATTTCGGGGCGGAAGGTGGAGCTGGAACTCAAGGTTCGGTGGGCAAGACTCCTTATGTCCTCTCGAGAACAGTCCCGTGAGATACGAACTAGCACCCAAAGAGCACCCCATTGATCATTTCCTTTGCACTTCTGTAATTTGAAATTTCTGGTCTTTCAGGAACGAGTCTCCTAGAACATAAATTTCTCCAAAAAACAAAAGAAATCCTTTTACCATGCTGTGCGAGATGGCAGAGTGCAAGCTCAATGTGTCGCCTGATTAGTGCAGCTTCATTGTTTGCATTTTGTACAATCCATGGAAGTGCTCCATCCTCTATGAGAAGAGATCTGGCACTTTTCATACCTGTGGCAGCAGTGTAGCTTATAAATCAAACTACAGAAAACTTGACTTCAAAATTATCATCTCTACTATTTTCTGAGCAACTACAACCCTAGAAAAAATAAAAGGTTGCAACCATGAAATCAAGTCCAAACGTAAGAAGTAAGATCATATTATAGCATTGTCCAAGCTGCAGAGTCAGGAATGATGATTAATGCCACATAGTATGCCAAAAAATCCTTTTCTTTGGCACAGGAGGATTCTTTTGATAAGAAAAAGTAGATGTTTTTCAATATACTGTTCATTTGGAAAGAATTATCAAACGATACTATCATCCACATGCAGTTGTAAAAGAAAAAGGCTTCTTCAACGGTTAATACTAAATAATTACGAGAAAAATGTTAACCTTCAGCACATGCTCAGGACTCGCATTTTGCAAAGTTTAGCAATTCCTCACGCAACTTGAGATAGAACATCCGGATGTCCACATCTTACCATTACTAGCAAGGCCCTAATTCCACCTTCAGACCTCAGCTTCATTTGAAGCTTATCTGGAGACAAAAAAGAAGTAAACATATAAAAAATTCCACGGCATATGTTAGACCCGCTTAAGGACCGACTGAAACAACAATTGCTTCACGAAGCTAAAATCATGGCCCAAAAAAGACATATTACATGTCTCTATATGCCAGTATATTAATATTTACAAATATAAAATAAGAAAAAAATTATTTTGATCACATAATGGTGTCAAAATTTTCTTTCTCTGCTGAAAATTGTTGTTGATGTATTCATTTTACGCAAACTACAAAAAATTCTTAAGAATTCCTCTATTTTGTTTGACACCCAAACAAACAAATCTCATAAGTTCAGTAGCATGCATGACAAAGAACATAAGATGAGATGCCAGATAAAATTATAGCAGAAAGAATATTATACCATTTCCACATAAACTAGCAATAGCTCCAGCAACCATGTGGAGTCTGAGGATCCTCAGCATCAGCTGCTGTTACAGATAACAAACTGATTCCTCCTTGCATCATTATAAGTTCCTGA
This sequence comes from Xylocarpus granatum, assembly GCA_019650275.1. Lineage (NCBI taxonomy): Eukaryota > Viridiplantae > Streptophyta > Magnoliopsida > Sapindales > Meliaceae > Xylocarpus > Xylocarpus granatum. The sequence continues at coordinate 125,179 of BNST01000533.1, read as the reverse complement.
TTGGCTTCTGCTATGCAAAAGGTGACATAAATAACAACCAATCTATTAACAGATGAATGAGATATTAAACCTCAAATGATGATCTCGAATAAAGAAACACCAAGCACTCTCAAAGATAAGAAGTATTGAACAATCCGTTACCATTCATTGCAAGATTGGCAATTGCACCTGCTGCTACTCTGCAAACAGTTTCATCCTCGAAGCTTCTAAGAAGCATTAGCAAGGAAGAAAGGCCACCAGCTTCAACAATTCTTTCCTGATTAGCTTCTGCTGAGAACACAGTGAGCGCGCATTATTTCTAGCAAGTTAGTTGACAGTTTCATCTTCATACCCCCTACTTAAACAAAATAAAGGAGAAAAAATATTTTTAAGAAAAAAGGGGGATGGCAAATTAATTTGGTTCACACAGGTGAACTGATGCCTTTGCTTAACAGGAAAGCAGTAATAGTACACAGGACTACAAGAATTCCCGAATAGTATCAAATGAACTACCCCACTAGGTTTACTATCCCAAAGAACTTTAAAATAGTGTCCCAGCAAAAGGCAAAAACTGCAACAAACAGAATTTTCAAAGCAAGAGAAATGAGCAAACAACTCAACACAAGATCCTGAAAAAAAGAGGATTACCCACCTTCAGCTGCTAAGTTGGCCATCACCTTTACAGCATGAATTCATACATTAGCATCTTCTGACCCAAGCAATGACAATACCTTTTGCAATCCAACTGACAAATTGATGGATAGAAAAATTATAAAAACCACGTATTCTAAACATGGTTTAAACAGTATTCACATTAGTACAAGATTCACATCCTTGTTCAAAAAGTGTGGTAATTGGCACCTTCTGTCCATTCCAAGAGTCTCCAGATTGAGAATGTTCCAATCATGCTCAGATTGAGAATGTTCCTTTCTCATACGAATATCATTTTGAAGCAATTTTCTGATCTCCACAACTTCTCCTCCAACAGAAACCCCAGGCCCCTGCAAAGTATGATAAATGAAATAACGCAATCTGAACATGATTGGAACATTCTCAATTTAGAGTATAATTATAACAGATAGTATAGTACAACAAGCCAACAGAGTCACAGCAATGTAAAAGCCATCATAAAGCAATTATAGTACAACAAGCCATGCATTTACTTAAGCAATGCAATAAGCCCATGATTGAAAAGGATTAAGAGAGTTGATATTTAACAAATTCTTCAAATAAATTAACATTGAAGAGCATAAATTCAAACTTATTTTCATGAAAAATTGCTTTCAACATAATTGACAGTGTGAGACAATATTTCTCTGTGAAGAACAGGCTACTGATTTGAACAATGTTCTTCCCATATTTCAAAAGTAAAATATCTGCAATAGAGTTTAAAGAATTATGCATTGGTATTAACTCTATGACATGTGTCCATCAAATGGTCCCTGGCTAAACACAATTTTGACAACTACTTCAAACAACAGGAAGAAAGCAGAAGAAATGAATCTGCAAGTGCATACCTCTCCAGGACATATATTATCATTGAAGAAGCCATTCCTTTCGTGCTTCTGCTGATTTAACATATTCTCCTCCAGCTTCTTAACTGATTCCATATACTCTATCTGACACTTTAGTTTCTCCTTCTACATGTAGACAATGTGAAACTTTAAAGTGTGTGAGTGGCAAAATACACACCAAGACAAATTTAATCAATGAAACACAAAGGTCTTGTTTCAATCTCAAAAAGTATCTGGGATAAAGAAAAAGGGAAAAAAATATTACAAAAGGCTCCCAAGCAATTAAGACACAAATTTAATCAATGAAACACAAAGGTCTTGTTTCAATCTCAAAAAAGTATCTGGGAAACAAAATTTATAATAATAATAATAATTATTATTATTATTATCTGACTGTTTTGTCAGAGATCAAAACAGAGGACAAACATAGAATGACAAAAAAGATCCATTAAGAAGAAGAAAGAAAGAAAATGGCAAAATCAGTGTTCTTGTCCTCATTCCTCAGTTTTTACCATAGTTGATGCATGGACAAGTGATTTTTCATAGGCTATAAAATCAATAAACTGACCTCCAAGGCATCCATGAAATTTCTTTCAACCTCAGCAATATGATTTTGCACTTCTAAATTTATTCTCTCAACTTCATCATCAAATGCTTTCTGTTGCCTTTCATTTTCTGCAATGAGCTTGTCCAGTTGCATTTCGAGCCTCCTAGACAAACTTTTGTAATCAAACTCTACCTTTATTTTCAACATATTCTCCACCTTCATAGCCTGTGATAGATGGACAAATCCATCAATAACTCAAAAGGTGGGATACATATTTCCACATAGATTTTAATGATGCCAGTTACACAGTCAAAGCCAAATGACAACACAGATTCAAAGGAGAAACAAACAAAATCAAGCCAATCAAAGAAAGTGTAAAAAGCAACTCCCAGCAGCAGTCTGCCATCAAATATTTGCCATCAAGTGTAATTAAATACTCATAGAAAGCATATTACTTGCTTGATTGCAGGCAGTATTCATGGTAAATACAATAAAGTCACCCTCTGTCCAAGCAATATGGTACCGGCAGTCTCTCCTCGATAACATGGAGAAGGTCCAATGGCCACAATTAATGAGGTTCTTGCTGTTCCTGCAACACAATCACAGTTGTAAGCTGGAATATTAAAAAGCGACCTCATAATTACTGCAGCAATAGCTTTAGTGTCCTGAAAACAAAATGCTACAAGGACAGAGAATAAAACAAAAACAGGTATCAGTGGTACAAAATGTACACCAAGGCAGAAAGTTTGCACATTAATATTTCAACAGGAACACTTTTGGATTGCATAGACCATCTCATGAACTGTTTTGTCCTGATCATGTGGAAGCTTGAGCGACTTAACACATATGAAAGGCGTCTCACCTCCAAATGAATCTCTAAGCAACCTTGTAAGTTTCGAATCACAGAGTGGCACATGAGCACTATTCTCTGCCAGGGCATTTATGCACTTTCCTAAAGCACTAAGTGAGAGATTTATAGACTTAGCTTCCTCCAACATGTACCCCTCACTTCCTGCCAATATAAGAAGAGAGAAAAACTTAATGCATACTCAGCTCTGACTCCCAAAGTGCAATGATGAAATTTAAGATATTAAAGAAAACATCAACATTAAAATGATTTGACCCAAAAAAAGAAAAAAAGAAATAATCAGATGCCCACAAGTACAAGTTGTAATATGCACCTGACTTGTGAATACGTTCTGAACCGGCCAGGTCTACTATAACTAGCTTGCTTTTCTGTACAAGCGGCTTTGAAGGTTTTACCAAGTGAGCCATTATTGATTTCACTTGAAAGATCTTCTTCCCTCCCTATGACCGACCTCTTAACATGTATCTGTATGGATTTATAAATTACTTAAGTAGGACAAAAGACAATGAAACCACAACAACAGATAAACAGAAAAAAATTGATACACAAGCATTGAAAAATAATCAGAAGGAAAAGAACCCAATAATTATCACCATCAGAATAGCATGACTGCAGGAAGATTCAGTGTTCAATTTTGTATTATCAACAAGCTTCCCCCAATCTTAGCAACTCCATAAAATTTTGTTGGTCCCTGATCTCAAAAAGAGTTGCCCCAGGTAGTGAAACATCACCGGTTCTTGGATGTTCCACAATAGAAATATTATCATTTGCTGGATCAAGAAGATCCTGAATGGTCTCCATATAAAGCTACATATATTTGTTTAACAGAAAACCATTAAAAATTCTAAACCACAAGCCAGATGACTATGCACAAATTTTTGAAATGGTCAAAACAAACCAAATGGAATAATAACTCAACATTGATAAACTAGCACTTGAAAATTTCAAAAATGAAAAATGGTTTTATGATGTTTAAATTCAATAAACAACCAAAATGGTGCATTTATATGATAAGAGGCTAAAAACCTGCAAATATGAGACACAGATAGAATCTGTTTCCAGAGAAACATCTGCTAAAACATCCTCCACTGACCGGACCATGATTCCACAAGAACAGGTATCTTCATCACCCAATCTTTAAACTTTAAAAGTTTTCCCCGTGCCAGTCTGACCATAAGCCATGACAGTCCCATTGTGACCATCCAGCACACTCTTCAAAATGAAAGGGCAAAAATCAGTGATTATTGCATAAGGCATGATGTACCATGGAATATGGCATGATTTTAAAGCAGCAAAAAATAAAAGCAATCACTCATTGGCAAATGGTAATGAGAGTGATCGAAGGTAACATAAATATGACCCAAGGATAAAACCAACTCCTGCAAATGTTGCAGGATTCGGCTGTTTACGGGAAAAAAAAACTAATAAAGCATAAATAGCTTGAAGAAAAAAATGTTGTTAAATACTTAGAAGTATATGAAACATAACAGACCTCCACAATTGGCTTGGCAACAACTTCATAAACACGCTTTTGTGATGCAAATTCTGTGAGAACCTCATTGAATTCATAAGTGTCTGAATCCCAGTTGTTCTTTCATAGTTTCAGCTTCTTAAGCTGAGGTAGAGCAAAACCCCAAAATGATTAATGGCAGCACATCCAAGCTATAACCTAGCACAGGACTAAAAACACCAACTACAAGAAACAAAGTGAAATTTTATCTGTTACAAAGTAAGAGTAGCTAAAATGAGAATGAGACCACCTCTGGTTGTAACTCGACACAATCAGCAAAATCTGCATCTGCTTCAAGTTCTTCAGCATTTTGAGGTCGCAATCTTACTGCCACTCCAACTCTACCAGGTACTATCAGAACCACAAAAACGGCAGTCTCAGAACTTAAATACTATTGGTAGACATGTGCCTGTCAACTTAAACTTTTGGAACTAATAGTTACTGCACACATTCGCTCTACATTATGGCCAAACCAATCGACCAAATGAACAAATGACTATCAATTTTTTCTTCTCTAACGCCTCCTTCTTGCTAATTTATTCGTGTACAAAATCATAAAGGAGTCATTCAACTTCAAAGGAAACCAAAATAGAAATAACAGAGTCAACTCACGGGCCTGTGAAAATAGCATATGACCAGAAGTCGAGAACTAACAAAACAAGCTTATACATTGCTTTATTAACTCAACTGATCATAAAAAATAATTATCAACCGTAACAACATTTTTAAATCGTTGTCACTATAAAGCGTAAAAGAAAAACAAGTGATATTTACATATGTAACTTACTTTCAGAAAGTGGAATGTGGCTGACCTCCGTTACTTCCGGCAGCGACACCGAAAGACGCAGGACTGCTGCAGCGAACACCGGATCCCGGCGATGGCTGAAGCCTTGATTTCAAAGAAGATGATTTCAGATTTGAAGTAGTTGCAGAGATGGTCTTGAATGTTCCTTTCTGTGCAGTACTATTTCTATATGCAATCGAAGCCATCGCTTCACAAATCCACTTACTTTCTACTTCTTGTTTCAAATTATTTTCGCCATTCAAAAACGAAAGCAAAAGAGATACAAAGACTGCAAGATTTGGGGGTTGTCGTTGGACTCGAAGTTCAAACAAAGTAATGATGGAGGAAAGGGCCCACGGTGTTGGATGAGTTGAGAAGAGAAAGAGACGGTCGAAGGCTAGTTGGAACCAAACGACTGATTGTAAAATTACTAAAATATTCTCCGTCACTGGCTAATGCCTGCATCAGGACCAGTCTCGTATTCGTGCCGTTGGTCTCTCAAATCGCGCCGATCTCTGGCTTTTGCAGCGCGCTAGTGCGGCGTGTAATATGAAATGTCTTGAGATTGTCCCAATTCCTGTACACACGATTGAGACCGTTTGAAAACACAATCTTCGTAGTCCTCCACGCATGGGCGACGTGGAATACGAATTACGATTTATAGCTAGCTCCGTTTTCTCCCGCTTCAAGTATTAAACTCACTTGTAATTTTAGCAATTAAATAATAATAAAAATTAATTTTGTCTTATTATCAGACTAATCTAGAAAGGACAATGGAATTGGGCCGAACTCGTGAAGCGGGGAAGACGGGCAGACGGGCTGTTAGTAATTGAAGGCCTTGTCGCTTTTGCAACTGATGGGCACAGTCATCGTCGATCATGCTCAAGGAATATCAAAATCACCTGAACAGAAATATTTACATGAACAGAGAGAGAGAGAGAGAGATCGTGGGCATATGTTCATTCATTGAACTAACACTAATAGCCAGCACATGCTTAACTAATATCAGTTCAATAATCAGGTATTTCAAGTGAAATTCGTAACTAAGGACAGCTTCCACTCACACACTCTGTAGATGATGAACTTTATAGAACAACATAAGGAAAGACCATGCTTATGTATCCTATCCCTATTTTCAAGCAAACATATGAATTAAGCCTCAATAACTTAACTTATTCCCACCCCAAATTTATTGAAATCTGTATGAGCTACAGCTAGTTATTATCTAAGAAAATCGAAGAAGATATGTAGTCTCGGCGCAGTGATTCCTCAGTATTCACTCATGTTCGGTGTGAGCCAAGTGGTTATGGAAATTATGAGGGAACTTCTTCTGTAATTGAGATAACAAAGCTTGGTTCTCTTGTTGGAGAAGAAGAGCTTTTCTTCTCAGCTTTTCATTCTGTTCTATGATGATTTTGTTCTCCCTGTACAGCCTCAGGTTGTCTAACTCCGTCTTTGCCCTTAGACATTCCTTCTTCTTTCTTTTTTCTTCTTTCGATGACCTTCTCCTCCTGTTAAGTTCGATGTATATAATCAACCTTCCTGTTAGTCTTATACATATCATGGTAGCTATAGACAACGAGACGGTAGGGTTGTGGAAAAACTAACCTGTTCAGCCGGTGAACCAGTAGATTCTGGCGCTCCGATGGTCGTCTATGCCGCAAAAAGTGATAAAAACTGCTGCAGGGAGTCGAGTCTGTGGCGTTCGTGCACATTTTTGTTTCCTCGAAAATATAGGTAGCTTCCTAATGTAAGAGATGAAATGTTTCTTTGTTCTTTTTGGTTGTATAGTAAGAACTAGGGAAAATAAAAGAGAGAACAGAGCTATGGAAGAAGGGTGTTCATGTGCTGCAGATATAGGACAGAGATAGATGCCGAAATAGTATGAAAAATGTGAGATATATAGCAGGGAGATCAGAGGGAGAGAGAGAGAGAGATCGGCGAGAGAGTCTTTTCACTGTAATGATAGCACGAGGACTCATTATTACTAAAGTGTGGCAAAGAATGAGAAGCACGGAAACAATTCACACGACGAAGAGAAAAAGGTTTCCCCTTCTTTCTTTGCCCTTTTTCTTCGTAATTGCTATTCTTAGGCCGTCCAAGGGGAGGGAAGGGCTGGCTTGGCCTTTGAAATGGGCACACAGAAAACGATTTATCGTAGTTCGTTTTTTTTTAATTCATTAATTCTCCCACTGTTTCAACATGGCCTATCTCTTTCTGTTATCCCCAAAATGGAACATCACATGTGCAAGTTCTTGTTATTCCAAACGACCCCCGTAATTATAAAGAATACACACACTCGCAAAAACTTGAGATTCGATGCAGCAAGTATGGCCAGCGTCTTTATTTGTTGTAATATTTGGAAAAACGGAATGCAGTCTCGTGATTTCATGTCTTCGTTTAAAGATGTAAACCTTCTTTTGGACTTACAATGGCAGATATATATTGACAAGAATAAATAGCTGCTACCAAAAGGTCAAAGCTGAAAGCCGAGACTCATCCACGCATAATTAGCTAATGGTCGAACTAAGACGAATTCCTTAATTGCATGTCCTTTGTAAATCATCAACGTTAAGCATCATTAGATCCACCATTGATTAGAATTACTAAAGATCAAAAAGTACATTTTTGTAGCCAACATAAACAAGAGATTATGCAAATGAGTTGATCGGTTGGGACCATTAAACAAATGGCGTGTGGTCAAAAGCCTTGTCCTTTTAAAAAGAAAGTCATACATACATGCATATGGTGTGTGTTAGAAAGATGTGTTTCGAAAGCAAGCACAACCTTTACTAATTGGTCTGCTTTTTCAAGAAAATGCTTACGTCTTTGGCCTGGCCACCTTTTAAGCGCAAAGAGGGTGAACAAGAAACTTTCACTTTCTTCTTCGCCTAATTATGTACGTATTAACAAATCTACGTATCTTATGGTCAAAGGTGCTGACAAGATTGCCATACTCAAGACATAATAATCTCTATGTGGTTCACAAGTATAATGGAAGGAAAAGAATGATGAACTCGCGAGGGATTTCACGTGCAAAGCACATGTTGGGTTAGAAGTTGGAGAGAGAGAGAGAGAGAGAGAGAGAGGTAGAAGCCAAGATAAAATGAGTGGAAAATTGGAAGGGGGGAGGGGGGGCGGCGCAGAGATGGTATGGGTTTTGTCCATATTTTCTACGAGTAATTGAGTAGGGCAGCAACAGCCAACTACACAGCTCTTTTATTTAGAAAATTGAGCCCCAATTTGGCTCCTATCGTCTTTCTTCTCCCTCCATCATCATAGTATCACTTGTACATTATCACAATTATGAACTGTGGTGGCTGTTTTTATCTCGGCCACTTCGCATGGTCCCTAAATTGGCCAGTTGTACTCACACTACTTCCCTTTCCCTTGCCTTCGCCGCCCACAGTGGTGTGGGGAGCACCGTTCTGCATGCAATGTGATTGTATTTAGTAGATAACGGTTCAAGCAACTAAGTATGAGTCGGTTTGAGTGTATATCACAGACATTCAAAAGGGGCTTGTTTGTTTCACAAGGTTTTGGATGAATTAAACATATTTGTCGAATGTAAGCAATGTTGATTTTCAAAAAATGTTATTGAATAAATAGCAATTCTATTGTGAATATATTATTAATTACAGAAGAATGTAGGTATAATGGGTCCAAGTATGAATGCCGTCCAGTGGAGTGGAGTGGAGATAGTCAACCAAGGAATGAAATATCCTTTCAATTTCACAAATGAGATAACTCATTGCCGGCCCTATATTTTGGATTATTCCTCCCCGTTGATAGCTAGGAGTAAATAAATTGCCCAAATTGATAGAATAAATAGGAAAGAAAAGAAAACAACCAGTGATGATGATGATAATGACAACGACGACCGTTGTGGCATTCTCTCGCCTCAACTCAACAAACGTGGTCCAAATCCCATCACTGGCCTCTCTAAATTCAAGGTAGTTATTAAAACTCTAGACTATCAAATCAATTGCATCACTACTCTCTTTCATTTGGCCGACCCATGCATATTCATCAGTTTTCAGACTTGCACAACGCGGCATAGTAGCCAAGGAAATTACCATTGTGAAGACATACAAGAAAAGCCATGCATAGGTTAATTTGACTGTACACATAATAAATAAACAAAGCAGAAATGGAAATTATGGACAAATCAAGCCTCACATAATCGAAGGCAAGTTGATTGCCACCTAGTATTTACAACATGCTGGCGTTTAGCTTGATCATCTTCGTCCACTGCATCACTACCCTCAGTATTTGCTCCCAAACATTTACCACCTACTCTTATCATTATCGTCGCACATACGCAATGAGTGGAGAGCTTCCTCTCCAAGGAAATCAGCTGTAAAAAGGGATTGCAGCGGTGTCCCCACACAGAAGAATGTAGAAGAGAAAATGGACTTGAACTTCTATTATTATTCAATGGAAATGTGGTTCTAAAATGTTTTGAGAATTGACAACTGGTTTCACACTGGAAATCCAAGTCACTAGAGAAAAAACATTTCTTAGGAAATCCAAATTGTTGACACTTCAAAGACGCATAACCCAGACGAGTATGCCACAGGCGTACTCGCTCTTTATTGTTGACAGACTCTGAAAGAGAATCCTCAGAAACAAAAGCAGCAGAAAGGCTCCCTGTGTCGAACAAGTACAGCCCGTTGGCTTCACGACCGCCACCAATCGTCTTCCTCGTTCGCAGGTCCTGAAAAACACGGTGAGATGGAAAGAAAGTTATGCTACAACTCAATTGTTTTGTCAGCTGACTAACTGAGAGAAGGTTAGAAGGAAAAGTAGATAGACGAAAACATTGGGTATTGATAAGGACGAAGAAAGTGGATAAATCCCTATTAATTTATATTTATATTTTTTAAAAAAATTAATATTAAATTTTTAATATTTTAAAATTATATTTATAATATTATTAAATTTAAATTTAAATTTATAAATTATCTAATTAAAATTTTTAATATTAATTTTAAATAAAATATCAAATATATTTAACATAAAATTTAAAATTAATTACAATAATTTCATAAAATATATATATATATATATAATTATTTATAAATTCATTCTAAAAATATCATAAATTTAATTTAAAAAATTTAAAATTAATTCTAAAATATTAATTTAACAAAGTTTATATATTTATTTATAATTATTATTTATTCAATATAAATATTATAATAATAAATATATATATTTAAATATTAAATATTTACAAATACCGTTAAAATTTTTGTTTTTAAACTTAACGCAAAATTCAATACAATCTTTTTAAAATTAGTATCAAAATCACTAAAAAACATAATAAATTCATTCACAATAAGCAGGTAATGGCGGGTTTGCAAATAAAATTACCATAATTTTATGCCACCCATCGAGTCTTCTTCAAGAGATCATCTCAATAGCACATCCTTCCAGCATTTTGCGCACACACGTTAACAAAATTATGATAAATGGACTTTTCCCATCAAAATAGTACAAAAGCTCAAATTTTCAAGGTTAAATTTCCCAACGCACCAAGATGCTGATACATTAAATTCTGCAGTTACATCTTAGTTCAAGGCCATTGTCGAGGCTGATAAAATCTTGTACACAGTCGACAATGAATTTAATCATAAAATCACTGTTACACATTGAGGCCCGACAACAAAGCTATACAACCAGAAATGTTAAAATTAAAGCTAGTTAGCAATTGGGTTGGCATGTATGGTAACGCGGTTGATCCTTATCTCTGCAAGTGGTCGATCCCCTGATCCTGTTTGAGTCTGGTAAAACCCCAAAAAAACTGGTCAATAATGTTAATTCTGATCAGGGAGAGATTAATAAACCACGGTAACATGCATCAATCAAGTGGACAGCACAATAACCATAAGATCACATAAAGGTTCTAAGTGATAAATCATCAATACCTAGGAAATACTGTACTTGAATTACATACACAAGGAATGGTGCAAAGTAGTTCCTATCTCTTGCTAGCACAACATACCTTTTCCATGAGGTCAAGGACTTCAAACCCATGAATCACTCTACCAAACACAGTGTACAATCCATTAAGATGAGGCTGTTTTGCATAAGTTATAAAGAATTGACTTCCATTAGTGTTAGGTCCACCGTTGGCCATTGCCAGTATCCCTCTTGCATTATGCTGGAAAAAAAGAAAAAGCAAAAAAGAGCAAATTAATGGTAATATAGTCAGCCTAAAATAATGGCAGTCAACACCACTTACAGCATATTTCCAATGGTTCAGTATTCAAGTTTCTAGACATCATGAAATTGCAGCAAATGGATCAATTGCAAGCAAGCTCAGCGCACAAAAATATTTGGAAGCTTGTAGTGTTAAAATGATGATGATTATGATGTTATGCTAAAACCTGGTTCTGCCAATTCAGACACTCTTAGCATTCAGCCTATAAAGAAGAAAGAAGAGAACTGGAGGGGAAGAGGATGAAAATGAAATATCATAACACTAAAGCTACAAGTTTTGACAGTCAACAAATGAGCAACTGAGAACAAATGATCTTTCCCCTGAGACTCGGATTACATTTGAAATCATTATTCAGATTGCCCAAGCTTTGTCTAATGGAAAGACAGGCAGACTCTCCCTTTGGCCAGAAAATGCAGAAACATAGACATTGCAAAAGCAACCATCTTAATTGATAATTCAAAATAAGCCAAAGAGGTGAAAACAGTAGCAAGATTTTTGTAGTCCACAAAGTTGCACCGAACTATTGTTTATACCTTGAGAGACTCTCTTATCTCATCATTGAACTTCTTGCCCCATATGCTGGTCCCACCTTTGCCAGTGCCGGTTGGGTCTCCACCTTGAATCATAAAACCTTTAATGTTCCGGTGAAATACGGTCCCATCGTAGTAACCGCTCGCACATAATGCCAAAAAATTCTGTAAAAGATTACAATATGAGAACAATAAGCAAGATATTACTTGCTAAAACGAGGGTTGGTGGTACAACAATTTCATACTGAATGCGGGCACACTAGAATGTTTCCAGACAGTAACCATTAGCTGAAGCTATGAGTTATATTATTCAGCAAAGAAAAATTATAACAATTAAATGCATAAGCCACGTAGAAACTTAATACCAACTTGTGAAATATCCAAATAAATCACAAAAGATTCAGATTGCATTAACAGTTTTCTCCATCAAACAGAATTTCCATCATCAACATCGTCCACAACCGCCAAGAGCCTTTAATATACATCTGAAGTAAAACTGAGATTGTTTGATTGACAAGACAATATGAATAAAATCGGACCACATTATTTCGGAGAGGTTCGCTCTAGTTACAACGAGTCACTTAACCCTAAATATCGAGCTAGCTATAAAACTTGCACAACAAATCACTCAGCAACAAAAAATGAATTTAGGGTTTCAGTGGATTCAAAAGAATAAGAGCAACTATTATGATTCCTTCCCCAATCTCTCTTTTGGTATTCAAATTGGAACAAGACGAAATAGAGAGACACTGACCTCAGCCGTCTTGGGAACCTCATCACAAGCAATCTCGCATTTAATGTCGCCAAGATTAGTGTGTAACGTTACCGACTGAAAAGCCAAAAAAATCAACGAATCAAAGTTATTTTCTCCGACGAAAGAGCAACGAAAGGTTTTTGATGCAATCATACAAATGAAACTCACCATTTGCTTCTGTAACTGCTCAAAATTTGTGAATTCTAGAACCGACACCCGCATTTGTATACCTCAATTCTAATGTCGGTGAACGCGAACGACGCCGTTAATGTGTAAGGTCCGGTAGTTCAGGTTTCGAACACAATTTCACCGTTAGTATTAACAGTTCCGTTTGTTTTTTTTTCTTTTTCCTGAAAAAAAAATTATAGGTTTCCGTTTATAAACAATAAAAATGAACAGTAAAGAAAATGATTATGGGAAAACGACATCGTTCGGTTCTCGGCGAACAAAAACGTAAAAGAGAAGAATCGTAATAAGTCGGCGGCTCAATCTCACGGCTAGATTAGACTTCAAAAAAATCTTAATAAAAAATTTGAAAGTGCCGCTCGGAGAAAGTAAAATTAGTATCACATACACTTCTTTTTTCGATAGTTTTATATTTCATTTTCTCGATCTTAAATTTTTATTTTTCATGTCCGATTACAATTTTCTTTAACAATTTGTGGTTAATCGGCTCAGGAAATTTCAGCAGCCCAACTTGTTTTTTTACTGGCCCGGGGATTTCGATAGCATAACAATCGCCCAACCTAGTCCTCCCGTACTTGGATTGGCTTCTAACACATGGCTTTTGCCGTCATGAAATTTTACTTCCCCAGGCTATACGCATCAATCCTCTTACAAGAAGTCACACACGATGATCAAAGGTTAGAATTGAACTACAGGGAACTGCCTTCACTAGTCCCACTGATTTAAATTGCATAATGAAACTGAAATTCATTTATTCATTTACTATATATAGTTTAAAGCGAAAATTTAGGTTCAAGATCATTTCATGAATTACCGTTAGAAAATTTTGCAACACAGATATCCTGAGATATCAGAGACGTGTTGAGTGCATACCATTCGCCAGCCCAAATTCATGCCAAAGTATTGCTACCAAAAGTATCTATATTTAACCGAGATACTTCTTAGTGCTTTGGCTGCTGCATGGGGACCGATCTCTTTAGAGACTATGTCAAAAGGATATATGTCTTCGAATCCTATAACGTTTTTGTCGTATAAGTTAAATGTGTACAATATTGTCATAGATGGAACTGTAATATTGCAGCTAAATATCAATCATCAAGTTTGAAACAGTGCGAGGGATGATAAAATTTTTTAATAAAGTTAATATCAACAGAGATGCAAAATTAAATAACTGAAATGGTTACTGTTATCCATCCTCAAGGATCTCTCGGTGCACATGCATACAAGATGTGCTGCAATATTTGTAATTATACCTGTGGAAAGGCACTTTGCCGGCTAATGATGTGCCACAACATGAGCAGTCAATATCAGTTGCTAACCCTTTTCTTGACTGTGAAGTGTTCGGTGCAGTACTTGTGCTACTGCCTCCTGCTGCTGCTGCCACCGCCGCCGCCATTCTCCTCTCAGCAGCAGCTGCTCTTTTTTCCCTTTCAGCAGCCTGTGCGCTCTTTAGGTCCTCCTGGTTGGGAAAAGAAAAAAAATTTGTACAATTGATAAAGTGAATACCAAGCTAAGTGGAATACAAAGAGAGCGGATCAAAGTAGAGCAAAATTTGCAATATGTCAAACGAAAAAGCAAAATAGTCAATTTTAAACCAATATGTTATTGGAAATTCTGAAGCTCAAGTGAAACCATATCCATCATATAATTATCTGTACAAAAATTTAAATCCAACCTGTTGAGAGATGTGTGATCCGCAAAGTTGAGATTCTCCCTTTACAACCGAGGATAGTATAGATTGGTTGTCAGTGACTGCTGCAACATTTTCTGAAGCAGCCTGGGCCTGTGTGTTCATATAACAGTCGAAATTGAAATGCAGAGGTAACTAGAACAATAAATAGCAAAAAGAAAGCATGCTATGCACAATGAAGAGGCATGAAAGTTAACATTAGATACTGTGATGTTAATTTCTCATTTTACAAAACCAAGATGTTATGCACAAGGATGCAACTTACACAAAGTCTTCAATAAAAGTTTATCAGAAGGTCCCTATCTATTCTTTCCTCCCAACCCCCTTTTTTCCCTGAATCCTCCCTACCTTTTTCTTCTGAAAACAAGTTTTTAAAATTACAAAGTGAAAAAAAAAGACATAAGAACAACTTTTTCACCTCATCTATTAATAATTATAGCACCCCATTGTGCACCAGTTGTAGAAACACAAAGGACCATAAACATTAAAGGATGACACATATCTTCCTCGGTATCTCTTTGAGAAATATCAGACAGGGCTGAAGGATGCTTACCTGTGCCTTCTTTTCTCTTGCTTTACGCAATTTCTTCAACTCTTTTACTCTTGCTTTCCGCTTGGCATCTTTCTCTGCCTGATCATCCACAAAGAAAAGTAAATCATCAGTAATTCATATCAAGTGCAAAATCTCAGTCAGTATCAATAAGCCTTCTTTCCTCTTGCTTTATGCAATAATCTCAAGAATAAATTATTAAAGGTAACCAAATTAATCATTCAACCATAAACTCAAATAGATGCCACACAACCAAACAGGAGCAGAACAGCCATAAAATCAGGAAGGAAAATCTATAACTACCTGTCTAGCAGACTGAGACTCCTCCATTTCTTTTGTTAATGCACTAGGCACTTTAGCAGCATGCCAATCCCATTTATCAAGGTGTTCAGCCATGAACCGTCTAAAAGTATTCCTAACTTCCTTCTCACTGGCCAGCATATATGGAGTGCGCCCCCTTCCATCCTTTGTGCAAGGGTCAAGACCCTGTTCTAGGAGTTCCAAGACTTTCTCCGCATTGCCGGACTGTGCTGCTTGATGGAGAACTGTTGTTATGCCAATAACTTCACTTTCACTCTCACCTGACATGCTCTGTTCAGAAGGTTCTTTGCGACTTGAAGAAGCTCCAGAAGTTTCCTGCAAATCCAAGTTGTCACCCAAATCTTGCTTGCTAAAGGTTGGGCCGCCACTGGCAATGGAGATTGAACTCGAGTCCTCATAAGTTCCAAGTTCAAAATCATTCTCATCCACTTCATAGGCAACTTGTGTCAGTTGCCTATATACACGTTGGGTTTCCTTGAGTGTAGGCCTACGAACAGTCAATGGAATATTGCGAACAGCACAACCTTGGTGACTAAAACATGGTTTATCTCCATTGAAAAGCAGCTGACGATTAGTTGAAGGAGCATAAATGAATACACAAATGGAAGCGTCAAAATAAGGCTGCCAAGAAGCAAGAAGTTCTTGTATTTCCTGTAATATTTATGAGACAATAATTACTCAAATTGATAAATGACTCCGTTTAACCATAGCAAAAGATAGATATTAGGGGATAAAAAAGAGGTAAAAGATACAGCGGTTGATACCTTCTTTAAAGCTAGTTCATTATACCGTCGAAGAGCAGCTCCAGCAGAATTTGCAGCCTTGCCACTTGCATCTTTCGACGACTGTTTTTTACCAGCCTTGGCCCTCACAACATATCTACAAGTCAAATAAAGTGTTCATTTATGCTACAACAAAGTTCAGAACAAATTCTTCAGTACCATTTTCTTTCTTGTTGAAATAAAATGCTCAAACAATAGTATACAAAAAAATACTGACCTGTGGAATGTTTTGTGAGCCACAACCAAATTACCGTTGAAGACGCAGCTAGCAAAGTGCCCACCTCTTGCAAGCAACACAACCCTCAAATGAGTACCGTCCCTGGGCTCATGAATCAAAATTTTCAATCTCTCAATTGCTTCCCTCTCTCCCAAGCAGTTACCATTATCTATAGCACATGCTTTGTCATTCACATATGAAACACTTTCAGACTCGTTTAAAAGAAGACATTTCCAGATTGAAACTCTCTCTCCTGTCTGAAGGCAAGTAAACAACTTCATCCTAACAGTTTGAATTGATTTCGCACGCCGATCGTCATGGTGGCAAGACAACTTATCAACTTCATCTTCTGATCCTGATATGCTCGATACATCATAGTCTTTAAGAGAATCAGATGTCAACTCATCAAAATCTTCCTCCTTCACAATATCCTTACCAGCAACGGTTAGTTTTATCTGTTATCAAAATACAATCCGTAAATGCACAGCACATGTAGGAGAAAACAACAGTTGATAATTAAATATTTTCAGTCTGAATGTCCGTAGCAGAATAATGCCTTCCATGAGAGATAGAGGAGGCACACGTAATGCTTTTGAGTATATTAAGGTCGAACGGAAAAAAAATGCCAGAAAATCCTCAGGAATATGATACCAATTCCAATGGCAAAGGTCAAAATAATTTAATTCTTAAATGAGATAATCTACAACTCAAATAATACATTCAATTTCCACACAAGCAATTTACACAAATTTGGCAATTATGTTCTTGAATAAGACTATAGAATAATTTCGAAAAGCAGATATTGCAACAAAAAGTGGTAGAATTGCGGAATCTGGTGACATCAAGTACGTACAATAGAAACAATTCCCAAAAACAGTGTCATTTAAGTTGATCAATGGATAACTCCAGCCTTCAAGGATGTCTTTCACTGTGATGACAAAAAGTAACGAAAGACAGAACGAAGATAAAAGAGGGAAGAGTTGATTTTACATTGAAACGATGAACATCAGATTTGAAGTGCAAGCGCTGGTCCTGAAGAGACTCGAACTCAGTCTTACAAGTATTACATGTCCACCTAGTTAAAGCGACGCCGATTTTGGCACGAGTATCTTCGTCCTCGTAATCAGCGATCCCTTCTAGGATTTTCGCAGCGGAATCCTCAGAGCTGGCATCATTCTCAAGCACTGACGTTGAAGAAGGAGATAGTAACCGACAAGAATCGAAGAAGTTGGGGGGAAGGTCGAAGATTGAAAGATATCGTTTCTCTTGTGGACCGGTGGTTGTGGTTGAGGTGGAGTTAGTAGGCGGCTTCGACGCCATATCCGCCCGATTATTTCCGCTACCGCTTGGTGAGTCGGTCGAAATGTCGATTGATGAGATTCTGTAACGGAATTTATTATTTTTCCTATTTATATATATTTTTATCTTTTTTAAAGATCAATAAAAAATCGGAGGCACTAAACTGGTTTGGCACTGGAAAACATCTAGACCAGAAACGACACCGTTTCGCACTGTTATTGAGTTCCAATTGACTAATCTCCCTCTGAAGTTTACTTGTAAAATTCGTTGACAAATCCATGTCCATTTATAACTATTTGGGTTTCAAATATTTTACACCCACACGTACTGTTCTTTTTCCGTGTATTGATAAAATGTAACTATAAATTTATGATGAAAAACTATCTTGTTTCAGAAGGTCTCTTTGATTGGAGATGATTACAACCTGCCTTGGAACCACCATGCATTTTGGCCCACCATAAATGTGACCATCCCATCAGTGTACTACTGATCACTCCGACACATGATATGATCCGACTGGCAAGCCTGCCGGGAAACCCAATTTAATGGAATAACTTGTTTGACGAGTCTTCAAAACCCCATTCAAATTTCACGAGACTAATGGCCTGGCTGGGATCGACAAGTGTCAAACAGATGACCAATAGTTATAATCGTTTCTCAGAACTCAGAAGGGGGATGCATGATGCCTTCTGCTGTAATTATAGGATCCACTACTCCACTCTCAAATTCCCGCAACCAAAAATATATTTATTTCGTTGTACCAAGAAAACAGGACCACTCACTCACAGCCTGAATCTGGGTCTCAGAGCCCTTCAAACAAACATCAACAGGGCGTGTTAATCAACGGTTCCCTCCCCCGCCCCCAATACAACAACTGAATGTGACATTAATTTGTTGCTCTCCGGGTTCAATATAACATTAGCCTTTCGCCACACAAAAACATACCAGTATTTTCTGGAAAGATCCATCCATCCTTCTATCGAACACCATGCAATGCAATTGTGGTCCGTGCAAATTAAATCATGGAGCCCACGCATCTATCTCACCACGTTAGCTTACAGTCAAATCCAATCGTTTAGATTCTCACCATTACGCAATAACCAACAAATACAGATTAAAATAATAGAACGCCCAGCACCCGATAACAATATCTGGAAAACAGAAGTAAAAAAATAAAATCCACTAAACCAAACAAAAAGCAAAAACAAACGTACACCAACAACTCCGCTCCAGTGGTCTCACTCAAACCTCCACTGCTACTAAAATGCGCCTGCTGTGTGTTGTCCCGTAAATTAAAATCCCAAAATAAATTAAAAAAAGCTCTCTAATCTCTAACAACAACAACAAAAAAAAACCAGACCAGCTTAATTACAACAATAGAAACGAACAAACAATTGCAACAAGTACTGCGAAGAATGCTGGAGCATTCACGTGAACAGCAGCATTGTCAGCGGTGCTATCCTCCGACGAGCCCGGAGCATCAGACGGCGCTTCCCCTGGCGCCTCCCCAAGCGGAACTGGTGGCGAGGCACCCAAAGGTGACGGCGCTTCAACGGTCACCGGGGCAGGACTAGGAGAAGAAGCCTTGGTTGGGGCCGGTGATGGAGCCGCCACAGGCTCAGCCACTGGAGCTGGAGACGGCGCCTTTCCAAACAGCTCGGTAGGCAAAAGCACATTGTCAACTGTGAAAATGGCCAACGGTGTTGAGTCAAGCACTGTGTCGGCAACTCTGGATGAACCAACTCCGGTGTGAAGAGTGACCTCATCGCCGGCTGTCGTCACCGTCAGATCGAACTTTCCTGGACCGTTAGTGGCCAATGTAGAGATTGGATCTTTAGTAGTCTTCAATGTCCCCTCTGGTTTGTAGCCATTAGCTGCATGATACTGCAAAAGTGCGACTACCTCGGCATTGGAGAGCTTGCCCAGATCAGGAACGCCAGCAGCCTTGAATGCCTCATCAGACGGTGCAAAAACAGTCAAACCTTTAGAAGTCGCTGACTCATAGGTTTTAATCACACCACTAGTGAAAAGCAAGTTAGCAAAGGTCTTGCACCCAGCTTTCTCAAGCAAAGCAGTTATGTTGACATCCGAAGCCGTCGGAGCCGGTGCCGTTAAGATTCCGGGCGCAATAATAGGAGAGCTGATCTCAAGCACGGATATGTTATAAGCAATTTGTTTAACGGATTTGGTGTAGGAAGAGTCGAGTTTTGAGCCGGGAACAGCCGAGCCAAAGCTGACCTTGCCACCTCGGAGATCGGTAATATTGACAAAACCCAAATTGCCAGGGGCATTTCCGGTAGTTTGGTAGAGAGTGGTGGTGAGAGTGGTGCCTTTGGAGATTTGATGGAGCTTCTGTGGGTCGTAGTAGTCAAGCAAAACGTGGAGGCTAAGTTCGTTCTTGATGACGGAGAGCGGATGTTTAGCTACGAGATCAGCCATAGCCCCGTTGTTAAGAACAAGTACGGTGATCGTCTGGCGGCTGTTGATTTCATCTGCTAGTTTGGTTTGGGTTAGGTAGCTACTGAACTGGGAGTATTCTGGAAAGCCTTTGAGAATGTCGGAAATATTGTGGGCCGATGTAGTTGTGGCGAGTGCAGCGAGAATCAGAGCGAGAGAGAGGTAGCGTACAGAGCTCATTGGGAGTGTTGTCGATTGGCAGAGACAGCGGGGATTAGCTCTCACTCTTGGACGTTGAGGATGATTTAATACTCGAAAAAGGAAAGGATGAGCGTTCAGATTTACTAAGGTTAAGGAGTGAAGCTAACTATGGTTAAGAACTGGGGTCCGTAGGGAACTGGGGCCATGTGAAGGGCAGGCGTGCTTTGGTCACAGCTGGAAATGTGGTAGCACCATAATATTCGCATTAGGTTCTCTTCTTTTGGTTAAATGACAGGAATGACCTTCACTTGTCTGTTACTGACGTGTAAGGCATTTGTGATCGTCGCTTGCAGGCAAAGGCAACGGCTATAAACCCCAGTTGGCTTCGAAATTTCGAATTCCGTTGTTGGTTTATAACGGCACTCAAACGAAAAGGATGTGACGTTAGAAGGGTAGTAAGTGAAGAAAATCGAGTTAAAAGGATACCGTTGAAGAACGCGTGGAAGCAATTTTGAGTCGGCGGTTGGGTTGGGAAAAAACGACCGACTGATTTACCCTTCTCAATGCCGTTATATGGAGAGAATTCTTAAGAAACCAGTTTTTCAACTTTCCAAGTAGGTTTTCTTTCCCTACATCAAATACTAAAGTAGACATTAGACAAACTGTATTGCTTTAGGCCCAGCAGCCTGGCCAACTTCCAATTTGCAGCTGCTTGTAATTAAAAAATTACAGCTTGTTATCTAACGAGTATTCTTCTCGAAGTTGCAAGTGATGCCGATGCCGTAGAGAGGATGCTAATTTGACGGGAATTCGTTTTTTAGTTAGGTCAAATCTAATTTCCGTTGCGTTAACTTTCACGGCGTAGATTGGTTGTTGTTGCGTGGACTGTGTCTGATTATTCTGGTGGAAAACATAACTCATGATTATGTTGTTGATAACTGGACCTTGGGTATTCTTTGCTGTGAGTTCATCTATGGTGCTCCTCCTTTGGAGGCTGAGAGCCAAAAGGAAACATTCAGAAGGCGAGAGGACTGGAATGCTTAATTTAGGATAATTACTGTATTCTACAAACTAGGCTTCAAGCATACAATGAATCGAGGTTTGTTTTACAGGTTCACGAAGGTTGATCTGAGGTTTCCTTCCAACCTATTGTCTCCGCTGAAGCCAAAAATCTCATCTGCCCGGTAAGTTTGTCACATATTCTCTGCATATGGATGTGGGTTAGAAAATTTTTTTGGCAGTGAATGGTTTCTAATTGCCATTCCTGACGATGCAAGCTAAAACTTTTGCAGCTTCTGGTGAAGGACTCCTCCAAAAGACTCACTTCAGAAGATTTTGGAGGACCCTTGGATAATCAAGAATGCTGACCCTAAGGGCATCTGCAACATGTAGCATTTTTATGTTTTAAGTTCTAAACATAGTACACAAAGGCAATGAAAAAATTCCAGAGTGTGGATTTGTACATCTAATGAGTCATGTTTGTGAAAAGCAGTTCGCCTCTAGCTTTTGTCAGTCTTTCTGATTCTGTTTCTAATATCTACAGCTTTCAAAGATGCTTTAATTTCATTTAGCCTGGAAATCTAAGAAGAGACCTTCAGTGTGTTAAAATTTTGCAACTTAAATTTAGCTTAACAATAACTGTAATAATTCTTTATTCTGGTTAATATCAATTACACATGTCCACTCAAAGTCTGCACTCTTCCTCTCACAGTCATATTGTTTTAGTCTATAAATAAGGAAGATGAAGTAGTAGTAGTAGTACAGTAGTGGTAATTTTGTTAGAAACATTCAAAAATATAAAAGAATGCAGAGGGGTTGGTATTATGTATAGTATGGTCCCAAAGAAGTTCTGAAATTAGGAAACTTCCTACTTCCCACCCCCCAGCACAGACAACTACTCGTACAAGTTCTAGCTGCTGCCTGAATCCCGTTGATTCCAAGCAGCACGCCACCAACGACCCATCTTTCCTTCTGAATTTCCTCTGAGTACATAGAAAACAGTTGGTCTAAGGCAAATATATCAAAACATCAGATATACTAACATCATGCATTTGTTGATTCAAAGTTCATGCACTGAACATATTCAATATACAGATCACTGGTGGAAATTTTTATCGCACTGACCAAACTGCCCATTTTGGATGTACATTTGTATATGCATCATAACCTGTTACAGCATTATATATGTCATAATATTGTCTGGAAGCAATTGCCAATGGTGGTGTTGTAATCAGATTGCCAAGGAAATCCTGTTAGTTGAGGGGCGTGTGAATCTTCCGATGGTTGGGACAAAATGGCATGAAAGGGGGTAACGACAAATTGCCTGAAAAGACCTAAAAAGAGAGGGACGTTCGATAGCAATATTAGCCGACTGCATTAATTAATTCCTTCAATTACTTTGCCTTCTCGGTTGGGTGCCGTAAATACTCTATTCAACAGATGGTCTCTCTGTTTCTTTGCCATTAAGCTAATGGTTTTTATTGGATTACCAACAAAAAATTTCCGTGCCTTTTTTCAAGCTAACCAAACCCAAGACCTTTTTGACATTGGAAACGGATAACTGTTCATTTTGTGGCCAATTGCAGATCATAAATCCATCCTTGGTTCCTTCTTCACAGCTTAATTTGAAAAAGAAAAAATGGGCATCTTCTTGATCGTCGGTACCTTCACAGGATTTACACTGCTCTCTCTCCTTTTAACCTTTTCTTTTCTCATCCTCAAAATCTATTCTAGCAAATCAATCAAAGACCCGAGTTATCCGCCTGTGAAAGGTACAGTATTTCACCAGGTTCTCTACTTCAACAGGCTCTACGACCACCGAACCGAAGTTGCCAAAACACTCCGGACTTATCGGCTTCTTGCTCCTGCACAGAGTGAAATATACACAACAGATACGCGAAACATAGAGCATATATTGAAAACAAACTTCGATAAGTATTCAAGAGGTCAATACAATCAAGATGTTATGAGGGATCTCTTTGGCCAAGGGATATTTGCAGTCGATGGAGAGAAGTGGAAGCAGCAGAGAAAGCTTGCAAGCTTTGAGTTTTCAACAAGGGTTCTCAGGGATTTTAGCTGTGATGTGTTCAGAAGAAACGCAGCGAAAATGGTCAAAACGGTTTCGGATTTGTCCGTTTCGGGTCGGGTCTTGGATTTGCAAGTATGTCCCCTCAAGCTAAAAGCGCAAAAAAACAAACTTTTAAGTTTGATCTGTAGCCCATGTGTATATGATGTTGTGTTGATATGCTATGCGCCCTCCATTGACGTTCAGAGTACACCATGAATTACAAGATGCATTTTACCATCATTTTGCTTTGTTTTGTAGGACATACTGATGAGATGCACTTTGGATTCAATGTTCAAAGTTGGGTTTGGTGTAGATTTGAATTGCTTGGATGGCTCAAGCAAAGAGGCGATACAATTCATGGAAGCATTTGATGAATCAAATGCTTTGATCTATTGGCGATATGTTGATCCATTTTGGAAGCTAAAAAGGGTTTTCAATATCGGGTCTGAAGCCTCTCTCAAGAAGAATATCAAAGTCATTGATGATTTTGTGCACGAACTTATTAGCACCAAGAGAAACCTTCTGGATATGCAACAAGATTGTGTGAGTTATAATACTACCTATTTGTGTTTTTACTGTCATAATTTCTTTGAATCATTGAAAGTTTGATGCTTGTTTTTGTTTGAAAGAATGCAAAGGAGGATATACTTTCAAGATTCTTGCTGGCAAGTCAGCAGGACCCTGAGAAAATGGATGACCAATATTTGAGGGATATAATTTTGAACTTCATGATTGCTGGCAAAGACACAAGTGCCAACACTCTCTCCTGGTTCTTCTATTTGCTCTGCAAGAACCCTTTAATACAGGAGAAGATCGCGCAGGAAGTTTTGGATGTTGCTGGCAATCAAGAAAAAGAAACCAACATTGATGATTTCATAGCGAATATAACCGACGAAAAACTTGAGAAAATGCATTATCTTCATTCAGCATTGACAGAAACCTTGAGGCTTTACCCTGCAGTCCCCATGGTACAATGATTCATTTTCCAAGACTAATTTTACCCATCATTCTATTTGAAGCAACATTTGTTTTTAATGCTTGAATTTCTGTAAAAGGATGGGAGAAGTGCAGAAACAGATGACATTCTTCCTGATGGATATAGAGTGAGAAAAGGAGATGGAGTATGTTACGTGGCCTATTCAATGGGTAGAATGTCTTACATCTGGGGAGAAGATGCTGAGGAATTCCGACCTGAAAGATGGCTCAAAGATGGAATCTTTCAACCTGAATCCCCATTCAAATTTATAGCCTTTCATGTTTGTATTCGTATATATATGTATATATATCTTAGATTTCATCATCTATTGTTATTAATTAGTGGCTGTAAGTTAAATCTCTGCTTACATTTGCAGGCTGGTCCTCGCATTTGTCTGGGGAAAGACTTTGCTTACCGACAGATGAAGATAGTGTCAATGTCTCTTCTTCGTTTCTTCCGCTTCAAATTGGCTGATGACACAAAGACGGCAACTTACAGGACCATGTTCACACTTCACATGGATGGAGGCCTGCATCTTCGTACAATTCCTCGGAAATTTTGATGAATATTAATTGTTTTATCTTGCCATAGCCAATATCAGATGCTTCTACTTCTTTTAAATTTGATTTTGTGTACGGATTATGTTATCGCATTATGAGTAATGATACTTTCAATAAACCATTCTGAAACTCATCTTATTATTATTATTTTTTTTTACTTTTTATTTATTTACTAGCTTGAGGAGAATTAAATATGTATTTGATTCTTAAGAGATGATTTAGAATGAATTTTTTTTTGAATTATTTAATTTATCCTTGTTTAAATAATAAATTATTTATTTTATTTTTAATTTTTTAATAAAACTATCTAAATTTATACAAAAAAAATATCTAATAATTAGTATTCTTTTTATTAATATTTTTTTTATAATTATTAACAAAATTAGTATTATAATTAATTATTAATTAAAATAATTTTTTAAATAATAATAATCACAACTATTATAATACAATCACAATAATAGAGATAAAATAATTTAAATAACTTAAAATAATTTTTTTAATTTTAATTTTTATAATTTAAATAAATAATTTATTTTAATTTTTATTATTTATTTCAATTTTAACCTATTTTAATTTTAAATTAGTAAACACATTATTAATTTTTTTATGTTTTAATTTAGCGTTGATATATAATATAATTAATAATAAAAAATTTAAATAATATTTTATAAAATTTATAAATTAAAATTTATAATATAAATTAAAAAAATTAAAATATAATTTAAATTTTTTATTATTAATTATATTAAATATTAATATTTAAACTAAAAAAAAATAGTTGAAACACAAGGATGGCAGGACAAGATGGCCAAACTTCCACGTCTGGCAAAAGATTTTAAGAAACTGAGCTGGCAAAAGATGTGTCCTCAAAGTGGTGGCAAAATATGTAATTTCAACAACTAATTAAATAATCGACGGATGACAGAATCTATCCTTCATCGTTGTCGCTGAGCAAGAAAGACTTCCAATGGATTTCCTCCAAATTCCCGTCTCCTTCACTGCTTTAGCTGTAATTTTTGCAATTCTTGTAGTTCAAATCCTCGCCAGAAAGTTACAGCAAAAGAATGGGAAGAAGACAAGGAAATATCATCCTGTTGGCGGCACAGTCTTCAACCAGCTCCTCAACTTCAAGAGATTACACCATTATATGACAGACCTTGCGGGCAAGCATAAGACTTACAGACTGCTCAGCCCTTTAAGAAATGAGATTTATACTTCTGATCCAGTCAATGTCGAACATATGCTTAAAACAAACTTTGAAAATTATGGCAAGGTATCTCTTGATTCAATAAATGCGAAGTTATGGATTCCGATTTGGGAGTTAATTAGTTTTAGTTCTTTGAAAAT
Organism: Xylocarpus granatum; assembly: GCA_019650275.1. NCBI lineage: Eukaryota > Viridiplantae > Streptophyta > Magnoliopsida > Sapindales > Meliaceae > Xylocarpus > Xylocarpus granatum. The sequence continues at coordinate 98,871 of BNST01000533.1, read as the reverse complement.
TTGTGCAGGGCTGGTACAATTACAACATTCTCAAGGATTTACTTGGTGATGGGATTTTTGCTGTTGATGGTGATAAGTGGCTTCAACAGAGAAAGATATCAAGCCACGAGTTCTCCACGAAAGTGCTGAGAGATTTTAGCACCGTGGCCTTCAAGAAAAATGGGGGAAAGCTGGCTTTTGTACTATCTGAAGCTGCAAATTCCAATAAGATAGTGGATATTCAGGTAAGCTCAATATTCACATACAGACTTAAACTACTTCATATGATGGGGAACGTAAACTGAATTGAAATTATGCATATAGGATCTGTTTATGAAATCAACCTTAGATTCGATATTCAAAGTGGCGTTTGGAGTTGAATTAGACAGCATGTGTGGATCAAGCGAGGAAGGCACCATTTTCAGCGATGCATTTGATGATGCAAGCGCCATGACCCTCTGGCGTTATGTTGATATCTCATGGCAAATTAAAAAGTTCTTGAATATCGGCTCAGAAGCTAAGTTAAAGAAAAAGATTGAAGTGATTGATGCTTTTGTATACAAGCTAATTCGTAGCAAGATTGACCAAATGCATAGCTTACAAGAAAATGTTTCCGTAAGTCAGAAAATTTGCAGGATCTGTTCTAATTTAATTTGTTAAATATAGAGGTCTTATATGAATATGTTATATGGGTGAGGCAGATGAAGAAAGAAGATATTCTATCAAGATTTCTGCAAGTGACTGAGACTGATCAGAAGTATCTACGAGATATAATTCTAAACTTTATAATTGCTGGCAAAGACACAACAGCTGCGACACTTTCCTGGTTTATTTACATGCTTTGCAAGCATCCTGACGTGCAGGAAAGGATTGCACAAGAAGTGAAGGAGGTCACATACATTAAGAAGGACATCACAGACTTCACAGAGTTTGCGGACAGCATTAGCGAAGAAGGTTTGGAAAAGATGAATTACCTCCATGCTGCTATAACTGAAACTCTCAGGATCTATCCTGCTGTTCCAGTGGTAAGTGGAATAATGATTTAACTCCACACCTATTCCAAATACAATTAATTTCCATTCCCATTTCTTTTGTTTCTTTGGGTTGTCTGCACTGCAGGATGCTAAGATATGTCTTTCTGACGATACTCTGCCGGATGGGTTCAGTGTCAATAAAGGCGATATGGTGTCCTACCAACCTTATGCAATGGGCAGGATGAAATTCATATGGGGCGATGATGCAGAGGAATTCAAGCCAGAAAGATGGCTGGATGAGAATGGCATATTTCAGAGAGAGAGCCCCTTCAAATTTACAGCCTTCCAGGTTGGCAGATTGTGTGTATGCATGACCAAAACATTACTAAAACTCATACTGTAGCAAAAGCTGAACTCAAAATTTTTGCTGGTTAACAGGCGGGGCCAAGAATTTGCCTGGGAAGGGAGTTCGCTTATAGGCAGATGAAGATCTACTCAGCTGTTTTGTCACGCTGTTTCGTATTCAAGTTGAGCAAAGAGAAGGAAACCATCAATTACAGGACAATGATTAATCTTCACATTGATGGAGGCCTCCATGTCCGTGTCTTCCACAGATGCTAAAGTTAATTTTCTATATCTGTTTTACTAGATGTTCCATGTTCGTGCCAGATTACAATAATGGATGATGGCAACTAATATTACAGCACTTCTATCAGTTGTTAAGTTGTTTTTTTTTCCCCGATTGGTAATAAAATTGAAGAGGAAAACAATCAAGGCATAAAAGCAGGGAAATGGGGGCAAAAGGCAAAATCAATTACACCGATGGTGAAGTAATTACAGGAGGAAGCTGGATCCCAGGTCTTGAGGTCCATCCTTTGCGACTCCTGTAAGCTTCTATTGCCTGCAAACGTATCCTCTCCTTGGAAGCATCAATCCTCAATGCCTGAAAAAGAACAAAGGAAACTTCTTATCTTTACTGAAACAGTAATATTCTTCTGTATGGTAATCAAATAGGAATTATGCTACCTTAGGAATTGCAACCAACTTTGGTGGAGCTTCAACCACTTCCCCAAACTTTATAATTTCACGTCCAGGAAATTCCAAGTTCTCTTCTGTTTTCGCTTTCTTCTGCTTCTTTTTCTTTTCTTCCACATACCTACATGAATATCCACTATTTAACAAATGCAGCATGCACTAGCAGAGATATGCACCAGAATAATCCCTTATTGCATTTGCTCAGATAATTTAATGAGATAAATGAGACAAGGATCTACTCAAGAATTTTGAAAACACCAAACAGGCATAGCATTGATTAATTATCATCTGTTGCATAATAGAAATCATCTTAATTAACTTCAGAACAGGAGAGGGAGGATGACTGCAAATTTCTTAGCTAACTATTAACTCCCCCTAAAAATAGTTGGTCAAATGAATCCTTCTGTGCCACCAATTTTCATATGGTTACGTGAAATCTCCTACATTGGGCTGGTCACTTGAATCCTCCATTAAGATTTTGGCAATTATTGAGTTCTACTAAAGCTGAAATTAAGATACGTTGATTTTCACCTAGAATAGAGCCAGATATACATACACACACATACGGATGGCACATTGATTAATGTGTGGCACGAATGATCTTACTTTTCCCATGCTCACATTGTCAAATGCAGCAAGCTAGAAATATTAGCACATTGATTAATGTGTGGCACGAATGATCTTACTTTTCCCATGCTCACATTGTCAAATGCAGCAAGCTAGAAATATTAACAACTCAACCGACAGAATGATCAAATCCAAATTCAAAGCATCAGATATCACTAGCATCAATAGCACTAGAAAGGTCTTTAAAAATACCAGCTGAAACTGGACATAATAAGTACCATGTAGAAGCTAATAAACAACACCCACAAACAAGAACAGAAGAAGTGTATAGTTAGGCAAATCTTAATCATGAAAGAAAATGAGAAAAAAGAAACAATCCACCCCGTTAGCTATTACTTTAAAATAACAATTCATTCCACAAGTATTAGTCTGAAAAGTCTCTCTCATAACAGTGCTCCTGATCTATACACAATCTACTAAAATCACTCCAACTAATTACAAATGCAATTGGTCTCAAAGCAATATCAGGAATCGCCTCGTGACCATAAAAAGACTTCAAACAAAAAATAGAGACCAAGCAAATGCTTACTTTTTCTTTCGCTCTTTTCTTTTTGAAGGGGTGCACGAATTGTCTAATGCCTCAAATCGCAGGTCCTTTACTTCCTTCCGCTTTCTTTTCTTCTTTCTCTTTTTGTTTTTATCATTTTGAACAATCTCATCACCGCTATCTGGGTGTTGAGGCATCATCAAGTGCCCATCATTATCTCCATCTTTGATCCGAGTTGCTTCTGGCTTAAGCTTAATTTCCCTCCCTCGGCCCTGTTTCTACATTTATTATCCATACGTTCCGATCCAAACAACAGAATAAGAAGAGAGTCATAATTCTAAATATGAAAATTAAAATACATATCGCTGGACGCAGAAGAAGAATCAAATAACAAGACTAGTAGTTAAAAATTCATTCAAATAAATTAGGTGAATGAAACTCTTGCGCAAACAATTTGACATATTCTATCTCAAAACTAACCTATAATTTCAGAACATTTCAGAAACAGGATTTTGAATTCGTTAAAAAGCAAAAGGCAAACAAATGAGGAAGAGGTAGGCAACTAACGTGATCACTATCAGCATCTCCTCTTGTATTTCCCTTCTCGTCCCGATTGTTCTTAGAAACCTTGTCAGAACCTAAAAACATGTAAATTAGTAAACGACAAACCGTAAAAAAGTCTTTTGAACGAGAGAAAGAGACGGAGCTAATAAGAACAAATCATGACCAGCAGAAGTGAAAGAGATAATCGTGCGGAGTTTAGAGGGCAAAGCGTCGACTTGGGAGGGATTGGGTGGGGGCGGGAGCCTGACGGGACCTCCGTGTGCTGCAAGGTAATTCTTCTCTCTTCTTCTTCTTCCTTTGCCTCCCATCTCTCGTGCAAAAACCCTAATAGAATGTTAGAACCCTTCTGTTTTTTTTTATTCTTAACGGATTCATTTTATTTTATTTTTGATTTTAGTGGTTCCGATCGACTATTCGGATGATTGGATCATCAGTGGTTCGGAGAATTATCGGACGGTGCTAACCATCATTACGTGGCGATCCAATCTGCTTTCTCTGTTTCAATCCAACGGCTGATATAACACCTTCTATTCAATTTTATAATAACATCTAGAAACTGGCAGGTGAACCCAAAATGCGTCCTCCAATGAATGATGAACTGCAAGGGTCAAACATGAAAAAATTAAAAGACAAAACTGAACAGCTTAAGCCTTCGAGTGAAAGTTCGTCAAGCTCAATGACAACAAAAAAGCCACTCCAGCGGAACAAAAAATTGTCGAACAGTCCTGAAATAAATATAAGAGCCCGGCATTCGTGGTCGCAGGGTCGTTCTGCAAGTCAAATACATATATGTTACATCCTCAAAGGCAGCTGCAAACTGTGATTCAAAGAATCTGAGTTGACCTCCAACCTGAGGCAGTCTACTTGACCTTGATCTCGAAGACAGATTTTGTAGCATTAGTTTCTCTAGTATATACTTTACGTGTCATCGGTGCACATTCTCCAAGTAAATTTAGAATGCCTAAAACTATGATTTTATGAGGGGGCTTAGCCCGTCGCCTTCCCAACCAAGCTTGACCATTTGGTCGACCGCTTTCAAGTTAAACCTGCAAGCATTGTAAAGCAGACTTGCAAGTTACAATTTTTTTGTGGAGGGTCCTATAATTAACAGCCACATAGTTGTTTTATTTCCAAACCTCAAGGAACTCAGGTGTTTTGAAGCAGCGAGTGGTTAAACAGAGACGAATTTCATACATAGGGTAAGGCTAAATTAAGTCATTTGAATAAGCAATTATAAATGATGCAACTGATTAACAAGAACACAAGCACCAACTATTTAACTTACAGCTGGATCAGTGAATATTATCAACTGTTTATCAGCAGTTGATACCAGCAGATTTGTGTTATCTTTGTTCAAAGCCAGAGCCATGATATCCTGTCCTTCCCCAAGCTTTAATACATGAAATACCTGCAGAGGAGAGGATTATTTGTCTTTCGGCAATACAAGTGCTGTAAACTTGTGACACAAATAAAGTATATAACAGAAGTAAATTACTAGGACCCTGTAAAAAGTGTGAACAACAAAGTCATGCAAAGGTGTATTTACTGCCATTGGAAGACATTTTCACAATAGAATGTCCAGTCACCAAAGAGTATATTAGAAAACCATAACTCTCTCCTAAGTTTTAAGGGCTGAGCACTTATCACCAACTAAAAAGACTAGCCTATTAGGTGGTTCTGGTTACTCGCCCTTATAAACTGAAGACTAGCCCATTTTCCATCTCATGTGGCACGTGACATAGAGCAAGGAAGGGTATTGCAAACTTCATCAACCATATGGAGAGCATGGAAGAGCTTAAACTAGTAAATTACAGTAATAGTATTTAATCTCTAACATCGGATAATGAAGCATGCTGGCATCTGTGGTATTCTCAATTTTCCGTACCTTCAGAGTGTGCAGATCCAGGAAGCGTATTGAAGGTGATGGAATATCCAATCTGTTGTTATCTGCAGGTTCAACTGATTCTGGATCAAAATCTTCAGTCACAATCGGTTGTTATCGCAAGTTCCATTGTGTGCAGAACTTGAATTCATTCCAATCAGAGCGCACTGCCCATCAACAGAAATTTCCATGCAACCAACGCTGCCAGAGAAAGCAAGTTTTGCTCTAGCAATTAAAACCCCATTAAGGGTAAAGCTACTGAGTGTGTGTTGTAATTTGTTCCAGGTCATTACAACTCCTTCAGATGAAAGACACATGGTATGGGCATCAAAACCAACCAACCGTCTGATCAAGCGGCCCCTTCTTATAGAATGCAGCAAAATATCTGAGGAATCAGAGTATGAAACAACAATTCCAAGATCTGAACTGCGCAACAACAGAGAATTTCCTTGTGGTGACCCCAGAGTACATGTATGGGACCTTCAATACAATGCCTCCTGCTTTGATCCACCAAGATGTTTGCCAGAGTGCTACTGCTGGTTGAGGCACCAGGTGTGCCACTGGAAGGCTCTATGGTGCTAGTATGAGAAGCAGGTGCTCTATGTATTCTCCAAAGTAATACTGTAGTGTCTCGGGACCCTGTGACATGGTAGCTGCTATCAGGTGAGAGAGCAAGACAAGTTACTGGAGCACAGTGCCCAGTTGCTGTTTCTAATGTTTTTGCTCCATCGGATGATAACAACTTGATACTGCCATCCACATGTCCGCCTAGTTACAATCAAAGAGGTAGGAAATAAATATTAGCTAGAACAATAGAAAAGGAAACATACAACCATTGGCCAATTAGATACAGTGGTAGGCAAAAATCAAGCAGCAGCCAACAACAGTTCACCTAAAGTATATGTACTGAAAAAATCAAAGCAGAGAGAATTGATAAATGCTGAGAAAATCAATTGTAAACAAATGGATGCTTACCAGTGATAATTTCTTTATCATGTGTGATGGAAACAATAGCCAAGCTTCTAATACCAGAAGCAGCAAATGCTAGTGCCTGGGGAAAATTCCATTCATCAGCACCAGATCCACTTTGCCTTTGAAAATGCACATAAACGTACCACCAGCAGGGCTAGCCATGGCCTTCGCATGTTGAAAGAGAAATGGTGTACCCTGTCCATCAGGGGTGTTTGGCCGCCAGTTGTGCTGTGCAACATGTGTTGCTGGGGCATTAATATCAGCAATCACAACAGAATCCGTGGATGCATGAATGGTAGCTGCTGGTAAATTGCAGCATTCAGGGGCTGGAACAACATATGGCTTGACTTCTTTTGGATTCCGAAAGATTGTCTGGAAAGAAAAATTACAATCAGGATCTTCCATCGATTACAAAACATAAAGTTAAAGCATATCCAAGTATAAAACTGGAAATTATGCAGGGGGAATTTCATATGGATCTCGAGTGATAAATTATGTGGTATTTATCTCAAATAAAAACAAATTTAACTATCATTTAATCCATACGTGCAAGAATGCCTCAGGTATGATTCACCATATGCTTCATCTGAGGTGCATGTGTTAGACAGTGTCCCCATCATACTAAACGAAGCCCCACCCCCCCCACAATGGTCCCATCCAGTGTCTTCATGGGGAAGTTTTCACAAGCCATAATCGCTTTTCATCTAAAAGGTCTACACAGGATTTTGTTTTGACAAGCCATTGCCAGTAGTGGATCCAATTCTATATTTGAGCAGGATATTTGCTAATCCATGTCAGCATAGACTATAGAAAGAAAGGTAAATAAAACAAGAGAGTGAAAGTGCATATGTTAAGGCAAAGAAAACAAGCCCTAAAAATGGAAAAAGTTCAGCCAAACTGAAATTAACAGTTACCTGCAAATGGACAACTTCAGCCAATGCCATCTTTTTAATGTGAGGAACAGATAGAAGTTGGGAAGGGGTTCGTCCAAAATAAGCTATCTGCTCTTGTGTAGCACGCTGTTGTACCTATTGTTATGCAAACACATGAGAGAAGAATATCAAACCAATCCCAAATTGAAGAGACAATATACCAAAGCAAAACTTACAGGATCTGAGATCTTATCAATATTAACTGTTCCATCGTAAGTTGTGTAGAAGAAAACATTATTAGCTGATATAGCATCTTTGCCTCGCTGCTTACACCTGAATGTTCCGGGGATTTTATTAAACAGAAGTTGAGAAAAGATTGGATAAGAATATATAAATAGGAAAGCCATTTATGAGGATTGCTACATGCTTAAAAGGAAGATAATACAGTGAAAGAGCATAACAGAATATGATGCCTAAAAAAAACAATAAATTGTCTTCAAGAAGGAACCTACCCAAATATCAGATCAACCCATTCATGCAAATGTGCAGATACATACTTGCTTTCTACAGCCATCCGATGCTTATGAATGAAATCTATGGGGTTTTCAGCCCAAGCAGGAAGTTTAACTGAATCTGATACATTGAATACACTCAAAACCAGACAGTAAAAATTCAGGATAATTTAAATTATCTCTTAACACAATGGAAATAAACTACTTTGAAGTACATACCTAGCTTTTCCCCTAATTGTGTTGTACCGAAGTCGATTGAATTTTCATTTGTTAAAATATCGGGGAGATAAAACAACTCGGGAACCTTTGTATGGGGCACAAAAGACAATAATTCAAAAGTAAATGTTTCATCAACAACCAACTAATGAGCATACGAAGGTGAGATCAAGAAGATGCATGGAAAACTTAATGAAGATATAGAAGACAATTTTGGTGTACAATAATAAGAACATGTACCAATTCCTTCACATCACTCGTGTCCTCAAGAACTCCTTTCCAAGTAGCAGCAATGTCTGAAAACATTCGGTCGGCGTGGTTGAATTTCCCTCCTTGTAGTTGAATTAAAAGAGTTGGTAAATGGTTCAACTCTAAAAAGATAATATAATACCTGAAAAACAAACATCAGGTATTACAGAGAAGTATCACCACAGCTTCTGCATATTGCAATTCACAATCATATAACAATCGCCAATCATTTGACACTCAATTTAACTGGTATTTGTGAGAGCAAGAGAGCGAAAACCAAATCAACCATAATAAAAGGTTTCAGACTAGTGAATACAAACACTATAAACTTGGAATATAAAGGCCATCATGCTATTTTTTGTTCTGAAGTCATTCAGGGAAGAGATGCCTTGAGAAAGACAATACAATGTTGAAGAGAACTTATAAATCAAAAATGAAAGCACGAAAATAGAACTGCAAAGAAGAGTGTAAGATGACAGTACCAAAAGTCAAGAAGACAACTGCAGAATCCAAATCAGCAGCACTAAAAGAAATCGGTTGTTTACCGGGGATTAATGCCCGTACAAATGCATTGAAAACAAGGACTGAAAAAATCATTAAAAGAGACTAACTCAAACTATTTATATCTTATACTATTGCAGAAAATAGAAAACAGAAGTATTTCTGGAGACTTGCATACAGCACATTGTATTAAGTAAATGAAAGAAAGGAATAACTGCATGAACTTCAGGTACACAACCAATAGTGTTTCCATTTACAGCAGTTCTAATAAATCGAGATGACGCAACACAAACCATAAAATATTAATGGGAGAGAAAACCTACAGTTCCAGCACTAGAGTAATGTGAACCATAACGGAATTTGGGGATGACTGGATCATGAAAGCTAGAATATCTCTCTTGGAATTTCTTAAGCCAGTCCAGATTTAGTGCTCCAACAGGCTGCGTGTATGGATGGAGTTATAATGATAGCAGAAAAGGGTGAAAATGTACGATGTTCAATTCAAAACTAAAAATTTGTCACCTTTGAAAGATCTCTGTAAGAAGTAGGATTGGAAAGATCCAAACACTCTGAACTGTAATCAGAAAGAATCCAAGGGAAAACTGGATACTGCAAAGAAATAAGTGAATCTTAACAAAATAAGTGCAAAATCAAGTCCCATTTATGACTAATAGTCACACCTTTAAAAGCCACACCTGAGTGATGTCATTATAGCTACACCCAGCTAGTGTATTCAGCTGGATTAAGTATTCAAAATTGCTGATCTGTAAAATTATTGTAAATCAACCAGTTATTATCTCTTTTTTTTCATATATATTGTATTTTAAAAAGGGAAATCAGCAAATTGAGATAGAAAAACAAGATTTGTGATGCAATGAAAATTTAATCTCAACTTGTACCTCCCACCTAGCCCAGCGTTCCATAAGCTGAGCTCTCTTCAAAAGTTGTTCAGGTCTCTAAAACAGAAGATAGTACACAAATTAATTGGTGAGCAATAATAGAAATAATCAAGCCTTATCTCATTATTAACCATTTATCATGATCTCAATAGGTATACATATGTGTATGTTACGATGACTAAAGCTTACAAGAAAATTATGAAGTACAACAAGGTGCAAACCTGAGTTGACAAATAAATATCATCTAGATGAGCAGGATGCACTTGAACTATGGCTCGATATGCATTCCTTCGTCCCTCAGCACTCTAGGAAGTTTAGTTAAAAAGAAAAGGGAAAAAGGGCCAAAACATTTAACAAGGAAGGACATTTCAAAAGTCATCAAAGTGCATCTTTTAAATAATCAAAGCACAATATAATGTAAAATTAAAAAAAGAAGAAGAAGTGAATTTAAGATGGAAAATACCCCAAAATCAAAGAAGTAGTTTGAACAGTCAACCATAAATAGTTCCAGCGCACTTCTCCTCAGAAGATATCTGTAGTGGAAACAAGTCAGTTGAATCAGACAGGAATAACCACCAACAAATGCAGTACAATCTTAAACAAGCCAGTAAAAGGTCCTAAAGGCTGTATCTGCAAAAAGTCCTAAAAGAAAGTATCAGCATTGACTATTAGACATTACCAAAAAGAAAAAGCTCCAACACAAGTAAGAAGAATATTAAAAAGTGTGACACTGAATTCCATATGATATATTTGCATCCATAAATTTATTGGGGAACAAAATAAGGTGCAGTAAGCAAGGCATAGTCTGCAAAGTTGGCAAGACATACAACCATATTGATTGGAAATTCATATCCATATTCAATTATATGTTTTCATAGATTAAAAAGAACAAGGATCCATCTTCCTTTTCCAAAAATTGCTAGGGAGTGAAGCAATTTTCTGCATTGACCAAAAGGGCTAGGCACTCATTAAATGGAAATCACTCTAACAAGAATCAGCACTAAATAGTGTGTCAGACCAAAAAATGTTACAATATTTCATGTAAATTAATAAATGAACAAGCTAAAGCATGACAATATGATCATAAATATACCTTCGGCTGTAAATTTGATGAAGAGAAGACATCAACCAGCTGCAATCCTTCTCTTCTTTCATCTCAGAAGTACCTTCCTCAGAGCTTTCAGTGTTATCAACTATAAAATTTATTCTCCGAGTTGTAACCTGAAAGTAAACATTCCTCCTATTCTTGGTAACAGCTATCGTAACTGAATAAATATATAAACGTCACATTAAGCCAAAAATCAGCTTCCAATTTTCATGCTCAGGAAACAGAAATTTACAAAGTGTCCCTATTTTATTTTCAATGAACTGGAAACAGGTGAACGCACAGCCAGTGTAATGGCTTTCTGGGGACAAGAAAGAAAAACAGTCAAAAGAAAAAGGAAACTTAATCAATTTTCATGCATCAGCATCAGCCAAGTATTTTAGTACATCATACTTCATGTAATCCATCTAGAACTCCCCAATGCAGAAGAGAATAATACTTTGTAAGAAAGAGCTTCATAAACTTTGTAAAACATACCTGGAAGGTTCCATGAATAACCCTCAGAGGTCGAACCATAGATGAAGAAAGCTCAAAAGCAATTCTTTCATCAAGTTCACTGGGAACATATCCAGTTGCAACTGCTGATAAACTTGAAACCAAGTCTTGGTCACTGGCAGGTTGAGCATCGCTAGAGTCTGCTGATGCCTGCAGGGTTTGCTCTGTTGTTTCGAAGACACTAGGCCGTTTCTCCCCACCGTGATCTAAGTTATAGGCTCCACCTTCTAAGCTATCAATTTCTGTCAGTTCATCATCTTCATTTGCTAACTCCACTGAGATTGCTTCTGCCACCACAATAGGGGCATTTGGTGGATTTACCTCATTCTCTTGATCCGATTTCCTCTCAATTTGATCCTCATAATTTGCAGCAGCACCTAAATGATCCAATCCCTTGTAATTCCTCCGTAAGCATTGCCTCATCCTCGAGGAACTTTCCATAAAGTTCAGCTTCCAGAAAATCTACAAATCCATTAAAAAAAAACCTAGTAAGAAAATGCAATAAGAGTTAATAAATTAAGATAATAGAATAAATTGTCTCGCAACATACCCGTGGAGGATTGCTTAAATGATCCCCAAATGGACCAAAGAGACATTTCATCTCAATCAAGCAATGAATGAGTTTACGCCATGCACGCATTCCAGTGCATAAACGATGTCGTGCAATTAGATCAACTTGACTTCGCCTGTCAATCTGAAGATCAAAATGTAATTAAAAATAATAATAAGCTGCCTCTATAAGTGATGATATGGCGAGTAGCAATCAAACCTCCGAGCGTTGCATGTTTCTTGCCAAAGCAAAACTTGCAACTAGGACAGCAATGAATTTATATGATAAAGCATTGAAATCCTTCCCATAGACTGATTTTGCATCAACAGGTTGCATACATTGCATCCAGGCAACTCCCATGGCTTCAGAAATATTCCATCTTTTCACATGCTCTGTATCACTAGCATATTCCTCTGCTGAGCAGATGTGGCCATGGCAACTGCACTGAGTCCTCTTCCTGAACCAATCTTTGCATTGTGCTCAAGATCACGTGCAGCTGCCAAGGCTGCAGCTTTTGCAGCAGCCTTGTCCTTCGGGAGAGGTGGTGATTTTTTAGCCACCTCTGAAGTTTTTTGGAAACTTGAGAAGGTATGTAGCCTAGTTGTTTTTCTTTCAAGCATAGAGTTGTCGTGCCTAAGCTCTGAGGTTGCCACAGGAGCCAGGGTATCCCCACCAGCAGCACCAGCGGCAATCATTGCCAATGCCATTTGCAGCAAGTGGTGATGCAAAAGCAGCAGCCCAAGGTGGAGAGATCATAGCAATAGCAGCCTGAAAGATGTTTACTGGAACAGCTCAAAAATATACCAATTATAAATCAGAGGTTAAACAAAGAGCAGAAAAGAGTAAATTCCTAGCATAATCATAGCATTTAAACAGTACAAATGTTTAAACTCATAGTCACATGAAATTTAATGGTACTCATAATAAAAGCCAAAAGATACAAACCGGTAACAGGCCAGGCAGTTTAGAAAGAAAAATAGAACATAAGAGATGGCATGAAATGACCTCTATAGGCAGTGCATCAGCAGCCAATGCACGGTCATCGAGTATAAGAGGATTCAAACCATCACCAGTAGCAAGGTCATGAATTCCTGCTAAAAGTGGCCGCCACCTCCTCAAGACAGCAACAAATGGTGGTAAAATAGCCTCAAGATACTGATTACGAAGTGGCTTCCGGTTCCTGCTCACAGCATGCCATATCTGCAGCATAGATCTAATATTAAAATGACCATAAAAACAATTATCAACAATTAAGAGAACAGGAAACTGATTTTACACATTATGTGGAAGGGAACAAGCACTAAAACTTTAAATGAGAATCTTGTGTTCCAACAAAGATGGGAACAGATAACAGCTGAGCAAACAAGCAAAAAATCCATCACTATAACATGGAAAAGTAATTCTGCTGAGAACTGACCTCAGAATAAAGAACACAAGAAGCAACCAACACTCTCTGTCTTTTCGAATCAGCAATTGGCATATTCAAAACAGGTGAAAGCACACTGCAAATTAAAAAATTAAATAAGTTCGACCCACTGCATATATACAGAAAGTGGAAGGACACGCAATAGTTATAATTATATAGCCCAGGACTGCAATACCATGTAATTACTGCAGTCACGGATGATTCTTTATGTATCAGGTTATCATAACTGTCTTGCAAAAGTTTCCAGTGTGTGTATTCATATTTGCATAAAAACTGGTTTCAGTGAAGATTAAGTAAATTGAGAATCAAACTTGCACAACATACCCATTCTCTCAGACATCCAAACTGTGAAGCTAACAAAGGTGCAGTCGTGTTTCTACCATTACTATAAACATGCCATTAAGTCATCCAAAATTATGACCCATTTCTCCTGATGCAAATTTATATACATGGAAAATCAATAATGTATGATAGATTTCAAAGGAATGTAGAAACACTTCAGTTATGGTACCTCCACAACAAAGCTGATCGTGGTTTTCTTGTTGGCATTTGAGCACTATTATCTAAGGACCCAATGTTGCTCACTTGTCGATATAATCCTTCCAACGTCTCATCTTCCATGTTAACATTCCTTGTGAACATAGTGTCTTCACCGTTATCCTCTTCTCTCATTGAAAGAAGCACCATTCGAAGCATGCATAAGAAAGATTGGTCACAATCAAGCAACTGGTAAAGTGCTGCCATTCCTCCCATCCCAGTACCTGAACCTCTACCAATACCCAGACCACCACCAACTCCAGACTCGTCTAACAGTAAGGCTTGAAGCATGGATACCAACTTCTTCACCAAAGGGAGTTCAATCCAATTTCCATTAGTGTCTTCTCCAAAGCAGATTTCCAAGATTCCCAGCCACTGCCCTCACCACCAAACTCAGAAGATTTTGGTGGAATGCCAATGCCATACCACAGTGCAGCTCCCATATGACACAAAAGCACAGTAAACAGATTCATAAGGTTCGGCAGCTGCTGCAGCAGTAAGTCGTTCCATCACTGCAGAAGACATCTGCCCATTTGCATCTGCCATTGAAGCAAGGACCTGATTGAAATCTTATTAGTGCAAGTGGCATGATCTAAAAATTGTCAGTTCCCGGAAGGAAAGCATTTCACACATACGAGAACACATCATGAAGAGGAACTAGAGAATTAAATTTGACTTGAATTGACAACCTACGAGGAAAAAGGCAAAAAAGGAACTCTTGGTTTGAGCACTTCATTACTAGGTCAAAGATGCCTCTTCTTTTCATCTACTACAGTTCTTTATCCACAGGTATTTTAGCACCTGATGATGCATGTTTGAACCAAGGATCTACTTCTGTCACATATAAACCCAGGTTGACATGGAAATAAAAGATGGACGGACATACTTTAGTGACACACAACTGCATAACAAACCAGATAATTAATTGACAAGCGTAATCCATAAAACTAAAATAAAAATGTATCTTGTGATTACTCTATACATAATCAAGTGGGAGCCCATTTGAGTCACCAGATAATGATCTGCAATCACCCAAAGATTCCAATGCATCTCCACAAATTGATGACAATGAACTTGGGCGGATATTTAGTGGAGCTACCAGAGAAATGGGAGACAGAGAAGCATCCTTTTTCCTAGATGCACAAGATAATTTGCTTTGCAACCGTAAATGATCTTCAACAAGCATTAGAATCACAATTGCATTCTCTACCAAAGCTACAGAAAGCTGTGCAGCATTCCCTGCATCTGCTTTAGCATCTTGTGGTGGCAAACCCTCTGCAGCAACACCAGCAGCAGCTGCAGCAATAACTTGAGTCTGCAAAAGAAAAGCTGGATGTAGACATTATTGTAGTTTTTCCTCCTCTAGTCAACCAACCAGAAACACAAAAACCAGGGGATTGGCTTTGTCATTGTTATTTTTCTAGGATGTTACAGCAGATACGTGGAAAGGACAACAAGGTTTAAAATTAGAAATAAAGTTCTTTATGGCTAAGTAATGAGTCAACTAATTTAGATGATGAGGAAAGAAAAAAATGGTTGAAATGATGACAAATGCAATAATTTCCCTGCCCCATGATGTAGGTCAAAAAAAATCTGATGGCACTTCAATCCACAAGTTCATCAATTTTTAACTACTATAGAACTTCGGCAATTTTCTTTTTAGTCTTTTAAGGAAAATATAATCATTGTCAAAAACATAAAAAGTATCAAGATAACACTATTTCAACAGAAGAACTATAAAGAGCAAGAAAGAAAAGAAAACAAGACACCAAAACATATTGGAACTGATATAACATATCTGAGAAGCAAGACAATGTTGCCTCAAAAACCAAATATTACCTGAACCTGCAGTTCTCTGGTGCCAAAATCCAGCAAGCCACCCAAGAGCCTCCTTTTAAATATTGGCAAAGATTCCTCGCGTCTTCAAAACATGGAGGACAACCAAATAAAGTTACCCAAAATCAAATAACAAGTTTAATATCTCAATAAAGGAAACAACAATTCTTTTCAAAATTATTGATGCACAGAAAAAAAATTCTTACAGAAAGAGCTTTTGTCATCTGCTAACTGCACAGAACTCCAGCAGACAACCAATACAGCATTTGCAAGTGCTCTCAATAGATAGAGATAAATTTCAACAAAACCTAAGTAGAAACATAATCTATATAACCTGCAAGTCATAATCTTAATTTTGATAATACTAGTTCATTTCCCTTCCCTACTCATGCTTTAAGTAGTCTGTTATGTAATTGTAAGATAAACATAACTCCTGTTTTTGCAAAATTTCAATACACAAACTTCATATACAAGTCAAATTGGTCTAGTTACAGCAAAACAATTGAAAAAATTTAAAACTTGGAATGCTCTAATGGACACTCTGTTCAACATGAAGATTGCATCCCTCAGACACGGATTTTTGTGCCTGTGCATGATTACATTTTACTTTCCATGTGAATGATTAAACTAATGATAGTTAAACAATATTTGACATTGAAGGTACAAAACAGGGTGGTTTCATAATAGGTTAGTCTGACCCTGGCCCGTTTGTAGTGAAGAGATTCATCACAACTGTATGTTAGGAATGCAAAAATAGATTGTTGAATTTGGACACAAGGGCAACGACTATTGGTGAAACAAATTCAAATATTCTCTGAGAACCCAAATTAAATAGCAGGGGAACTTAATGGAAGCTGGCCAGTTGCATATGACAACAATACCTAGTCCGTTGATATCCAGTGCTAGATCCACCCACAATAGAAAGCCATTCTGCAGAATGAATCGTCGCTTCAATATCCTGTAGAAGGGAAATCAAGCAAACAATAAATCTGACGTGGCCAGAAATTAGAAAGCATATCCAATCACAAACAAAATAGTTACTTGAATCCAAAACATGCAATTATGGTAAAAATAACTCAACTGAACTCAAGCCCTAAATCCCTACCCAATGATACATGAATCCCTTTGCATCATTTTACTCCATTTACAGTAGTATCTTCCACTACACCTGGCAATGATGTCCCCAACCACAACTTTTCAGGACTTTCGTTTTTCTATTTGTTACCTTTGCATCAAGCTACTCTTTCATTTGTAGTTATTCTACCTTTTCAGAATAAAACCTGAATTTCAATTGTCTTCTAATCAATTGGTTCTACCTCCACCTTTTCAAAAACACATCCACTACGCCTTCTATCTTCATTTGTAGTACCACTTCTACCACTGTCGTAGCATCTGAAAAGTCACTAAATCAACTGGTATGCAAGGACTAGCTATTCCTTGATAAGCTAAGTTTGAAGAGTTTGATGGAAGACTCAACCTTTCTGCCTAAATACGCTTGAAATTATACTCTTCACTAACTGTCAGTTCTCCAAATGTTTCCATCATATGTGTGACATCAAATTTTTATTATTTCCTCTTTTTCTAGTAATTATTTCACTTTTGTCTTCACTATAAACTGCATTAAGCCAGGTTCAGCGATGTATTTGGATTGCCAACCTTAATGTTGTAACAATTGACAGTACATAAAATAAAAAATTGCTTAATGTGGGGACAAACTAAACAGAATTTAGATAGACACCTAAGAACTAAGATGCCAAAGCTTGAACACCCTGGCACTATTAGAACTAAGAGCTTTCAGTCACAGGAAAAAATATTCCCCAGTATATGCATCTGTTGGCACACTAACATACAAAACAGACAAGTAAATATATATGCATCAATAAATTA
This sequence comes from Xylocarpus granatum, assembly GCA_019650275.1. Classification (NCBI taxonomy): domain Eukaryota; kingdom Viridiplantae; phylum Streptophyta; class Magnoliopsida; order Sapindales; family Meliaceae; genus Xylocarpus; species Xylocarpus granatum. The sequence continues at coordinate 81,266 of BNST01000533.1, read as the reverse complement.
GCATGCACAAACACTAACACGTCATCAAACTTTGAAACTAGGAAACAAGGACAATCATAAATAGTTATGTATTCCGATGCATGTTATGTTCTTATCACTGACTTCACTCTTTCCTACAACCACACAATTTAAACATGTGATAATAACAATCCAACTTACCTTTGACTTTGAATGAAATTCTGCTTGACTTCTGGGATTCCTAACTTAAAACTTTCACAGTTTTGGTACTTTGAACTAAACATAAAATAATTTACCAAAATAATAGGATTTTATTTCAAATTCCACCAGTTTTGAGTGGATTTCTATCCGCAAGCAATCAGGGAAATGCAGAGATCATGAACGTATGTGCAAGATACAATAGCAAACAGAAGCTCCTTGTTAAGATTATTACCAAAAATTACTAAAAACCAAACAAACATATAATGCTACAAAGGATTCCAGCAGACATTCTTCACGAAAATGGAATAAAGTGAAAAGGTATGATATCAACCTTCCATCCATCTTTCTGGCGCATTGAATGCTCCAGCATGATAATGAGGAAGTTGTATTGAATGCTCCAACATGATAATGAGGAAGTTGTGTATAAGGTCCTCTATATCCCCCACGCTTGCTGAACTAGACTGCTTGTTTGCACCAGTCTATAATAACAAGCAATACATATAAAAATTTATATGACAAGAAGCTCGAGTGTGCTTGCAAATTTTACCCGATCAGATGTATGCTTGTTAGCAGTTAAAAAACTTGAGATTTCTTGCTCTTAACTAAAAGTCACCCATTCTAACTTCTCATGTGACCAAAATCTAAACAAGTGAAGATAATATGCTGAGAGAGAGAGAGACTGAAGTTGGCCAAGACTACCTCATAGTTAGAGATGAGAATCTCCAGAATCCACTCAGGCCATTCCTCCATATGAGTCAGACTTTTCCTATTTTCTGGATTACTGCAAGCCAAAATCAGAAGATCCTGAAATGATATAGACAGAACAACTCAGAGAAATGAAACAAAAAGGGAAAATGTGAAAAGAAAAAGAACAAATTCGAACTATGGATGTATTAGGACAACCAATGTGCCATAAACATATTTTCAGGGTGCAGAATAACAACTATGCTCACATGCTGAAATTGAGACAATACAGACTATAATTCATACAAAAGTGCATATAAGAACGTGAACAAGTATATTTTCTAGATAACACAACATAAACATTCTTATGAACATATATTTCCACAATAATACAAGGCAAACAGCCATATGAATGTATATTTTTCTAAATAATACAACATAGACATTGGTTAATCACAAGTGTCAAAAATAAATCAAGGAGTAACAATTCTAGTGCCTTTTATCATTACAATTACATTTGGTAAACTCATATATCATTACGACTGCCTTAGCCAGTAAAATCAAGATATAAGAAAACACCATGACAGTTGGTCCATGCTCTTAATCTCCTATAGTTTGGAGGTCAGATAGCAATTACGATCATCTTCAAGCATATAAATGCATAAAAATCACAATTACTCAAGCACGCACAGAACATGATGCAAAACTCATGGATGAACCAAAACTTAGTTATAACTCCTGTTTTCAAACAAATATGAACCAATTTTCATTCAACAAATATTCACACAACAGATGAGAAACATGAACAAATTACCTGTAATGCTCGGCTTTGTAAAGCCCTAGATGCATAAGGAAGTGAATGCAAAAGAACCAACAAAAGTTGTGGATGCTCAAAGCGATGACCAGAATCAAAGAAGTTCAAACCATTCTCTCCTGATGAAGCATTAATCTGAGAAAGAGGGAAAACAAACTATGTTAGCATGAAATATATATGACTTAAATCAACTAAAAGATATTAAATTAGCCCATCATAGCTTAAAAATATGAATGATCCTCCCTTATAAAATGTCATAAAGTACAGCAGATCACAATGGAACTTTTGCTGAGCATCGATGCAGACAGAATATTGGCACTAGAAAACTCATTTTTCTCCCATTCTCCCACAGCAAATTCAAGGATGCTCAGTAGAAACCGTATTAGCATTCAAAAACAGTCAATATTTTCCATTATAATAACATAATTTCAAGCTTAATAAAAGGTCAAAAGAAGCAATTGAGTAGATCATCAAATTAAAGATGGTGAAAGATCACACAAACAATTATCTCAAGTGAACAGTTCAGCATCACAGAGAAATGGACAACCAATGTAAACTTCACTCATAAAACTTAATTTTCAAGCAGCAAACTTGTGTTTGCGGACATACCTGCTAAGTCAATAAAGACAAACTGGACCAAACCATGGAAAGCAAAAACAAAATGTTCAAACCATCTGGGGCACCGACATATAGCTATACAATAGGGCAAATTATGGAACTTCATAAACCCTTTGATAAGTAAAATTGTGGAAAAATATAGTTTGCAAATTAACATGGCCATGTTATCAGAACAAAAAGCCGTGGAAAAAAATGAACAAAGAAGAGATTGTGTCCTACCGAGGCTCCCTAATAAAGTTTTATATACATTGCTGGTCATAAGTCTATATGATGCTGCCTGAAAAGCCTTCTGCAAAGCAAAAAGCAAAAGAGAAACTCTATCTTCAAACATGGTGCCACCTCTGTCATGCAGCCCAATGCTCGTAAAATTGCTTGAAATATCTGAAGGAGCAGATGAACCAGCTTTTAGATGCCCAGATGATATCAGAGCACCTAAAAGTTCAATAATCCCCAACAATGATACCATCACTTTTGTCAATATTGTAAACATTATTTCTTGCATCGTCGGCGCTGATCGAAAAACTTATACCACCCAAATTCTTGATAAAAGGATTTTCAGAAACAGATGATGTCCTTTCAATTTTCTCACTGGAGGTAATGGGAATGCAGATACTATCAGTATTGAGGGGCTGAGATTCCAAATCTTTCTCCTGAGAGTCACTTTTCTCTGGGGGTTTCTACAACATCATCCTGAGTTCTGTCAAAATTCTGAGACTCAGAGTCTAGCTCAGTTCCTTGTACAGACAAGCTTTCATCACTCTTGGACGTTGATACTGGACCACTAAAGTCACCAGCTTTAGCTTCCCTTTGCAGCAGGAGAAGAAGTGATTCTATCCCACTAGATGCTATAAATACCTCAGCAAACGAGTAAGCTCTTTGTGCGTTTGGCTGTACCACTAGCCTGTAGATCAGATGCAACACCCTTGCAATCTAAAGAAGAAATAGACACGGCTAATTTCTTTCAACATGAACCATATGAAAAAAAAGATTATTGAAATTCAACATGTGACTGATGATCCTTATGAAAAAAAAGATTATTGAAATTCAACATGTGACTGATGATCCTCTAATGTCAAAGACAGAAAACAACAGACAGAATCTCAATTCTGGCAAAAAGAGAGGAAGGGAGAATAACAAAGAGAGGGAGGAGAGTATGAAACATAGCTTTGTAAATTCATCTATACAATAAATACACTTATACAAGGTAGATAATTTAGAAAATTAACCAACTGATGCACCCGGCAATATGCTATCAAATCCTCTACAGTCCATTTAGTGTCGTTACGCCTTGGGTTGTTCAACATTTCCCTTAGTACTTTGAAAAGCATGAATAGAGGATGTATAAGTGCCAGATAAATTATTCCACATCAACAACCTAAATAAACTGGATCAGATATAGGCATCATTTGTTGGCATTTTATTTTTCACCCAAGTCCCAAACAACAACGTCCTCTTCTACTACTCAATCCTCTTTTCAGGTCATTGTCTTGTCTTTTTAGTACCTTTCACTTTGATTTATTCAAACAATTTTAAGCTGAAAGGGAAAAAGTTTGAAAATTCAATCTTGAGTAACATTTATGAAAACAAGTGAATACAAGAAAATTGATAATACAAATAAAAAGACTGAAGGCATACAGTCCTAACCATAACTTTATCCTTACATACACAATTATATATAGCACATGCACACATTCTTGAATGCACCGTCTCAAACATTGGTGCATACACACAAATTACATAGCTCTAGTTACACCAATCATAAATACATGCAGTATGCATTTTATCACCAATATCAGCAAAGAGAGGATTAGAAAAAATTTAAAGTCAGGACAACAACAAATAAAGAGGTTCTATAGATATTCATATACATATATAGACACATTACATGTATATAAAAAATAATGTATCAAGTGATGTGCACCTATGGGCAATATGTATGGTAGAAAACAGTATCCAAGGGACTTTACCTGATTGGGTTGAAGGGCAGTCAACCAAGAAACCAAGTAACCGTCAGACATCATCTGCTGCCAATGAAGGAGGTGTTGCCCCTATTAGAAGTTCAATTATCACCAAGAGTTCATCAACCAAAGCATTCACTTCACCAACTGGATGCATGGACTCATCTAGAGAAAACATATTCAGAGAATCCTTTCCACGAATTGTCCCATAGCACCTTCTGCAGCCATCAAGAAGCATCTGAATAGCATTAGCGTCTCACATTACCAAGGACTCTGTGAAAACCATGTCTGCAAGCGACGACAGAAGTTTCTTTTGTAGTCCATAGCTACACAAGCTCCATATTCTGAGGTCAAGTAGCAGTGCACTGAAAAGCTGAACTTTAAGGGCATGATTATTCTTTTGAGATTGACAAAGTGCGACAACAGCAGCTACCAGTTCCTCATCTTCTACACCATTATGCTTTCCAGAACCAAGTGACAGCCAAAGTTTTCAGAAGATAGTTTAAGATTCTTGACAAAACCTCGGGTCCTTTGGTACGAATCAACTCTTCATTGTTTCCCAGGGTGTTGTATAGCCAAGGTAATAATTCGGAAATATTGGGGCAGCCAGTGCAGTAGTTGCCGAAGACATAGGGAAGATTTCCTGGATGTGGCTCCAGGCTATCTTTATGCACATTGCTTATTGCCAAGGGAAGCAAAGACATGGGGCCTCCATAAGCCAAGGCCCACAAAGCTTCCACTGGTCGCATTCGTGTGGCGACATGAAGTTGCCCAAGAACTTCAGCTGGTCGTCTGCACGCATGCCTGAATCGTCAAATGCAGGTATTATAAGAAAGACAAGCAACCTGGAAATGCATTTAGCCTTATAAATATCAAAGCATCAAATACAAAGAGAGCCGATAGACAAAGAAAGAAGAAAGAGACAAAGAAAGAGCAAAAGCAAGGCAAGAGAAAGAGGAATACATACACACACGTGCACACATGCATGTATATTACATACTTCATTTGTAGAAATCTACTGGAGAAAAACCCATCTTAACAAAAAATCATTTCTCCACAACAATATCGTTTGTGGAGTAAATAAAACACTACAACACTTGGAATGAAACTATATGTGAATTTGTCCAGAGTATTCTCACATGTATAAAATGATTTGGATACCTGCAGCACCAGAAAGAGAAGCATCGGAACAGAATCGTCCATTTAGCAATAAGGGATGGTAGAGTAGGTGAATGTGTGCTCCAATTTCTGCATCCAAAAGGGAACTTTCCTCAGCCATATTTTGCAAAAGGTCATTAGTGGCTAGCCAAGGAAGCCCCTGCCCCATGACCAAAAGAAGGTACTGCATCCCCTCCTCTAGAAGCTAAGCGCGCCATTCTTTCTGGGCCAATTGGCTCCTTTAAAGATATAAACAGGGCCCCATCTCAGCAAACAAAGGACACTGACGACGACAATGTTGTAAGCCAGCCATTGTAGGGAGGGGGATTTGTCCCAATGCAGCCAAATGCCAGAGGCTTGGAGATTCGGGGGAACTCAAAAGGATGACTTTCATACAAGGATCCATCAATATATAATCTCAGTTCACTATTGACTTTCCCAATAAGTCCCTGCTTGCAGGTATGCTCTAGGCCAATAAAATACCAGCATTGTGGCTTAAATGCATGAGTGAAAATGCAAAGAAGCCTTCTTATCCCTTTCCACTACCAATTTCAACAACCAAAAACTGTGCATGAAAGTATGCCTCTATCCCCTTGATTATCAGCAGATAAGAAACTGAAACATGGCATGTGTGCTGTTCCTTCACCAGCAAGGGCACAAGCAGCAGCAAGCCGACATGGCTGAAGATTTTCCAGAACTAGCGCACAGCAGCAGCAGTAGCTGTGTTTAATGTGTCTGCAAATGATTCAATATAGATCCAAGTAGCAAATGCGTACCCATTGGTAAATGGCCAACAGCTCTCCCCTGGACCAAGCAAGCCAGAGCTTTCACCATCAAACTCAAAAGTACTTGCCGGTCCCCTTGATTCCTTTCCAGCCATCGCCTTCTCCAATGAAAGCATTAGGCGAGTTGCCCACACAGTAGTGAATGTTCTTGTAATAACTTGAAACCATCTACGCAAATCAACAACCCCAAGAGAATGTCCGGCCAAGTATTGAATGCAGTAGCATAAAGGGGTCCCATCCCATCTCAGCTGCTCTGTTGAATCAACATCCTCTGCAAAAATCTTCTCTGCTGACTCCATAAGAACACCTAATAAACCTGCCATAGAGCACATTGCTCTATTCCTTGTGCAAGCTCTTAATATGGCAAGCAATCCCCTAACCACCCTTGTCCTAGGGGACATGTATACCCTTGCTATCACCAACCCATGGAAGCCAAGGAACTAGATCACCTGCCACAACAGCAGCTCGGGAGTTTAGCATCACACTGGGAGGATTGTTATCCTCATCCTCAAAGCTTTCTACACCACCCATTGTAGCAAGAAGAGAATCAACAACCACAAAAGCAATGCTCTCTGCTTCCTCCCCTGCTCCAGAACTCTCAACACCACTCACAATATTCTTTCAGTTTTTCCCAAGCTTTCAGGCTCTCCCCATGATTGCAGAATCAACTAAATGCAACAACTCTGGAGAAACATTTGGCATAACAGTTTTAGGCTTGGTTCTTGGCGGTGAACCCATGGGAACAATACCTGGTATCCCCTGTAATGGTAAGAATCAAGACTTGTCGACGAGATTGACTGCATAATGACACAACCTGTAGGTATCTCAGGTCCCAGTGCTTGAAATGCTACAACCATGCCGAGGTTCACAGACGGGAAGAATCATACCTGCTCCTGTTTGAGACTTCTTCAATCTCACCATACAAGAATCTTACATTATCTCGATCTTGAAAACATACCTGTTCAAAATGTTCTTCATCCACTATTGTAGATGAAGATTCAATCCTTTGCACAGCTACATTGTTGCATGCTATCTCAGTTTCACCACTACCAATGGCATTGAAGTTTTCTTCATTACATGTTCCTACTCTATTCTGTATAACACAAACCCCTCGAGAAGCATCTGAGTCCTCTCCAGAAATTTCTTCGACCTTCTTCCCTTTCTCTTCTTCTTCTTCCATCGTGCTTATAGCTTTAATAACCTAGCAAGAATTCATATAATTTACTGGAACCTACGAAAGATAAGAAATGAGAAGTGAATACCAGTTTAATTAACTAGAAATGTGTTATCAATGAAATTATGAAACATTGCAATAAGTATGCCATAATTAAGCTTAAGCTGCAAACAGAAACTAACACAAATGGAGCTCAAATTATGTGAAATATATAACTACTTCAAGCAACAGTTAACATAGAACAGAAGAATAACGCCATGATCAATTCAAAACAATCATTCAGGTTCAGCAAAACATGGAATAAGATTCACCGAAAGATGATTAGATACACCAAAAACAAGCTAAACAACCCATAGTAACCAAGTTTACACAATAGACTATTCAAAAATAAAACATCCGGTAAGCCGCTCAGTTACTATGAGGGGTATTAACAGTTCTGAGTTTGATCTAGTTTGAATTAAAGAGTATACAACCAAAGAGAGATAACATACACAACTAAACTGGTCCAAACGTAACTCGCTTGCTTACTTAAGACGCATCTGTTTGTAAAACAAAACATCTCGTACACGAGAACACAATTCTCGTGCAGTTCCGTACACTCAAAATCAAGCAGAATTATCAAAAGTAGTTAAAAATTACAAGAAATATTACAGATCTTGACCATGACAACCGTGCATTTACGTATATTCATATATACAGACACACAAGGACCAGTACAGAATGCAGGTATTTCAAATTATCTGAATGAAAATTTCTTAACGAACCGAACAATGGAACAACGCAGTTGATCGATCAAGTGACCAAAAATGCCGTGTGTACAATAAGTATATACATAAACAGTGGGAGAAACAAGACCACGAACTCTGATCCGATCAAATTTGAAACTGAAAGAATGAAAAAACTAAAATCTCAGAGAAAAACCGGCGAATTAATGGTGTAATTTTAAAAACAAGAACTGAAGAAAATGTGAGACAGAGTTGATAATGATTACCTTCAGTACTGCGACATTGATTGAATACGAGCGAGAGCGAGACAGACAGAGAAATAATCGATCGAGAAAACAAAAGAGAACAGAAGAGAGTAATGTGAGACAGAGTTGATAATGATTACCTTCAGGACTGCGACATTGATTGAATTACGAGCAAGAGCGGCAGAGACAGAGAAATGACCGATCGAGAAAATAAAAGAGAGAAATGTGAGACAGAGTTGATAATGATTACCTTCGGGACTGCGACATTGATCGAATTACGAGCGAGAGCGACAGAGAAATGATCGATCGAGAAAACAAAAGAGAACAGAAGAGAGAAACGTTTGAGAATCGGTACGAGAGAGGATGCGAATTGGGCGCGGGAGAAATGGAGGAGAAACGTTAGTAATATAGGCCCCGCCTTGTGGTTGCCCGGTCAAAAGCAATTGAACAAAGAAGAAGGCGGTTTATTGCTATTTCCAATTGCTTTCTGCTACATTTTAATTTTATTACCGTTGGAAAAAAATCTCTGTTTCTATCTTAACTTATACGCCAAGTTAAATCAATGGTATTATAATTATTATCGTATCTTTTTAGATTTTATTTTACAATAATAATATTTTTAAAAAAGATTGTATTTTTAAAATTTATTTGTCGCACACTTAATTTGTTTATTGGAAATTTGAATTTTTTGAAGGAAGAGAGAGGGCGGTAGAAAGCAGGACATACATGAATCAACACGGTAAAACGTTCCTATATTTAAACACACTCAATTTGAATGGGTGCAATCAGAAGATAATAGTGGCTCGTTCAGTAATAACGAAGACTAAATCTCATTGCGGACCGTGTTAAGAGGATGTGCAACCGACACTGATGGTCGAGAGGGTATAAGTTATGGACTTATATATCATCACCGTAGTTGATAGTAATTAAGATGATTGTACAAGCATTGATATGAAAATTGTGTATGTTTTTAGCATAATTTAGAAATAAAATAAAATAAATATTTTTTTAATTATTTAAAAATAATAATAATAACAAATTCAATAAAAATACATGTTGAATACTATAATGAATGTTGAATGAAATTAGTGAGTATTCAATTAAAACGCGTGTCGGAACAAAAGTGGACATGTATGTCACGCATTAAGACCGTGTATAAGCATAACCAACCAATGGCGCTTGTGATGCCGAAGATACCGAAAGAATTATTGATTAAAGTACTAGAATGACATTGAATGAAATTAGTCTTGTTAAAACAAAGTAGGTATGTCGCATGTTAATATTTTGTATAACCAACCAAAAGTGCTAGTGATGCTAAAGAGTGAATGAGTTGTTGACCTAATATTTTGTAAATCATCACGATAATTGATAATACTTAAGATAGGTGTTCAAGCAATGATATAAAAATTACGTGTGTTTACAATATAATTTAAAAAAAATAGAATAACATTTTTTTAATTATTATTTTTAAATAATAGATGGAATAAATAAAATTCGAATCACAAGAAAAAAGTGAATTTATTTTTAAAATTTAAAAAATCAAATTAATTAAAGAAAAATTGACTCAATGTATTAACATTACTTTGCTAATTAAAAATTAGTTAGTTTTTTTAAATATAAAATAAAACCAAAAAAAAATTGATTCAAGTACTATAATGAAATTGAATGAAAATGCAAGGATCAAATTAAAATGTATGTTAAAATAGAGTAGGCATGTCACTTGCGACCTATTGATTCTTTGTATGTCACAAATTTTTTAGGGCCTCTCTCCATTGGTATAATATGTATGTATGCATAGCAAGGCTTGCTTACCAATTGGCAAGCATTAGTAAACATGAATTAAGAATTCTCATTTTATTCACAATTTCGTTGGTACCCGATTTTTATGAAATGGATTTTGTATGCTTTGGAGTGGGTTTGTGATAAATTTGTAATAATAATAATAATAATATTTTTAACGAATTTGACGAGAATATAAGTACAAATAGATATCTATTGATATTTGCAAATGATATTTATGAATATTTATTTATTTTAATTATTTTATTTTTATAACATTATTATTTTTAATTAATTAACTTTTTTAATAATTAGCTTCAAGTTCTTTATTTTTTTATTTTTTACTTTTTCATGCAATAGAAATGTTATGGATGAAATAAATTTATTATTTTTGTTATCTATAGAGATTTATTTTTTATTAATTTATATTATTATTATTATTTACTGTTGTAATAATCATATTAGATAAATATTAATTATAAACGAGTAAAATAAAAATGTGAATTTAGTAATTATTATGACAATACGAGTTTATTAAATTTATTTTAAAATTTTGATATTTATATATTAATTTTTGTAAAATAATTATATTTTTTAAAATAATTGTGATGAATTTTAATTTGTGCACTTGATATTTTATATATTTGTGTAAGTGATGTATGTTATTTTAAGTTAATTCTTAAAATTTATAATTTTAATTAGATAATTTATAAAATTAAATAAAATATTTAATTAGAATATATATAATTAAAAATATTTATATAGAATTTAGTAATTATTAAATTATTTATTTAAACGAATTTATCAATAAATATCGCCAAATATGTTCAGCTGGCATCTCAATCATATACTCCCTAAATTTACAGATTGTATTGCCGACATGCATTTATTTTCTCCCCAAATAAATTAGCCGCCCAAAAGTTTGGTTCCATTAAATCTGCCGCAGTGCATGTGTATACATATCTTGCTTACCCAATTGCCATGTGCTCGTAATTATGGACTGCCAAACTCAGCTTGGATTTTTTTTATTAGGGACATGCATTTAATTTATTTTCCAACCAAATATCTAGCCGCTTGACCGAAACATTCCGTAGCTTGGGAACAAGTCTCATCAAGCGCTTGCTAATCTCTCACAAACCTACGGACCCATAATGACCTCAAGCTGGGTAGCTTAGCTACTGTAGTTTTTTCTTCTCCGGACATGGCCAAAGAAGTTTTGCACAAACATGATCTGGCCTTCTCTAGCAGAACAATCCCGGACAGCATTCAAGCACTCGACCACCACAAAGTTTCCATGCCATGGCTGCCCGTCTCAGCTGCTTGGAGGAATGTTAGGAAAGTTTGTGCTATTCAAATGTTCTCCACACAACGGCCGGATGCTACCGAAGCCATGCGGTGGAAAAAGGTGCGAGAACTACTCGACTGTGTGCAAGAGAATTGCAATAGTGGTTCTGCAGTTGATATTGGTCAAGCGGCCTTTGCTGCAGTTCTTAATTCTATATCAAATACTTTATTCTCTATTGATTTAGCACACTATCATTCTCATCTATCTCACAGTTTCAACGAGCTTGCACGCCTCGTGATGAAGGAAATTGGGAAGCCTAATCTTGCAAACTATTTTCCCGCCCTTCGATTTGTTGATCCGCAAAGACCACGTAAGCTGATGGCCGGTTATTTTGCAAGTTTATTCAGAATATTTGATGGTATTATCAGCGAAAGATTGCGAATAAGGGCTTCCTCGAACAAGTCAGAAGTGACCAGTGATGTGTTAGGTTCACTCCTGAATCTTGTTGAAGAAAATAATTCTGAATTCAGTTTCAACGATATAAAACATCTGCTTCTGGTGAGTTAGCTGAGCCAATACCTCAGACTAGCTTGTTATTGTATCCTTTACCCTTGAGATTTAAAAGAATTAAAAGAAAAATAATCAATTCCTCTAAAGCTATTCTTTTTCAGGATTTATTTATGGCAGGTATTGACACTACATCAAGCGTAGTAGAATGGGCAATGGCAGAATTACTACACAGCCCCGAAAAACTGGCAGAAGCTCAAAACGAGCTGAGAGGATTCCTTGGCAAGGATGGGATAGGCATAGTTGAACAGTTTGAGATTTCAAAGTTCCCTTACTTGCACCCACCAGGTCCACTTCTCATACCACATAAAGCCGAAACTGAAGTGGACATTTGCGGCTTCAAGATACCCAGAAATGCACAAATATTAGTGAATTTATGGGCCACGGGACCAGATTGAAACGTGTGGCCAAATCCAAACTCATTTATGCCTGAAAGGTTTTTGGAGCGCGAATTTGATGACAAAGGCCGAGATTCGCGCTCATTCCATTTGGAGCAGGAAAAAGAATGTGTCCCGGCCTGCCGTTGGCTAATAGAATGCTGCACTTGATATTAGCATCGCTAGTGTACACCTTCGATGGAGAGTTGCCGATGGCGTGAAACCGCAGGACGTGGATATGAGTGAAGAGTTTGGCCTGATATTACATAAGGCTCAGCCTCGTTTGGCTGTCCCTGTCAAAGTGTGACTCTTGTAATCCATATCATTTAGTGCCTCGGATGCCAAGGCATTTCCGCAATAAAGAAGATGCATCTTCTTGTTAAATGTTAATGCTGAAAGCAAATTCCAAAATTGTGAAAGAGGTGGAACCAATCTGGCTAGTCCTTGCAAGTCTGACAATTTTATCTTTGCTTTCCGGCATTTCTTTGCAAATTTTTCGTTGGGGATACACTCAACTATCAATCATATTTAATTTCTGGTCGCATTAAATTACAGCCAAACAACCCAAACAGTCAGACTTATCAACTTTGGCAAAGGTGAATTACTTGAAGGCCACGAATAATAGACATGGAGTAGAAGTATACCTCTTCGTGAATACCGGAGAGAACAGGCTACGCCGAAACCTGAAGGATTTAGTTGATAACCTTGTTGTAATTTCTGTTTATTTATTATGTAATACAGAAGAGCAGAGCCCATACTAAGACACATAACAAGCCTTCGTTGGACTTGGCAATAACAAACTTGCAGTTTTCACAATCCTTAATTTATTTCAGAGGTCTAGGAAATCGTAGATACATATGTTGCTGCTAACGGCTGAATCGGAAGGCACCCATATGTTCCAAGTTTCCTTGATTGATTTTCCTTCAGAATGATTTCAACGCCATTTTCACTGATTTCCAAGCTTTTATGAGAAACTAAAATGGGTAAAAGGAAGCAAGTTTGTGACATGGTTTAATTTTATTGCATAAAAGGGTGCTTTAAGAGGCAAAGGCGATGGTAAGGTAGGGATGGACCAGAGAGTCGGAGAGTTCGATATTCCTCGAGCAATAGTGAAAGGGACCTTATGATTGCACCCACCGGGTACGTTTCTCGAGTTTCATTAAAACGAATGCGAAGCCAACATCCTTTAAATGTATAATAAGACAAAGGAAAATTTGATCCAAGTATTATAATGAAATTGAATGAAAATAGTGGGGACCAAATTAAAATGCATGTTATCCTAATGTAGGCATGACCTCTTTATTTAGTGCCCGTTGCAATTTTTTAAACATTTTTCTTAATTGATCTATATATATATATATATATATATATATATATGCGCGTGTATGTGGGTTTCTTATACAATGGGAAAGCACTAGCAATCACGAATTAAAGATTGACAAATTTAGTAACAAACATAAGAATTCAACTAAAATATAATTGAATAAAAATAATGGTGATTAAATTAAAATATATTTAAAATAAAATAAAAATATTGCATATTTTTACACGCAAACTTACAAATTTAATATTATAAAAATATATTAATAATTATAAATTAAGATCGATAATTTGACGATAAACTTACAAATTTAATATTATAAAAATATATTAATAATTATATATTAAGAATGATAATTTTACACGCAAACTTATAAATTTAATTAAAAATTTTGTGATAAATTGAGAACAAGAAAAGAGTCATACTTTAATGGGAATAGTCTCTTTGGCTAAGGGTGACTCTTTTAATCCATGTAATAATATTAGAGCTAGTGCTTGGAATACGAAGGCATGTATAGTTCTTCAAATATATATATATACATATATATATATATATGCATAAATGCATGGTCTTCACGAGCAAGATTAGATTTGTGTAATTATTTGGTAAATCTCTAACCCGTGTTTTGATTACATATATATACACACATGTATACTAAAATATATTTTTATACATAATATAAACTATATATCTACGTGCATATATATGCGTGTTCTTGTATATAGTACACATATTTTAAAATAAATTAAATAAAAAAATTAATTAGAAAAATAATTATAAATATAAAATATAATAAAATAAAATAAATAATTTTATTAGTAAAAATATTATTTATTTTTAATATAAATTTTTTAAAAGAGGAGAATAATTAATATTATCTGATATTATTATTTTTAATTGAAATAATTTATAATTAATTTATGTTATAAAAGATAAAATTAATTTATAAATTTTATTAAAATATTATTTAAATAATTTATTATTAATTAAATTATATATTATTATCTTGTTAAAAATTTAAAAAATATATATATTTTTTGAGAAAACTTGTCTATTCAGACCGTGAAATGAAATTTTAAAATAAATGCGAGTTGAAACAAATGTAGGCCCGTTGTGATGATCAGAGGATGTAAAGTATATGAACTTTTACTCCCACATAAAAATGCTTGGCCGCCTCACTCTTCTAAAACTGGCGGACTTGTTCGCCAAATTGGCAAGTTGGGGAAAAGTACTGACGAAAACTGTAGAGCCACCCACCTCTACCACTGCTTGTACCGTGCTTTCTATGGATTTGCATTCAAATCTCCTATTAAATTGTTCGGACTGCAATTTTCTAAGAGTTTGTCTTTATACAGACTTATTCCCCAAATTGGCGGAGGTACTCACGAAAATGAACTACCCATCTCTGCTGTTGCTTGTGCTATCCTTTCTATGGATTTGCATTCATTTCCTAGCCAGAAGCCTGGCTGCCCGCAAGTTTGGTCCGGGGACTCTGCCACCGGGGCCCCGGCCTTTTCCCATCATCGGAAACATTCTTGAGCTCGGAAAACAGCCTCATCAGGCACTTACTATGCTCTCAAAAACTTACGGCCCCATCATGTCGCTCAAGCTTGGTAGCTTAACCACCATAGTCATTTCGTCTCCAGAAATGGCTAGGGAAGCATTACACAGACATGATCAGGCTTTGTCCAGCAGAAATATCCCGGACACTCTTCGAGCACTCCACCACCACAAAGCTTCCGTGGTGTTTTTGCCGGCGTCGGCTCATTGGAGGAATCTTAGGAAAGTTTGTGCTATCCTTATGTTCTCCCCACAACGGCTGGATGCCAGCCAAGCCATACGGCGAAAAAAGTTGCAGGAACTACTCGACTGTGCTCAAGAGAATTGCAATAGTGGTTCTGCTGTTGATATTGGTCTTGCGGTCTTCACTGCAATTCTCAATTCGATATCAAACACTTTTTTCTCTGTTGATTTAGTTCACCAAGATTCCGATCTGTCTCAAAGTTTTAACGAGCTTGCATGCCACATCATGGAAGAAGCTGGGAATCCTAATCTTGCAGACTACTTCCCGGTCCTCCGTTTTATTGACCCGCAAGGATCACGCAAACGGATGACCAGTTATTTTGAAAGAGCATTTAGGATCTTTGATGCCATCATCAATGAAAGGTTACAGATAAGGGCTTCCTCGATCAAGACTAAAGAGATCAGCGATGTATTAGATTCTCTCCTAGATCTTGCTGAAGAGAATAATTCTGCGTTCAGTCTCTTTGACATCAAACATCTAATTTTAGTAAGTATTAGCTCATCTGATACTGGTAATTTCCTATCGCATCATTTACTCGCTTTGCAAGATTACCCGCACTGCTGCACACACACCACTCTGTTTTCATGCCCGTGTCGAGACTGATACCGCCACTGCCGCACACAGTGCACAGCCCTCTAATGCCTGTGTCGAAGTTGACCTCACTTTTGCAATATCGTCCTCGTACTGCCGCACACCGCTTCTACGTCTGTGTCCAGGTTGATCTCATATCCCCAAGATCGTCTAGCACACTGCCCCCTACACAGCACATCTCTTCCATGCCCGCACCTCGCTTCTGCTGTACAGTAGTGCGCGGGTAATCTTGCAAAAGCGAGGTGAACCTCGGCACCAATATGGCAGCGGTGTGCTGTGTACGCAGCGGGCAGAACGAGAGAGAAACTTCATTATGGGCGTGAAAGTGGTGTGTTATGTGTACAGCAGTGCGGAAGTAAGATAAACTTGGACACGGACGTAGTAATAATGTATTGTGTGTGTGATGATGTGCGGAACGATTTTGTTAAAACAAGGTCAACCTCGGCACAACATAGGAGCGGTGTGTGTTAACTTCATCAAATTTCTTTTTCTTTTTAAATAAAAAATAAGAAATTGTTTCATTGTTGTATTGCATCCTCTAAATCTTTTGTATCAGGACATATTATTTGCAGGTATTGATACAACGTCAAGTACAATACAGTGGGCAATGGCAGAATTACTCCGCAACCCCGAAAAACTTGCAAAAGCTCAAAACGAGATTAGAGGATTACTCGGCAAGGATGGGATGGATCATATGGTCGAAGACTTTGCAACGTCAAAATTTCCTTATTTACAGGCAATAGTGAAGGAGACCTTACGGTTGCACCCACCGGCTCCTTTTCTTGTGCCCCATAAAGCAGAAAGTCAAGTAGACATTTGCGGATTCAAGGTGCCCAAAAATGCACAAATATTAGTGAATGTATGGGCCATGGGACGAGATTCAAACTTATGGCCGTATCCAAATTCGTTCATGCCGGAGAGGTTTCTAGAGTGTGAAATCGACGTGAAAGGCCGTGATTTCGAGCTCATTCCGTTTGGAGCAGGAAGAAGGATTTGCCCCGGCTTACCTTTGGCTCACAGAATGCTACACATGACGCTAGCATCACTTCTCTTGACTTTCGATTGGAAACTTGCAGGTGGCCTGAAACCAGAAGACGTGGATATGAGTGAAAAGTTTGGCATTACATTACACAAGGCTGAGCCTCTTCTGGCTATTCCGGTCAAAGTGTGACTATTCAGATTGATGCATCTTGCTAGAATGTGTATGCTAAGTTCAATGTTTAAAAAATAAAAATAGTCTTGGCAGAGAGAACTAATCTCATCCTTTACTTCAAAACCTTGCATTGTTATCTTGGCCTTTGCGTTTCTTTACAAAATTTCTGTTCATGGTACTTTAAAATCATGTGGTGACTGATTCAATCATCCCATGAATTAATTGCACTCATTACTTTGATTCTTCCACTCTCAAATACATTTGCTTCTGCTTTAGATATTATGGTGTAAACACCTTGTAAAATTACGAACCACGATCACATCCATTATTCCCCACCGATTATACAAATTAATTTTATAAAAATATAATTTAAAATATTTATTATTAATTATATTATATATTTTAAAATAAAATAAAAATAAAATTCCAATTACACATTATTAAAAAAACACACAGGCACAATCATTAATTATAACATCGTGATTTCAATGATTACAAATTAAACAAGATATTTCTCTTTCCTTTGACTTTATATTTACTGTACGTGATTAATAAAAGAATTTCGAGTAATTATAAAATAAACAAAGAGAATAAAAGAGCCACTAAAACAAAAAAAAACACTAAATGGGATGGAACCGCACGTACAATCCCAACAGCTATGACGATGACCACCTTGCTAAATCTAACGGTGCGGACCAGCTAAATTCGAACAACGCATCACCAAAAACTGGGCCCAAGTGGCCCACACCCGGAAAGTCAGGAAGCGCACACTCCGCTGTCCTGGACCACGTTCACCGTCTTCTTTTCGCGAGCCTGCACGACGAATCTTTGTGTCCTTCGGACAGACTTCGTTGAAAACCTAGTTACCGCACTTCGAAAGTCATAAGATCGAACCTCACGTATAATCCCAACAGCTATGACGACGACCACCTTGCTAAATCTAACGGTGATCGCTCTTCTGATCACCGTCGCAGCATCTGATACACCTGCAACCCGATACACCAATCACACTGTTGGCGGCCCCGCCGGCTGGTTCTTCGACGCCAAAAATAACATCTCTGCCACTAATTACTTCTCGTGGGCCGCCAACCGAACCTTCAATCTGGGAGACTATCTCAGTAAGCCTGTTACAAGTTTCTTAACCTTTTATAGTTCAAATTTATAATTTGCATTTTGTAAACAGCGATTCCCGTTATGTCTATTTTGTTGTTTTTCAAATCACATCTCATTCTTTATCGTGATCCGAGCAGTTTTCAATACGAACACCAATCAGACGGTGATCCAAACCTACAACGAAACTACATTTAATAGCTGCACCACTGACGATGCATCAGACGGTGACACCTTCCAGTACAACGGTGGTAGTAATGAGTTCGATCAAAAGGCGACAATCGCTGTCCCGTTGACTATGACGGGTTCCAATTACTTCTTCTCAGACGCTGAAGATGGCGTGCAGTGCCTGCGCGGCATGGCTTTCGAGATCTCTGTTAATCACGGCCTCGGCTTGCCTCCCAGCCTCAACCAGCCGCCTCCGCCGCCATACATCGAGCCTCCTGGTCCCGACACCGCACAATCGCCTCCGATTACTATCGCCGATGGATCTCCGGAGCTGGATAACGGTGTGTCATTGAATGCTGCTAAAGTTTGCTCTCTGTTGACTGCTCTGCTCATTAGCGTTGCTGGAGTTTCGATGTGAACGCGGGATAAGAATGGTATTTCATTTAGTTTTAACGGGGTTGTTCTGGTCAATTCGACACCGCTGTCGACGATGGAGGGTATTTTTGTCTTCTCGCAATACATTTGTTGTCGTTGGGATCCGTTTGGGTGCAGGTTTACATTTGCCACGGATAGCATATTCTTAAGCGAATACATATTCTTCGGTACTTGGTTTTTTACTGTTTCTTTCTTCAATTTGGAAAAGTCAAACAAATATGTTGATTGAGGATACGATTAGAGTTCTTAAACAGACATGATTTTCTTTCTTGTCGACAATCCCAGTCAACAAATCAACAATTAATTATTTACTCGGGTTTTAGATATATGGGATCTATTACACATCCTCATCATTGTCTTTTCTCGCTCGTGTATTCTATTTGTCCGTACCGTAGATCTGTAATCTATACCATCTCCCAAGACTTTCTTTTACCGTAACAAGATAACTAAGTGAAGACATGTACGAGAATTATTCAGGTTTTACATCTAACGGACGTTAGGGGTACGATGTTATGATCCAACGGACAGGATATTGCCCAACCTGATTCATTTTATGTCCAATGAAGAGAGAGAAAGAACCCGACTTTAGAAACAACAAAACGGAAACAGACGGTGGCACAAGCACAAAATCCTCGTTTAGGGAAGAGATATTTCCAACTGCACAAACAGTAAAGGACAGACGCGATGGCAACTAAGTAATTAAAGCGAAAACTCTAATGTCCACGGGACTTTCTGTCTCCCTCTGGTCTACGGCACGAATTGAATGCACGCTTTTAGTCACTTTCCAATCTAGTTGAGCCAATGCCGATGCTCATTATCTCGATTAAGACATTCAGAGTGAGAAACCGAAACCCAAGTCTTTATGAGTTAACTTAGAGAGAGAAAGAGATGGAGACAGACTTGTAATGTGTGTGTGGGCTGGGCGTTTCGTTATACGAAGCAGTCGTGTTCATTTCTCTTATCATAAAAATTATTTTTTTGATCCACAAATTTCAGTTTCTTTGCCTCAGTATCTGATTTCGCTTTAAGTTTTTCACGGTTTCGCTCTCTCTAAGTAGGCGCAAGTTAATTGATTTTTTTTTCGATTTTCTTCTAGCTTTTTGTTCAATGTTGAATGAAATTCTGTTTGGATTCCAGGAAGATGGGCTTGATTTCCAGTGTTTTCATGGGGATGATCTTCGGCATCACATTGATGGCCGGCTGGCAGCGCATGATGAGGTATCGAAGCACCAAGCGAATTGCGAAAGTATGTCAATTAGTCGATACTTGGGGAAACGAGTTATTAATTTGTTTAATTTCGCTATCGTTTGGCTTTTGAATTACACGCAATTACTCGGTGCATTCTTGTTTGATTGATTGAACGAGTTATATAATTAGAACATTTACGAGGAATGATTGACTGGTTTTCTTCTAATAGAACTATGATTTTATCATCTTTTTTAAGTCTGGATCAAAATTATAAGACAAGGAAGTAGCTGACATTGTTACTTTTTC
The DNA here is from genome assembly GCA_019650275.1 of Xylocarpus granatum. Classification (NCBI taxonomy): domain Eukaryota; kingdom Viridiplantae; phylum Streptophyta; class Magnoliopsida; order Sapindales; family Meliaceae; genus Xylocarpus; species Xylocarpus granatum. The sequence goes on along the minus strand of BNST01000533.1, from coordinate 60,862 downwards.
CTTTATAACTCAAAGAAATAAAAATTACTATCATTTGATCCTCACTACCCTTTTGTGTACATGAGTAGAACTGTAGAAGTACTACATTACGGAAATTTTTGTCACAGTAGTGGCATTTTGTTTTCTTTTTTATTCTAGGATCTAAATGAAGATCAATAACATTAATATTTACATCTATTTTTTCCCTTGAAGTTTTGTATGTGGTCAGTGGTATATTAGAAATTATGAACTATTTAGACAGGATTCAACTTTTATATGTGACTATTACGCTTGTATTATATTTTTCCTATAGGCAACCGATATCAAAATTCTTGGGTCCCTCAACAGAGATGATTTGAAGAAAATATGTGGTGACAATTTTCCTGAATGGATATCATTCCCTGTCTATGAACAGGTTGGTTCATTTTTCTTTTATTAGTTAATGTGTTGTAGGTCAATATCTGTATTCAGTCGTGACTTCAGTTTCTGGAAGTCACTTTGCTAAGTTGCTTTCCTTTGTGGCAATGTTAAGAAATGGTATACGAACTAACGATCATATACAACTCTATTTGCTTCACAATTTATTTAAGGAACTTGTGGCTGGGCTTTAAGTATTGATTAATATTGTTTTCTGCTTTATGATATGCATTTTTTAAGTTCAAAGGCAATTTTTTCATGTTATGTCCCATGAAAGTATGCTTTTTGTTGATTTTGATTGTTACAATTTTCTTTAGTGTAAAGTGTAGCTCACCATGTCGTGCTTTGGTTGTCTCTTTCAGGTAAAATGGTTGAACAAGGAATTGAGCAAATTATGGCCGTTCATTGCAGATGTAAGTTTCTTGCTGTTCTCATTACAAATTTGAACTGAGAATAAGATCCTTATTACTGTCAATTATTCTTAAAGTTTCTTTTGTCCTGGTTAGAGTGTCATGACTGTGCAGTTAATTTTTGAGTCCCTCTGACTAATTGTATTGTAAAGCCTTTAACAGTTAACAATGAAGTGTTATACTTTTATCATTGGAAGATGAGAGAGATTATGCTGATGGACGGGTTAGGCAAACAAGGACTTCTTGGCAGCATACAATTCTATCATTGGTTATTGTTTTCTTGGGGGATTTTTCTGAAGTAGATAATAATATCATAACCTTTCATTAATGTTCATGTTTAGTAAGTATTAAACAGATTATGTGTTCTATCATGTACAGAAAGGTAGGTTTAGATATTTTATTGTAGTCAGTTAATTTGATGTGTTTGTGTTAGTAGGTTCAAGTTAGTTGGTAGATCTAAAACATATTTCTTGTGAGAAATGAAAATTTCTTAGGGTAAGGAGAGGGAGACAGGGAGTTGAAAACAGAGTGGCATAGAAAATTGAGAAAATAAAGCAACAATGATTGGCTATATGGAAAATTTTTTTATTTCTGAAATGTTAAATACAATGTTGTTGGATGTGTTTGTGGTCAGGCTGCAGAACTGGTGATAAAAGAATCTGTGGAACCGTTACTGGAAGAATGCAGACCTCTGGGTATTACTTCATTAAAGTTTAGCAAATTATCTCTTGGCAATGTGGCACCCAAGATTGAAGGTATGCATCATCCATGGGAAATATTAGTTGTGCTGTCACTTTATGCGCTAATCCTTGGTTCCTTTTTAAGCACGTGCATATATGTATTTATCTAAACCAATGCAGATATCCGTATTCAGAATCTTAAAGAAGGTCAAATTATGATGGATTTTGATTTTCAGTGGGGTGGTGATCCAAGCATTATTTTAGGTGTTGAAGCTGCACTTGTTGCTTCAATACCCATCCAAGTAGGTTTTTGTTTTTACTGAAGATTGTTTCATTCGGATGTAATATTATGTCATTTTTTCTTCACTTGCATTTTCAATAATATCATTCAGTAGGTCATTGATTTTCAGTGTTTCCATGGTTCTGTATGCTACAGTTGAAAGATCTTCAAGTTTTCACTGTTATTCGTGTTATCTTTCAACTTGCCGAAGAGATACCTGCATTTCTGGTGTCGTTATTGCTCTACTTTCTGAGGTATATGTGGAACAACTTTGGTGCAATGTGAACATAGTCCAATGCATTTGATTTTTCAATAATTGTGTGTATGTTACCTTTGGACCATTAACTGGATCCAAATTAAGTACATATTTACTTAACACCTGGAAAGTTATTAACTTCGACTCAGTTTATTGGTGGTCTTGTTAGTGTGATTGTCAGCAACTGTTTTCATAGCTTTTATCATTCTTCCATACTTTATGACAATTTTTCACATCTGTTACAAATGTTAGTGTTTCTACAAAGAATTTTTTGAAAATGGAATTATGTTTTTGATGCATTCATATTCTGGAAGAAGCTAGTAGTCACAAATCACATGAAATTATTTTAATTAACAGATGGAAGCATAGGTTTTGTGGATTTTTTTAATTTTTTAATATTTATTAACTTTCTTAACTAAGATGTGCCTGAATATGTTATGAATAAATAGATGACATAGTCCAATGCAAGGATTTTTGGTTATCAGTGTTTATTATATTGGAAACCTGTGCCTTTGATAACACCAACATACATAATTAGTGGAGCTACTTGTTGACACTCTTTTGAATTATAGTTGTTTTGAATTTACTAATTCTTCTGTACTTTCAATCAGCCAAAGCCAAGAATTGACTATACTCTGAAGGCTGTTGGTGGAAGCCTAACAGCCATTCCTGGAATTTCAAATATGATTGATGTAAGTTTTTGTACATATTTTTAACTGATTTTATTTTTAATTTTCTCCTTTTTTTTTCCAGTATTGTCTCTTGGATTCATGATTCTACTTTCAACGCATTTGGTAGGATACTGTAAATTCAATTGTCACAGACATGCTCCAGTGGCCCCATAGAATTGTTGTTCCAATTAGTGGCATACCTGTTGATACTAGGTAATTCTGAATCTGGTATTTTTGTTCTTGGTTGCTGGGAGGGTTTTAAGCTCGCACATTGCATGAGAGTGGAACGCAGCAGAGTACTGAATTGAGGCATTTTGGTGGAATTTAATCCTTAATTAAACCTTTTTCATCTCCACCTGATTGGCTTGCGTTTGGTGGAAATGTTAATGGTCTGAGACTAAGGACCTATTGGAGCTCATTTGATTATGTATTGAATAATTTAAAATTTTTGTTTCCTCTCAATGATGTTTTGAGTTGTTCGATATGTAATAAATCCTTGACAACATTAATTTAACTATTTTTCCCTTTCTTGATGTATATTTTTTATACAGATACTAGGTATTTTTCCTTTTTGGCTTTTTACCTTTTTCCCCTTACAATGTCTTATATAACATTCCTTCTGTTGTGCAGTGAATTAGAGCTTAAACCACAGGGAAAGCTTGAGGTGACCATTGTGAAAGCAAATAATCTGAAGAATATGGAAATGATTGGAAAATCTGATCCTCATGAGATTCTGTATGTACGGCCCCTATTCAAGGTTAAAACATGCATTGTTGACAACAACCTGAATCCTATTTGGAATCAAACATTTGAATTGATTGCAGAAGACAAGGAGACACAGTCAATTGTTGTTGAGGTTTTAATCTGCTTATACTCCTTCCCTGCTCATTAGATGCTTTTTCAAGTTCTTCTGAACATGTCCATGAATGCGTTGATTTTGGCAATCATTGTAATTGGCACGTGGATTTTAGACTGTTGTTCATTCCTGATGGTAGAATCTATTAATAATAAGTCTGAATCTTCAGACATACTGTGAGGTTTGTAGATGCTGCATTACATACACACACATGCATGTTTGGGGTAGTTCAGAAAAGTAAAGCATGTTTCAGGGGCTAACACATTAGTTGGGGATCGATTACCAAGCTCAAGTGAAGCTATACAATTTTAACTTAACAGACCCCCTGTTAACTGATCATAAGTCCATTTGTTTTTTGAGGAAAAAGAAGAAAACTAATGATTGTTAGATTTGGAATACAAATATGCTTCTTTATTTCTTAGAATAAGGGATGACGAAATGCCAAGACAAAAGTACAACCTTATTGGGAAATTCTTATATTTCTTAAGTACTTTCACTTGCTTGGGGCAAGGATGTGATAGATCTATTTTCCTTAAGCAAACAATGTTCGTTTACTCCTTGAACAGATTTTGGATCAGGACATTGGACAGGATAAGAGATTGGGAATTGTAAAATTGCCTTTGATTGATATTGAAGCAGAAACACCAGAGGTCAAATTGATACTGCAGCCATCACTTGATATGCTGAAAATAAAAGATAAGGACCGAGGAACAATTACTGTAAAGGTTAATACTTCATCTACATAGCTTATTGTCAGTGATTTTAGTATCATTTTAACTATGGTTGTTTATTATGCTGATAACTGGATATTGTTTTACTCCATTCTGTTGTTTTTCAGTTCATAAAATTCTTGATTGTTTATATACTTCTCCTGCATGTGGTTTATGTATTCTTCAGTGTTTTGTTACTTGGTGGGAAAAATAGAAAATTGCGAACCAACTTATTTGCAGCTTTTTTTTGCAGTATTTTGTGAATATTTTTCACATGTCATCCCTTTTTAGAATGATGGGTCTCAGTGGCCCATCAGCACTTGTCTCCCTTGGGAAGCTGGAAGTCTGAGGTTTGAGTTGTAACAGGATCATCATGGCTTTAGATTGTTTTCTGATGAGATCTTTTTTAGGGTGTTATACGTGGTGGAGTTTTGCCTGTTTCTTTCCATTATTTAATTTCTTTGATTAATTTTTCAGGAGATGTATGTGGTTATTCTTCAGGTATTATACCATCAATTTAACAAAGAGGAGCAGTTGGCTGCTCTAGAAGAAGAGAAGAGGGTCCTGGAACAAAGAAAGAAGCTAAAGGAAGCAGGAGTTATAGGAAGCACGATGGATGCACTTGATGGAGCAGCATCCCTGGTTGGTTCTGGTGTTGGAATGGTGGGTACTGGTATTGGTGCTGTAGTCGGGCTGCTCGGAACTGGCGTAGGTGCTGGTGCAGGGCTTGTGACTAATGGCGTTGGAGTTGTCGGCAGTGGCTTCAGCAAAGCAGGAAAGTTTATGGGGAGGACTATTACAGGGCAATCCAGCAAAAAGAGTGGCACCGCGCGACTCCGGTGAATAGCGTCCAAGAAAACGGTGGTGCGAAACCGATAGGGTGAATATTGTCCAAGAAAATGGTGGTGCAACTTAGATTTTCCAAAGCCTAATTCTATTCTTCTTACGGCCTGGAAATTCATTAAGTAAATATTGGTTATCGTCCAACTTACTTTAACCCCTATTATCTTCTCCTCTGTTTATGTCTCCGTATAACTGTAACTAAATATGTGGGGTATTAGATGTTTCTACCAGTGCGAGACTTCTTGATAATATGCAAGAAGAGGCCTAGATATTTTTGTCAAAATATTCGGTTGAAAAATTCATTTTTCATTTATTTCAAGGGCAAATTTATTGTAACAAAAGAAGAAGAGAAGACATAGCTTTAAAAAAATAAAAATGATATGCTTAGGTTATAACTTTAATATAAATATAATATATATATATATATATATTTAGGTTATCTGTCTTTGAATTTGCATCCGTGTTGCTGGAGTTTTGATCCGTCTAAATTATTGGCATGGTCCTGTCTTATAAAATTCTCATGCAAACGTGGCCGTTTTGGGATTAGTCATAGGATAAGCGAAACCCTACAGAATCATCCCGTCCATCACGTCGAGCTGGATTAATTGAAATCCGTCGTTTTTACGAGTGACAGATGGATCGTGTAACAATCCAATAGATACATCCGAACTTAATTTATGTCTGTCCATAAATCAATCGTTATGCTCTGGACGCCTACTCGTCCCGATCTACATTGTCCAATCCAAAAAATTTGCAACCGTGACTTAGAATCCAGTGCACGGAAACAAAACAACCTGTCATCTCCGAGGCCCATGTGCAAGCGTACATAGCAACAGACGCGAAACCACAACCATCCAGTGGCCATCCAACTGAAACTTAAACTTGCCAGCATCTCGTCTGTCATGAATCATCTAATGTATTTTATTTAAACGGACGCAAATTAAATAAAACGCATACCACAAGGTACGTCGATCTTTGACGCGTGGTGGATTACAAACTCGTATAGTAGGCAATCTTTGAAAAGGAATAATATCATCATCAAATACTAAATTAATATAACGATCAATAATCTTTTGGGTTTAAAAAATTATTTAATAGCGTAAACACATTCTTTAAGATCATCGTCACATACCAGTCTGGGAAATAGCACTCACGGTTCAGCTCTGCCGACAGCCCTGGGCTGTAAAGACTATATGCAGTCCAGGCAAAAGTAGGACTCATATGCTTTCTCTCTCTTTTGATTTGACCTTTTTTCTCTCGTAAGTCTCTCCGTTAAGATTCTTCTTGCGGAGCGCTATGGAATGTCAAGAAACATGTATGTATAATTACTGAAAGACCCTTTCATTATCTCCTATATTATGGCGATAATCTTGGTATTCTGGTCTTTTTATTAATGGAAATGGCCAGGGGAAAAGACGCTGCGAGCACAGATAAATCTATTAACTATTCTCTGTGTCCAGCTCCATCGAGGACAATCTGAATGCTGGCTTCAGCTTACGTTTACCGGGCGTACCCACAATTTTAACTGCAATCCATTGAGAGACCTACAACCACGCCATCCGAGAAGCGCGTCGGAGCATCCCCATATAGCACGTATACCACGCGCATCAAAGAGTACGTGATTCACCTTGCTCAACTACGCAACTCACGACGACCTAGTAGCTATCTAATCAGTCAAAACTAAATGACAAATGCAACTGCTCGCCTGATAGCCAATAATATATCGCCACATGCACAAAAGTCAAACTAATGGCCACCTCAGTATCCGTTTCTTTGAAAAAATACACGTCACTCAACATTTGTCTTATCCTAACCGATAGAAAAACCTAAAATTGGGCCTACCTTTGTCCAGAACTAAGGAAACAATATCGCTGAACATAAAAACACTTCAACAGAGTTGCGTGAGAAGCTCTCTCTCGTTTCCTCTTCAAACGATACAGTTACTTATGACTTACTAATATTGCAACTCTAATTCCCCTCCATTTTTACATCTATTTACGAAGATGCCATCGCGTTCCTTATTCTCAGTACCACCACCGCCATCACTGGTGGCGCCACCACTCATCCACCAACAACACGACCGTCATGCGAATGTTCTTCCAGCTATCCTCGCTGGAACTCTAGTTTTTACCTTTCTCATTCTCGTCATTGTAACCATTTTCACTTACCGGAAACTCTATCGGAACCGTACGGCTCCGTCAGACCTCAAATCTCCTAACCACCACCACTGCCGGCGGTTCTCTTACAACATCATCCGTCGCGCCACGGGGTCGTTTTCGCCCTCAAACCGGCTTGGCCACGGCGGCTTCGGTACTGTTTACAAAGCCATAGTCCCGTCTTCTTCGCAACCTCTTGCCGCGAAGATACTGGACTCCTCTGGCTCACTTCAAGGAGAGCGTGAGTTCCACAACGAGCTGTCTCTGGCCTCGTCTCTGAACTCTCCTCACATTGTTTCTCTACTGGGTTTTGCTTCGGATAGGTGCGGTCGTAGACTTGTTCTAGTTTACGAGATGATGGAAAACCGGAGCTTACAGGATGCGTTATTGGATCGCAGATGTGAAGAACTTATGCAATGGAAGAAAAGATTTGATATTGCCATTGCCATCGCCAAGGGGCTAGAGTATCTTCACCATTCCCATGATCCGCCCGTAATTCACGGCGACATTAAGCCCAGTAATATTTTATTGGATGATGCTTTTAATGCAAAGATTGGAGATTTCGGTCTTGCGAGGTTGAAAACTGAGGATCTGGTGGAAGCAGAAGGCTTGAAGAAGAGAGAGGCCGTTGGAGATAATGGGTCGATCTTGGAGGAGACTGAAAGCGTGGTGACTGCTTATGAAGAAAGTGAAGGGGGTGTTGGCGGAGGCGGTGTTGACCAGTCGCCTGAGAGTTGCGTTGTTAGAGTTTTTGATGCTGAGGTGTCCCCTGAGACCGTTACTTTGTCCCCGGAGGTCGGAGTTGATAACGGGAGTATCTCAGGAGCTTGTCTTGATAAGGTCAGTGTAGAGAGTAGTAAAGATTTGATTGGAAATGGTAAAAAGGGAGGTTCGAGGAGAGATTGGTGGTGGAAACAGGACAATGGAGGAGGTTCAGAGTCAGGAAGAGTAAAAGATTATGTTATGGAATGGATTGGGAGTGAAATTAAGAAAGAAAACCCTAAAAATGAATGGATTGCATATCCAAGTTCGACCGAAAATAATGGTTCAAGCTCCAAAATTGAGATGAAAAAGGAGAAAGTTAGAAAGAAAGAAAAGAATCGAAAACCAAGAGAATGGTGGAAGGAAGAATTTTGCGAAGAACTAACGAAAAAGAAGAAGAAAAGAGGCTTAAGTTCGAGTCATGGGGGAGAAATGTGGTGGCAAAAGGACGAGGAAGTTGTGCAAGAGAGGAAAAGGAGGAAGAATAAGAACAGTAAAGGCAGCATTGATTGGTGGCTTGATGGTTTTAGTGGTGAAGTAAGAAATGGCAGAAGAAATAGCCAAGATTGGGCTAGTGGAGATATACCCAAGAGTGGTGGTATCAGTAGCACGCCGAGCATGAGAGGAACCGTTTGTTATATTGCCCCTGAATATGGTGGCGGCGGGCTGCTATCGGAGAAATGTGATGTTTATAGCTTTGGTGTACTCGTTTTAGTTCTTATTTCAGGGCGAAGACCCTTACAAGTAACTGCTTCGCCCATGTCAGAATTTGAAAGGGCTAATTTGATTTCTTGGGCTAGGCAATTGGCTTACAATGGGAAGCTGTTGGAGCTTGTAGACTCCTCTATTCATTCATTGGACAAGGATCAGGCATTGCTTTGCATTACTATTGCACTTCTCTGTTTGCAAAGATCGCCAAGCAAACGACCGACAATGAAAGAAATTGTTGAGATGCTTTCCGGTGAGACTGAACCACCTCATTTGCCGCTTGAATTTTCACCATCACCACCGACCAATTTTCCGTTCAAATCTCGGAAGAAAGCACGGTGAGTTTATCGGAATTTCTGTTACCATTTAATTATATCATTGACTGTAGATTGTATATATTGTAGGTCATTTCTGATTACTGTGATTTGTAGAAATTAAAGCCAAAAAAAAATAAAAAAAATAGTAAGGGTTAATATGAGTTTCATGAAATCAGGGTCTTTTTTCACTTGATGGTTAATATGTTCGCCAGGGCGGGCCTACAAATTTTGTTGCAATATAAACTTTTCTGAAGAACTACGATTTTTAGGTACAACCCCACATGACTTTTGCTGTTACATATTGTTGAATTATGGGAATCCCAGGTTTTAACGGTAAATGTAAAGATGTATGGGTATATAATAGTTTTTGCTTTCCTGATGGCAATGCTGTTGCTCCCTTAGAGGCTTCGTTGATGAAATTGTGCAGTGTCCTGGAGCACTTTGCTTTTTCATGCCTTTTGAACCTGTTGGGTCCGGAAGATATTTCCTTCTGTTTTTTGTTGTTTTGGGGGGTTATGTGCTAGCTTTCAAAAGTTGGTGAGTTTTGTGCTGAACTAAGCATAAAATTCGGCAGGAGGAAGCAATCTTGGTCCCGGCCTTTTCTTCTGCTTAATGATTATCCACTTGCATTAGAAACTGAATAGATTTATACAGTTGAAAAAGCCTGCGATCTGCAGTGAGATCGCGACCATCCAAGCTTAATATTCCATACTCGGCACTCTATAAAGTCACACGGCAAGTAATCAAGAGTGTTAAGGCAATGAGCTACCTTAACCTTCAATCAATTATCATCTCAATGAGATGACAGCACTAACGAAAACTTGCTGGTGAACCCTACCACTGCACACTGTCCATCACTTTCTATTTTTGGAGCCCCCATCTAAAGCATTTGATTTAACAAGCTTTTAACTCTTGCTTCTTAGGAAGCCCCCTCTGTTGTCTAACTGTTTAAATTTTCTAGAACTTCACAGTATATTGTTTTGAGAGAACTCTGCTGTCTATTAAGGGCTTCAGTCCCCGCACATCAGAACAAGTACTGTTGGAGTCAATGATTTTGCGAAGATGCAACACTGTTATCTCATAACTGAAACTGCAACGTTTTAATTTGTTTATTTTTGTATATCTAAACTGTCAGTCAGGGTGGAGATGTCCGTTCAATAATCGTATCGTTTCAATTAGAAAGTTAATTGTTGGAAATGCCAGTTATTCGATAAAGAACTGGTCTTGCTTTTTATTCTGTAAAAGATGTACAAATAGATGGAGAATTGCCGCCATGAATGTGATTCTCCACAACAGTGACAGCACAAGAAGGAAGTATATTTGTCGAGCATCCGAATCACTACTTCAGCATCACTTCTTAACTGTTCTGTTCTGTATTAAACATTGATAATCTGTCTTCTTGCGTTCAGTTGTGTTGAAATTTAGATTTTTTATTTTTTTTTGAAAAAATAGGCGGTTTCACAATCTGTCAGTTCCCGGAGTCTTAAGTGTGTAATTGTTTATTTACTTCTAGTTGGTGGGTGGGTTTTATTTTGGTTAAACAAATGTCCACTTGGCCTGTTGGAACCTGGAGCTTCCGTCGTCGTTATTTAGCTGAGAGCCTGTAGATCTGTCTTGGTCTCTTGGATGGTCGATCTAGATCTATTTCTTCGTACGACAGATTATGATGCAAGCTCCTACAAGGTAGATTTATAAAGGTTTAAAAAACACAGCAAAGTCAACGAGCGTAGGGTTCATCCAAGGACTTGACCTCTTTGCTATTGATCCTGGCCTGCCTGAGTTTTATAAAGGTTTCCATGGCATATTCTTAACACGGATAATGAGATTGAAAGAAAGGAATATAATATAAATTATTGCATTTAATTTCATCCACGTTACAGAGGAGTTGTCGTCTTTAGCTCGTCCTGTTTTGCATACAGACCATCCCCATGGCTCTTTAAAACAGACACAGATTGATACATAAATAATAGATCAATTCATTACCAGCAAACAATTTTATATGATAAAATCCTTGGTCATTTTAAAGACAGCAAGAGCATGACGTTTGTCAACCATATCTACTCCATGGATGGCATCTTCATCAAACTGAGCTTCAACCTGGACGCCATTCAACGCCAGCATCTGGACAAAATCTTGTTGCCTGTCGAACAACGGATCCAACCCAAACCCGATTACCAAACAACGAGGCAATAACCCGATCTTCTTCTTGTGGTGAGGTACATCTATAATGGGATTGGAATATCGATGGTCCCGATCTGTTCCTTTTGGCAGTGATAGCTCCCATAACGTATCCAGTGCTGGCAATGGCATTATATTATCAGCGGCGTACTTCATCTCACTTCCCGATCTCTGAACTCCGCCAAACATCGGCTGGTTAAAAACCAACCCGGCGATTTTCACAGGCCCTAAATCCAAATCCATATCCAAAGCTTTTATTGCTGCATTATAAACAATGTTTCCGCCGCTACCACGGCCACTGAGGTAACATCTGCTGAAGTCTCCGTAATTTCTAAGCCATTCTTCACCTTCAGAATCTAAAGCTTGCCGCTTCACCCAGAGAAGTGCGTCCAAAGCGTCTTCGTAACAAGCGGGAATTCTGTGCTCGGGCGCAAGACGATAATCAACGGAGATAGTAATGGCGGGGATTTCACTCGCCATTTGTGTGCAGATTTGATGATATATGGCATCAAGTCCGGAGGAGAGTACAAAACCGCCTCCGTGGAAGTGAAGGATTATAGGCAGGCGAGCGACAGTGTTGTCATTGGAGGGAAGTCTTACTGGCCTGAAAAGGCGCAGCATCGTCTTGTTGTTTTCGTTTAGAATGACGTCTTTGCTGACAATAGGGTTGCCCTGAACTGGCTGGGGATTGTTGTCAACTCTCGGCAAGCAACGGTTGCGACGGATCGTGCCGTCTGCGTTGAAAACTATGTCCAGATGAGCATAGGAATCGAACTTCGCCATTTTTGTGGTACTTGGACAGTTTTTTGTTAAGCGAAGAGATTAATGAGTTTGAATTTGGACAAAAAGTTGTGTGCGCGTTCTCACATTCTTGCTGCACGAATAGGTAACTGAATTAATTCCTAAAAAATAACCGAAAATCCCAAACACTTGCATGTACGGAATTGTTGGAGCCGTGTTGGTTTGAACAAATTTTCAGGATTCCGTTATCAGGTTGTGGTACACTGTTATGTTAATAAGATGCAATGGTTCTTCGTGTTTGGGCTGAGGGATTTTGGACATGGTGTTATGATTCTACAATTTTCGTCCAAAATCCGAGACCTGCTTAATGGGCCAAGGCCCATGGGGTTTCATTACATTTCATGGTTCGGCAATTGCCGCGCCTCACCAGAATGACAAAACCACCAGCGTGAAAAGTAAAGTGCTGATCAGTGATCACTCATCACACCGTAAAAGCAGTTCCAATAACGTGCGATGACTCGTCCACATGCTGACGACAATCATCTGTGATCTTTTGATATTGGGGCCTACTACCAGATCTGATGGTCATGATTTTATGTGGACTGAGACAAGAGAATTAAGACCCGAACTTTTGATACGAGTAACTAAACCTAATCCTTGCTAAGGGAAGTAAACTACTTAGCTCAGAAGTCTAAAACGACTGTTACAAATCAGGTGCGCTCTCTCTCTCTCTCTCTCTCTCGTCTTTACTATTCCGTGGGTAAACCTCAGTGAGTGGGAGCCAGTGCAATGACCGGCGGTGGCGGTGATCCGCCGATTACGCCGGCGTGTAACGGTGGCGAATTCCTTTTATCTTTATTGCAGAAATCTCAGCAGTCCCAAGCACCGGTACAGCAATTTCCCGCTATGCCCAGTTCAATCACTCCCCCGCATCAACCATCCCTCCCAAACGATCCAGCCGTTGCGGTTGTGGGGCCTAGCGTAAATTTCCCTCCACAGTGGCCCTCCAACGGCCGTGATATTCCTCCGTCATGGCCCCACGCTCTTTCTCCTCCTTTCCCTCACAGTTTCCTAGGGTTTCCTCAAAACCCTTGGCCTTCTCCAGGAAATCAACAAGTATTGTGTGAGGATTTTGGGAGATTAGGGTTACCGAATGTGGATTATGCAATACGTAATCTTATTCAGCAACAGCCGAATCACCAGGAGCTGCAGCAAAACCTGGTGTTTGGTTCTTTTCAAAGCCAAATCCAAAACCAGATCCAACCTGAGAGTTCACTAAATTTGAATCCTTCAGATCGTTTTAAATACAATTATCCAAACGGAATGGATAGTAGCCGCCAATTTGACCCTCGAAGTAGTTCTGTTTCGAGCACAAATTTATTTCAACATAGAAATTTGGAGAATTCTCGGGAACAAGATGGAAGACTTGGCAAACAGCATTATGGGTCAACACCGCCCCCGGGGTTTTCAAACCAGTCAAGAGGAGGTGGCAGTAGTAGAAGGACCTTTGAGCACGTTGTGGATAAGAGTAACAGGATTATTAGTTCTAGTGTTGAAGACGGGAGACTAAGGAGATTGTCATTTGAAGATGGTAAAATTCGGGGTAACAATGCTGTGGGACTCACTGGACAGCTTGATAATCCTGGCCCGCCTTCTGGAAGTAATCTTCATTCGGTTTCGGCCGGAGATATTGAAGAGTCTATGTTGGATTTGCGTAGAGAGGGTCGAGAAAGGCATTGGGGGCCAGAAAAGACGAGGAGGGAGAGTGGTCTTCCTTATGTTCAACGTGGCAATGATATGGATGACTTTAGTGAAGAGCTTGTGGATTCTCTATTGCCTGTCGGTGATTCTGATTACAAGAATGATAAGCATGGAATGAATGACAAGAAACAACCCCGAAATCCACGGGATAAGGTTAATAATTTTCACTTCTATTGTGTATTATACTAGAGCTTTTCATTTCAAGTAGCTGGAGATTGTACTGGGGTTAACAGGGTTTACTTGGACCTGAATATTTAATTATCTGCTTCCATGAACTAATCATAGATGCTGTAGATGATAATCATTTGTAACAATCTGGTTACTTTTGCATTATTTGATTGGAAAAATTTACTGCAAATGTGAAACTGGTGTAAAAGTTGGAAAATTTGTGTCACCCAATTTTCTGTTCTTAAAATTGCATGCAGATAAATAGTTTACATATGTGATTCACCAGCAGTTTTTGTTATCAGGAATTCAGATCAGATAATAGAGGAAAAAGACTGCTTAACCAGAGGATGAGAAACTTAAAATGGCAGATCCAATGTCGTAGTGACATTGGTAGACTAAATGCTTCGTTCCTTGCAATTTATGAGTCTTTAATACCAGCAGAGGAAGAAAAGGCAAAGCAGAAGCAATTATTAGCTTTATTGGAGAAATTAATTTGCAAAGAATGGCCTGATGCTCGGTTGTATCTGTATGGATCGTGTGCCAACTCATTTGGAGTTTCTAAGAGTGACATTGATGTTTGCCTTGCAATTAATGATACGGAAATCAACAAGTCTGAGGTTTTATTGAAGTTGGCTGACATCTTGCAAACAGATAATCTCCAGAATGTGCAGGTGGTTCAGTTTACTTTGTCATTTCCCAGTTTATATGGTACTTAAGATTAATTTTGTATGATTTATTGTTGAATGCTGTACGTAATTCTAATTGAGGATCTTATCCCATCACTTTAGTTTTATTTCATCATTGGGGCTTAAATGAGGATCTTATGTAAGCTGTTGTATTTACAAAACATCTAAAACTTCTCAACAAATGTATTATTAAATGCAAAATAGTGCATAGTAATTTATTGAATCATATGTAATGCATTCAATACAACACTAGAACAAATCTCAATTCTTTGACTGAAGACTTACAACTAAGTAGTTTCAAGTTGACCTTGGTTAATGTCTTTACCAACAGAATATTAGCTGGCATAATCTGTGATGCATCCATTGTTGGTGTACCATTAGCAAACTCTTGGGTGCTTTTATGTGTAGTCTTGTAGTTCCTGGTTCAGCCTTTGTGAAGGATGAAATAGATTCTTGGAGAAAGTAAGAAGTTTTACATCACCCTTGGTTGTAAATAGAAATAATCCTACCTTTGGCATTCTGCCTTAATCGTAAATAAGATGCTTATAATAACAAGTATTAGAAGGGTACAGGTCTTACCGTAATCAGATTCAGGTAATAATGTGATAAATATCGTATGTTTAACCAATTGGAGATGTTTTATCCTGACACCTATGGTGCTTTTGGTAATTTGATTCTGTGGAGAAATAAATTAACTTTTAATGGTTTGCAATGCTATTTGCCTTTTTGGGATGCATATGTATGTTTGGGCTTTAGCTACCAATGTTAACATGCACGCCTTAGTCTAAAGATTTATTCTGGTATGATGCAAGGTTTGGAATTTGGAAGTTGATTTATGATTGTCTTGTGGTTTGAGTGTGTCAGATTTGCTCTTGCTGTTGCTTTACGCTTCTATCTCAACCCTTGGATCAATCTCCAGAGTTAGATTTATGTTTCTCCCCTTCAATTGTTGTCCAATTCTGGACCCTCAGATGAACTTATGTTCATTTGAAAAAAGCATTTGTGCCATTGTCAGTGCATTATCTCTTCATGTAACATTGATCAGAGTTGAGGCTTTCCTAAGAAGTAATGATCTTGCTTGGACTGTATCCATGTCTGAAGTCAGCTTGATGACATGCTACTGAAATTTGTTTAGTAGTTGGATTTCTGACCAAATGTTTTCCTTATTTACTGGCATTTCTGGTCTTTTATTTCATTATTTTGTTTGTCTACTTTTATGAATGCACTAATTGTGGATTTTAAAGTCTAATGCAAATTTCCTTTTGCAAGATTTTTATAGGCACTTACACGGGCAAGGGTACCCATAGTAAAGCTTATGGATCCTGTCACTGGAATTTCTTGTGACATATGCATAAACAATCTTTTGGCTGTTGTAAATACAAAGCTTCTTAGGGATTATGCACAGATAGATGAGAGATTGCGGCAGTTGGCTTTCATAGTTAAACATTGGGCCAAATCAAGAGCAGTTAATGAAACTTATCAAGGAACCCTCTCTAGCTACGCGTAAGTTTTCTTTCAAGGACTATGCATACATTTCCAAATTCAGCAAACAAATATTTGACTGTCAGATGCCAGTGTTGGTTGTCATTACATGTGCTTGTAAACATGAACAAAAGCATTGGAAGGTAATGTTGGCTAATTTTGGTAGGACCTGAACACCTGGATTACATAGATTGAATTTGCAATTGGCTTTCCTTTACGAAATCACCATGTTTAAGGTGTCTCTATTGTATGTTTGTGTTTTTGTGCTTATTCACTTTCATTGCAATGCTTGCTTTCAGGTATGTTTTGATGTGCATTCATTTCCTACAGCAGCGTAGACCTGCTATACTTCCGTGCTTGCAGGTATTGTTCTTTCTTTTCCTCTTTAATTTTCAACATGAAGGTATATCGTTGAGAGAATTAATATTTTGGATGTGGAACCCTTGTGTGCTAGTTTAGCATTCTTATGGTGTGGTTTATAGGCTGTGTAGATGTATTTTGCATAATAAAGTTGTGGTTATCTGGGTGTCTCATTGATTTTCATGCTGACACCAAACTTCTTTGCTCATTATTGGGAATGGGGTATGCCTACCCAGATACTTGATGCCAAATTTTTGAATACAGACATATTTAAAGAGTATTTTTAATTTGCTTCAACCCACTTACATTGCTTTAGAATGGAAAAGGAAAATATAAAGAACAGACAATTTATCGCTTTGCACTTTTAAGAACTTTGGCAATGAGTTGATGTAGGTGATATTCTTGCTATATATTTTGCATTTGACCTCTGCCTGTGCTTTGCATTCCCTTGTATGTCTGTACAACATTTATTGTATGATTTCATGCATGCTAAATTCTCATTCAGGGAATGGAGAAAACATACTCTGTGACAGTGGATGATATTCAGTGTGCTTACTTTGATCAAGTTGAAAAACTTCGTGATTTTGGATCCCGTAACAAGGAAACTATTGGTCAACTTGTGTGGGCATTTTTCAACTATTGGGCCTATGGACATGATTATGCCAGCAATGTAATATCTGTACGGACAGGAAGTATAATGAGGTAAGTTATATAGCTTAAATTTTGTTGTTTCAGGACATGCATTCTTTTTCTATGAATTACTAATCCAATGAAATCTCCCTAATAAAGTTGAGCTCTTCAATGTACTGCCCAAATGTTGGATCTAACTTTTCTTTTCACATGGTTGAAAATTTCCTTCAGGTTAGAGATATTGTTCATTTTGTTTATTCATTAGATTTTCTTTCTTTTTCTCAAATACTACATCTGGCTTTTCTGCTCACAACTTCACCTTTTGAAGCTGGTAAGTAACTTATTTATGTAGATGTCACAAGCTTGATATTTACTTCAGGATATGACCTATGTTTCTTGAATGTGAAGTATAGTGAATTGACTTGGTATCAATGAGGCATTGAAATGTGATTCCGTTTTGTTATGATTACGAAATTCAGCAAGTAAGTTGGTATCTTCGTTTTTGTGGAACATTGCACATTGTCACTTTCCATAAAGAATGATTGCATGAATGAGCATTCTGTTTGTTAGTTATTTGCTAGCAATGGCTCTGGCAACTACTTTCCTTTAAACATGATGAGATTGAACATATGTATACTATGGGTTACATTTTATGGCATCTTTTTGTAATTTGTACTTGGGACATGTCGTTCTTGCAATTTACAAACTGTTCCTCATTATGTTTTTTGTACAGCAAACTAGAAAAAGACTGGACAAGAAGGGTTGGGAATGACCGTCATTTGATATGCATAGAGGATCCCTTTGAGATAACTCACGACCTTGGTCGAGTTGTGGACAAGTACAGCATAAAAGTTCTGAGGGAGGAGTTTGAACGTGCTGCTGAGGTTATGCAGCATGATCCAAATCCCTGTGTGACACTCTTTGGGCCCTATGTTCCTAGTTAACTTTGCCCAGCACTTGTTTGTGCCCGTTAAATGTAATTATGGTTAAGAGATTATTCAGCTTTTTGAGTTTGTTCTGTTATCGCGTCTTCCTATTAGTGTTTATAGTTGTATATTTGGGGCTTAAGATTTATATTTATTTGTCATTCAGTCTGAATAACTTCTACTTTGTAGATCTTTTCTACTTTCAATCTTTTTTCTATTTCCTAATTGCTATATGTTAGTTTTTGCATCATTTGGTGTTCATTTAAAAAATTATTATCATAACTGATCCGAGTCAGGCTTCTGTGATCTGTGTCAATCATATGATTGGTGCAGATATCAAGTGTTTTTCTTGTTCTATTTCGTTTCCCTGGTTATTTTTCTGTGGCTCAAGAGGATTGAAGGACCGCCTCGTACTTGAAATCTCTTTGCCTTTCAAACTAATATCAGCTCTGTACTTGGTTTTATTTATTTATTTATTTGTTTTTAACCCTGGAAGCTTACTAGTGGGTTTGGGGCGATGACCAAGTGGGTCTGTTCCAGTGGTTTGCAAGCCTACCCACCTTTTCCATCCAGTGTTCCAGGGATCATGCCAACAAATTTATTTGAATATAGAAATAGTATATGAATAAAGATGACGAGACTACAATTATAGTTGCGTTTAATAAAACAGTAGCGAGCCAAGCAAGAGTTATCGACGCCGTTTTTCGACGCCCAAGCATTGGTGATGGCGAACCACCTCCCGGAAGTTCTAGTCCCGAGAAAACCATCTGCTTTTTCCATATTTGGAGAGCAATTCTTCGCCTCGGACAAATTCCACTTCTTGAAGGCATACGAGTCAGCTCTTCCTCTACGCCAATTCTTGACGACAAACGCTCAGTCGGTCCGGGCCATCTTCTCCAGCGCTGGTGCGCCCGTTACAGCCGATATCCTCCAGATGCTCCCGTCGGTCCGACTGGTAGTAGCCACCAGCGTTGGCCTTAACCATATAGACGTTGCAGAGTGCCACCGGCGCGGTGTGGCTGTAGCCAATGCGGGTAACGTTTTCTCAGAAGACGTGGCTGATTTCGCTGTGGGTTTGTTTGTCGATGTTTTGAGAAAGGTTTCTGCTGCCAATCGGTTTGTAAGACAAGGGCTTTGGCCTATCAACGGAGAGTATCCTCTTGGTTCTAAGGTAACCCAATTCTTGTTGACTCTTGTTCGAGTTTATTGTGATAGATGTCGGTGGAGGTCGTTTCCTTGTAAATTGAACCGAAGATGTTTGATTCTCAAATATGCATCATTAATAGTGGCTTGTGCTACGTTAGAAGGTAGGTAATATGTTGTAGTATCCTGGATTTTCTGTAATTTCTAGTCGCTGATTTTAGAAAAGGCGGTGGGGTTTTTCCTAAAAATGCATCTCCTTGGCGTCAGTTGGGCTAATATTAGTTTCATTTTTCGGGTAGGCAAGGAAGGGTAACTTTTAAGGCCACAGAAGTTTGTTTTGTGTGATATATGTTAACTCTCACTGATTAATACAGAGTTCTCATAAATAGCACTTTAGCCAAATAAGAGCTTCCAGTCTTATGATATGAATACAGAACAGAAAATTCTGCTCGAAAATGACACGAACAAGATTCCAATGTCTTTTGCTGCTCTTATAGCTACTACTTAACCCCTTATTTTGATCATGTAAAATATTCACTTGTTGGTTAAATATGTTCTCTCATCTTCTCATTGTTTTACCAGTTCTATCCAACTTTAATAATTTAAGGATTTTCAGCTTAATAGAGTATACTTTGTATAAAGGGCTTATTTGACTTTGTATTGATAATTGGCAATTTTAGTTGGGTGGCAAACGAGTTGGAATTGTTGGATTGGGGAGCATTGGGTGCGAAGTTGCCAAAAGGCTTGAGGCCTTCGGTTGCTGCATTTCATACAACTCAAGAAAGAAAAAACCTTCAGTTACATATCCTTTCTACTCGGATGTCTGTGAACTTGCTGCTAACAGTGATGCCCTCATAATTTGTTGTGCATTAACTGATGAAACGCATCACATGATTAATAAGCAAGTCCTGGGTGCATTGGGGAAGAAAGGAGTTATCATTAACGTAGGACGTGGTGCTGTTATTGATGAGAAAGAAATGGTAAGGTGCTTATTGCAAGGAGAGATTGGAGGTGCTGGTTTGGATGTGTTTGAGAATGAACCTGATGTTCCTAAAGAACTTTTTGCACTTGATAATGTTGTGCTGTCACCACATCGTGCGGTATTTACACCTGAATCTTTTAAGGAAGTGTGTGAACTCGCGGTAGCCAATTTGGAAGCTTTCTTCTCAAACAAACCCCTACTTTCTCCTGTTGTGGATGATTGAATGGACTTTGCTGGTTAGTGTTGGCCTTATTTCTGGAAACATGTATTGTGTAAAACTCTACTGCTGTTGTGGTCATTTTCTGGCAGAAAGTACAATTTGTAATTGAACAGATGAATAGACTGTTTGTTAACCATTTCACGATTTGGCTGATGATTTTATTTGACTGTGTTCTATAACAGGTTTAGTCTTAAGTGGCAAGACTGATTGTACGTGTAGATTTCAGAACTATAGAAGCTCTGATGCCCAAAGGATGTGTGTTGTACAGAGAAATCATTGGCTCTGCATTGGAGCACTGAAGATTTACGTACTAATGGTATCTGAAAGAATTTGACGACAAGGCGGACAGCTTCTCACACTATTTGGCTAAAATTGTGACTTGACATGATTACGGACATTTGTAAAGGAATACAAAGGAAAACGAGAATTGCTACGTTAGCTTGAATTTATGGTGGGCGACGAAGGGGGACATTAATGGCTACAGAATTGTGTTACGGGTGATGTGTGCTTCCTTTCACCGGGAATTTAGGCGATTATCTAAGAAAATAGCACGTAAACAAGATTTCAATGTCTATTGCTACTCTTATATAGCTACCTCTAAACCCATTATTGATCACGTCAAAGATTCACTTGATGGGTTAAATGTATACTCTCATTGTCTTATCCAATTCTTTGCAATAGAAGTATGTTTTCTGTAATGGACATTTTTACTTATTTCGTTTTAATATTCGCCATTTTAGTTGGGTCGCGAACGAGTTGGAATTGTTGGGCTGGGGCGCATTGGATCCGAAGTTGCCAAAAGGCTCGAGGCCTTCGGCTGCTGCATGTCATGCAACTCAAGGAAGAAAAAACCTTCGGTCGCATATCCTTCCTAATCGGATGTCCGTGAACTCGCAGGTAACAGTGATGTCCTCGTAATCTGCTGTGCGTTAACTCATCAAACACACCACTTGATTAATAATCAAGTACTGGGTGCATTGGGGAAGAAAGAAATGTAGGACGAGGTCCCGTCATCGACGAGAAAGAAATGGTAAGGTGTTTAATGCAAGGAGAGATTGCCGGTGCTGGTTTGGATGTGTTTAAGAATGAACCTGAAGTTCCTAAACAACTCTTTGCCCTAGATAACGTCGTGCTGTCGCCACATAGCGCCGCATTTACACCTAATTCTTTCAAGGACGCGTGTGAACTTGCGGTAGCCAATTTGGAAGCTTTCTTCTCAAACAAACCCTTACTTTCTCCCGTCGTTGATTATCGAATTGATTTTTCTCGTTAGTTTCGGCCTTATTTCTTCGTGCATGTATTGAAAAAAGTTCTACTTCTCCTGTCTTGTTAATTTCAACCTTATTTCTTGAAGCACGCATTGTGTAAAGCTCAACCACTGCTGTTGTAGCATTCTCTTGCAGAAAGTAAAATTGTCTTTGAACCAGTTAATTGATCATATACTCACCTTTGAGCAAGTCATAGTTATTGGATAGTGTTCATGAACAACTGTTGTATTCGTTAACGGGTAAAAGAGTCAAGGTATTCCAAAGCAAGGATGTTAATTGCATAGAGAGCTCATTGCTGGCTTCTACATTCAAACACCATCGTAGATTTACAGAGAGTGGAGGGCTAGGCAGACAGACTATTCGTAGACTAAAAAGTAGCTTAAAATGTACATATAATGTTCATGACAAACAATTTGCTTCGACCACACCCACGTGGGATATAATCATATGAATTGTAGTATAACAGTTTAACCATCAACAGTGTTCTGCAGAAGGTAGCAACGAGGAACCACTCGATCCAAAAGACAAATAATTTTATTGCAAGGAGAGATTGCAGGAGCTGGTTTGGATGTGTTTGATAATGAGCCAAATATTCCTAAGGAGTTACTTGAATTGGATAATGTTGTGCTGCAACCACATAGGGCTGTTTTCACCACAGAATCTTTCTTAGCATTGCGTGAACTTGTGGGGCGGAATTTGGAAACTTTCTTCTCAAATAAACTGCTGCTTTCTCCAGTCGAGGATGAATGAAGTGTTCCAATTAACAGGTTTATTTCTCCATTGTATTTTGAAGCAATTAGAGAGTCAAACAACTTGTTCCATCCCAACCTCTGGCTTGGGATTATGACATGCACTGATTTTTAAGTGTATACACAAGAAACGAAACAACATATAGACCAGTGATTCGGATTAAGTATGTGATGGCGGGCATGATAGCTTCATGCACTTTCTTTCTCCGTAGAAGATTGAGATTAATTCTTTGGAATCTATGATCTTTTCATTAAGAACAACATAGTAACAATTGTTAAAAATTTTGCCGTAAAGAGAATGGTGGATGGGTCTATGTGGTTTTGGTAGAATAGTTGTACATGCATGCATCTTTGGACCAATAAAGAAATGCCCATTGACATTGAGAATTCAAACAACTTGACCCAACAACACAGCATTAAACCTAGTCTGGATATTGAGACTAAAGAACATAATGGAATCAATGCCTCACAACCCACCCAAGAAACAAATTCAGTGATCTTTTGTTTTACTGCCAATTTGTCGAGTCCACGTCCTTCTCGGTTGTAGGAGATTAATTGGCATCCACTCGATCGAGCAAAAAGAGAATCTTTATGGCTTCATCCTAATAGCTCCCCCGCTCATTTTAAAACGAACACAACTAACAAATCACCAATTACACAGCCCCCCTTATTACTAATAATTACCACAAGTTGTTACTGGTATGATTGCAGTTCCTAGTTGTTTTTCTAATATAGGCGACATGTTAAACTAAATGAAAGGCCAGCGTTCAGTGAAATAAGATTCCGATACATCTGTTCACCGACCTCCCCAATGAACGGCTATGGCTTTATCTTTGCTTTGTATTTAAATCTCTCTTCCTTCTCCTTTTACTGTCATTACCCGTCAACTCTCTCTCTCTCTCTCAAAAAACAAAACACTCGCTCCCGTAAGTTTCACTAAATATATATCCGTACACACACTGTGACATTTTATATACATCACCGTGTTGACAGGTTGCTGCAGTAACAATTCAAGCACATTGCCAATGCCTACCACTGAAAATGATCAGTCTTTAGTTTTTGACGCGTCGCATCTTCAATTTCAGTCCACCATACCTTCACAGTTCATATGGCCTGACCATGAAAAGCCTGGCCTTGACATGCCAGAACTTGTGATTCCTCCTATTGACTTGCAGGTTTTTCTCTCTGGAGATCCCCTTGCCGTCGCGAAAACATGTAAGCTTGTCGACGAGGCATGCAGGAAACATGGGTTCTTTCTAGTTGTAAATCATGGCATTGATTCAAAGCTTATAACCAAGGCGTATGAGTATATGGACTTTTTCTTTGGCATGCAACTTTCTGAGAAACAAAAGGCTCAGAGACAGTTGGGAGAACATTGCGGATATGCTAGTAGCTTCACGGGTCGGTTCTCTTCAAAGCTTCCATGGAAGGAAACACTTTCCTTTCGACATTGTTCTCACAAACAGTCCTCAAACATCGTGGAAGAATATATCACGAACGTAATGGGCGAAGACTTCCGACAATTCGGGTAAGAACGTAGCAGAAAGTTAGTTATTCTATAGCACGATCAAGCACTCACATGTTGGAGCTTTAAGATATTCTCTACATTATATAACTACGCAAGCATAAGTTTAGCAACTAGCTGGCAAATGATTGACTTTAAATGATTGCGCAGGAAACTGTACCAAGAGTACTCTGAAGCCATGAGCAATCTCTCCCTCGGGATCATGGAACTGTTAGGAACAAGTTTAGGAGTTGGCCGGGCATATTTCAGAGAATTCTTCGAAGAAAATGATTCAATAATGAGATTGAACCACTATCCTCCATGCCAAAAACCCGAATTGGCTCTAGGAACTGGACCTCATTGTGATCCAACTTCCTTAACAATCCTTCATCAAGATCAAGTTGGTGGCCTCCAGGTGTTTGTCGATGAAAAATGGCAGTTCGTTCGTCCCATCCCGGGATCCTTTGTGGTAAACATTGGCGACACATTCATGGTAGTTGCGTTAATCTTTTCATTCGTTAATTCCATGATTCAGTAATTAAAGGTATTGGTTGGAGATTGAACTGATTAAGCATTGTTTTATTTTTTGGTATAAACCTGCAGGCTCTATCAAATGGCATTTACAAGAGTTGCTTGCACAGGGCAGTGGTAAATAACACAACTGTGAGGAGATCTCTCGCTTTCTTTCTATGTCCGAAAATGGACAAGGTGGTGAGACCTCCAACTAGTTTGGTAGATGCTGCTAAGAATCCAAGGTTATATCCAGACTTCACGTGGCACGATTTGCTCGAATTTACGCAGAAATATTATCGAGCCGACACGAACACCCTCAGTGCATTCTCCGAGTGGCTTCCACAGCAAATCAATTAAGAGGGTTATTAAACTAAATTGATCACGTGGAAGAGAACAAAGGGAGTGGAGACCAATTGGTTCAATTATTAAGAGAGGGCGAGGGTATAAATTTGAGATTCAAGTGATACGTTGCAGGGTATTCAATTAATTACATACATAAATAAATAAATGGGAGCAGGAATTATTATTATTATTATTAATAAAAGGTAGCTAAGAGTATGGGTACTTAGTTTCTGTATGTAATTTGTGTTGGAGGGAAGTATGTAATTAATTGTGGGAATAAATAAAGAGCTCAGCTCATAGCCGTCTTCCATATTATTATTATTATTATTATTATGTTATTAATACAAGATGACTGAGAATCTACCTCCTCGTGCTTTTTTTGTGCTTTCTCATAACCAAATTTCTTGGTTGCCATTTATTTACGTACTGCACTCTATATGTGTCATCTTTTGCCTCTGGATTCCCGACAAAAATTGCATATGACCATTGGCATGCTGAGAAAGACAATGTATGTGTCTTTCAATAAGTCTTTGCAATTAAGAACCAAATATGACTTCATTAATGAAAATGGTTTCCGCTCCTTTTTATGCATAATTGAGCTGGCTTTCTAAATAGATGATGCCACATCACGAGATGATGTCCATGGAAGATCTAATAAAATAAAAAAAACTTCATTGACCCATTTGCTCGGAACAATAAAAGGCATATAACCACCAACAAATGGCGGGATTTGTTCTCATGCCGCCAATTGAACCAAGTTAGTGCAGTGCACATGGTTCGAATATCTTTTACTTTGACGAAGAAGATTGTGAAGACAAATCACTTATAATTCTTCTCTTCTTTTATCAAATGAAATCATGACCCTACACGAAACCTTGCAAAATAAGGAAACTGATGTTGATGAGGGGGGCTCCAGTCCTTAAATTATGTAGGGGAGGGTGGGCTATCAAGGATCTGAGAATTCGAGCATCAATAAGGTAGGTTTGTGTTGTGTATATGTGCCGCACAAGGTTTTCTGTACAAGTCGCCCGAATCACGTCAACACCCAAGGAACCTAAAATATTTACGATCTTCCAGATTTCTAGTTTAGATCTTTCAAGAATTAACTGGAAAGCCAAAAGGTCAACACATCGTAGATGTAATCCATGGTTTCTATTGAGAGTCAATTGCAGCGTAGTTAGTTTGCTTGTATGAGTTGTAATCTTCTGTGTTTTGTGGAAGTAGTTCGACACTTTGATGTTTCAATGTGGGGAGAAAAATTCCGTGTGTGTGCGTGTTCAGCCATACAGACCAGAAAATGACAAGACACGAGACTGATTTGATGTATTTGCAAAACTAAATGACTCAGAAACCATAAAATTAAATTCAATGGCTCCTCTGTATGGCTAATCAGGTGAAAGACTTAGAATCTTCATAAGAATCTTCACAGTCCTCAATTCCAACAAACTCAGCTAGTAGAATTTCAAAATAGGCCCCCACAAGAATTACCTTCGAGCCGGGAAAATGACATGAACAAAGGACGTACAGTCACGTTCAAGACCGTTGTTCGTCTCGTAGTGCAAGTCCACAAAAGAAATGGAAATAACAACATTATTCGTGTTCTTCAGAAAGCAATTATTCAGTAATAGAATCGTGAATAGCGCAGCGCACTGTCCGGCCCTAAATTATTAAGATCTAAGCAATAATAAATCCTTGCTCTTATACTGGTTTCACCATTGTGAGCAAGCTTTGACCAACAAAAATACCGAACCGAATAATTTTTGTATTTAGCACATACTGAATATTAAATCAAATATGAGCAGATTAATGAAACAAAATCTCTGGTCAAAACTCAACCTGACGACAGGAGCTCACTTTGGGCGAGGCATTTCATTATTGAGACTTGACCATTACAAAACTGCAGCACCGTTATTCTGGGATCCTCTTTGCATAAACAGAACAAAGAAAACAGTTGCGGAAAATAAATCTTTAGACAAAATTAATACAGCTTGAACATAAAGATATTGGAGTAGAATCGTTGCATGGAAAATAAAGAATCAAAACAAGGAACAGGCATTTCTTTCATAGCATTCAGGTTACACAACCAACAAGCAATCAGTACACTAAAAAAATTGTTGAAATACAGCAGGTCCTTGATCTGATTTAAAAAAATGACGACCCAGTACCTTACATTCTCTAAAGGAAATCTTCTTTAAAGAATACAGAAAATTCCCATTTATATGAGGTTTACTATTTCCCTGCCTACATTGAACTTAGCTTCAACAAAATGAAAAAAAAACACAAGGGAAAAATGGAAAAATAATAGGTCTTAGAATGTTTCTACAGGTCAACAGTGAATTTGTTATCTAGTTTCAGGTGGTGAGCAATGGTGGGAACGAATTTAATGAATTACAAAGAACAGTAAACAATGTGGGATGAAAAGAAGGAAAATGCTGCATAAAAAATTGAACCCATCCCTTCTCATGTACTAAACCAAAACAGACCAACCCATCGACTGTTCAAAGAAAAGAGATTGCATGTCATTGTACCTCCATGCCCATTATCAGGTTTATTCACTGAAATTGCAGTTATGGAGGTAGGGATGATCATACTTAATGTACTTGGTCCAGTACAACCTATACTTAGTCATTGCCAAGTCCAGCCAGGGTTTCATGTTGCCATTATAGTGGATAACTGCTGCGCTTTCAATCTCTGAACGATCAATGCTAGGATTGTAACCCAAACCAAGCACATGCCATGACTTCTCAAGTGGATGTGTCAGACCGTAAAATGTAATTAATCCTGGAGGCAATGTTCCAAGCTTCCAAAGTGCCCTATCCTCATTCTGATAAAGAAAATGAAGAAAGAGATAAATAAGAATGTGAAAAGATACTAATTGCTTGTTTGTGTGTAGCATTTCTAGACTCAACAGCATAGAATGCACACCAACAGAAAACAACGTAAACAAGTGTGTACCTGAGGTTTCCATAGTCATTTTGATGGTGATAATAGTAATTAATGGTATACTAAAACTACATTTTGCCAATAACAATAACTAAATCAATATGTTTGAAGCAGTTCCTAGGCTAATGAATTAATAAAACTACCTTTTCCAATAACAATAAGTAAATTTATAAGTTTGAAGCAGTTCCTAGACCAATGAATATACAAATTGGCTGTTTCTTATCATAGCAGTTGAATCAAATTATATGTTAGTATTCAAGATAATATTAGTAAGCAGAACAAGGAAAGGTATAAGTTTCAAACACTACCATGTTTTGCCACTTGTGATAGATGCCGGTAATATCCTTCTTTTTCCACTCCTTAAGATCAAACATATTCATCCCATATGCCCAGCCACAAGCATTTGGATTAAAGTTTCGTGCAATATGAGGATTGCTAAAGTTTAGGTACTTGTCAAAACGATGAAAGCTTTCACCGCATGTTTCCACCGCCCCATTCACTTTGCCGTGAAGATCCACAGACCACAATTTAGTTAAGTCTTTTTGGACAACAATATCATCATCAAGAAACAGGATCTTGTCCAACTTAGGATAGACCTGTGGAAGATAGAACCTCAAGTGATTAAGCATTGAGAGATACTTCGGATTCCGATACTTCAGATTTGAGGCGCCAGAAGAAAGAGTGGTTGGATGGGCTGCCTTGAAATAATATTCTTTCATTGCAGCGGATTCAAGCTGCCGCAGAACAGGGCAATAGGATGAGTTAAGCCACTTAAATTCATCAACATTTTCAA
Source organism: Xylocarpus granatum (assembly GCA_019650275.1). NCBI lineage: Eukaryota > Viridiplantae > Streptophyta > Magnoliopsida > Sapindales > Meliaceae > Xylocarpus > Xylocarpus granatum. Next base: position 32,428 of record BNST01000533.1, on the reverse strand, counting down.
CATGAATTGTGGCCTTTCCAGGTGGATTCAAAAGAAACCACATATTCATCGCTCCAAAGTTAAGTTTATCAGTAACAAGATGGAATACGTGTTTTGAAGGATCCTGCAATACCACCAAGAAGCATATTCTTGTCAAGATTGCATCTGAGACTCAGCTAGGAAGGTTAATTGTCAGTTTCTATTTAAGGCACATGGTCCATGCCATGAAAAAAGCAAATAAAAAAACACATAGATTGGGGGGATATCCTCACTATTCAAGAGTGCTTAAGACAGCATAACATGATAAACATTCCACATACCTTGGCATTCATGATAGTAGAGTTGACAACAACTGATGCAGCCAAGACATTATCAGAGAACAGGGCATAATGATAAAGATTTGGATTCTCCAGATTCTCACTTCTTGGAAATTTTCTCTTATCTGGAGGAAGTAGATAGTACTCAATGGTCAAGCGCATGGACAAGCAATGGATACCATTTGGAATCGTTTTGGCTGCCAGCTGACTAAGGAATGTGCTCTGTTTCTTTAAGCTCCTAACTTGTTCATCTGCTGTTTGAAGCATAGCTCTCAGCTTTCCGGTAACCAACTTGCAATCATATAATTGCTCTCTTCCTTTTGACAGAACCTGACCCATTGCTTTGATTTTCTCTGGTGCGCTAAACAGGCAGTACATGTACAATACAATAAAAAGAGGAATTGCAAGAATACGATACATGAAAAATGCAAACTATATATCATACACAGTTAAAAATATTAAACATAAAGATGTAGCTACCTGTGATGCAGATCAGCATCAGCAGTTGCATCACCCAAAGCACGCTGACTTTCTTTGAGCCGGGTCTGTAGTTCTTGTTGTAAGTCAAGCTTGTTCTTCATCTTTGCAATACTCAAATATACTCTAGCCATTATCATCTGATCCCGCATCAAGCGTGCAGTAGAATCAGAGTTGTCATTCTCATTTTCTTTCCTCCATATGCTGTATTTACCCAGGATGGCTGAGTCCACAGATTTGGAGCGTTCAATGGCTGCATTTTCAAGCTTCACAATTGCTTCATTGTCTTGTTGTACCAACTCAGCCGCCCGCTTTGCACGCCTCTTGTCTCTCAATTGCTGCATATCTCAGAAATAAATTTACAATTCAGAAGAGAGAATATAACTTTATGCTTCAGAAGACATCAAGGATTGCTTCTCATCATAAAAAGGTTTAAGTGGCACAAAAAACACACGACTATGAAAGCATGCAACAAAAAAAAAGACTATTACCCTTCGAAATTGCTTTGCAGGTGTATCAATGGATTGAGAATGACCATCTGAAAGGGAAACTATATCAGCATGCAAGCCAGAAAGTGTCAACTACTATATTCAAATAGTCAAAACAGTAGACATTACCAGCCAGTGTACTTTCTCCTTTCACCTTAGGTATTTCCTTCCTGACAATTGCAGCTGTTTGGTTTGGCTTTGAACAAAATCACAAACCAAAGATGTCAGTGTCAGCAACTATAAGCTGATAAGAATTTTTTTGGAAGAAAAATATGTAAAATAATTAAATGCATGCACTCAACCAAAGCATCAAAGTCATCCTAACCTCAGAAGTGGCATTATTCTCTATTGAAGTCTCTACTCCGGCAAATTGCCACGAGGCAGAGGTGTTTTTCCTAAAATGATCAAGACTTAAAGGGCCCAAATCAACTGTGCTGGCTGCGATAACATCGATGACCTAAAATACAGTTTAAAAAAGGTGCCACACAATTGATATAAGTGATACTAGAAAAGAACAACTCTAATAAGGAGGTACTACAGATAACTTGTAATTAAATCTTCACCAACTTGCACTTACCTCTTTTGAGAAAAGGGACTTAACATATTGCTGTGCCAACCTTTCTCTCCAATGCATGTTCTGCACCAATCAACCAAATTTTCCCCTTATCACAGTATAAAAATAGTAATAATGATAAAACCTCCACTCCAAGTGATGACAATACAATGAAAATATTTGAACAACCAACCTGCTTGCTAGAATCACTGGAAATGTCATTTTGATCTGGCACAAGTAACAATGATCATATTTAAACATGAGAACAAAGAATAGAACAGTACATATGTATACATACGCACAAATCAGAACTTGTGTTCCATTTCAATACACAAAAATCAGAACTTGTACCCCATTTCACGTCCAAACTTGCATCATATCCTCTACTTCAATCAATTAGTACAAATTCAACACAAACATAAACAGATAAAAATCTGATGCCAATGCACATAATTAAATATGTAATACTAAATCCTCTTCATTTTATACAAATAATGGCCATACAAATTTATAAAGAAATTCAGTGACTCGAAGGAGCTAATATCGAAGAGTTTAGAAGCATAGTAACAAGAAAAAGAAATACATATCTTATAACCGAAAAAGCAAACAGTAGCAAAGTTGATATTATAATAGCATTCTCTAGGATAAAAGAAAAACTAACGCTAGATCTAAAAGCAATCAAAAATTCCTCAGGAAACCTAAAACGAATGCATATGTAATCACAGTTCGATCTAAAAATAAACATTAAAGATGGAGAGATTAATCACTCAATCATAGAGAACTAACAAGTCGAAGCAGAAGTGTAAAGCCCTCGGCCGACAAAGAAGATCAACGGCGCAAGAACTGAGAAGAAAATGACAAGTGCAATAGGAAATCGAGATCCACCGCCTCTTTTCCCGCGTAGGCCCGTTCTGGATAATCCCCGCCCTAATGCCATTGCATTCCAGAACCTAGAATCCATTAAAGAGTTCAAAATAAAGTGAGATGGAGAAAGGGAGAGTGAGACTACGGAGAGATTTTAGAGAATAAGACATACAGGTGGTTGAGTTAAGAGATCTTCAGCAATTGAGAGGAATTAAGGCGCAATTTCGCAACTAAGAGTTCAGAACAAAGCATCAGAAAATAACGGGGTAATGATAGGGTAAGGGTTGAAAGAGAGAAGATAACGTGAAGATGACGCAAAATGCAGACACGAGTGTAGTGCAAGCGTATGATTGGAACTCCGGTCCTTGCTATCGTACTCTTCTGCAAATCTTTAGATGTGTGTTTAGTCCCTTCTCTTGCTGCCCGCAATCTTCGCTGTATAACAACATTTTCACGTTCTTTGTCACCCAACCGACATTATACGACATCGCTTTCACGTCCCGCCTGGCCTCTTACTGGAAACAGGATGAATTTATGTTACTCCAAATTTCCCCTCACGTTATTAGTATTATTATTTTTAAATTTGGGAATACGACAAGGGATTTCATCAATTTAAATCCTCTCTTTGCTTTAACTTTTGTTTTTACCACCGGACCAACCACATGAATCCCCTCACACCTCAGCATGAAAAGGGTAAGCAACTAAAAGAACGTCCTCAAAATCTTAACAAGGTAATTTGGGAGCGTTTAAAAAGACATAATCTTGAATTTGATTCAATCAAATGTCGCAGAACAAACCAAATTTGACTCGGTTCAAGATTTGGTCCTGTTAATTCGACGTACATCATATTGGTAGGGCTTTCTACATCAAATATCAACGCTGCAGTATGCCCATTATCGGAGCTATTGAAAAAGCTCACGACAGCACCGAGTAAAATTTGAAGAATCCGTAATTTGCTCATTGTCCTAACCTTTTCCGTGATCGTCCCGTTCATACGGTCAGCCAGACTCAATGTTCCGAAACCATCTATAGTATTATCGAAGACATTGAAACACTTGGAAAAAATAATAAATAAAAGTAAATTGCGCAACATAAACCTGATTGTTGAGACCTCACATCAGGTTGGGATAGAATTTTGATCCTCTGGCTAGGTCAACTTCATTCTTATAATCTAGAAAATACATTGACTACAACACTAGTGTTATCTTACTAATGGCACACAAATCAAACACAGAGCGAAGTCAACGATTATCAAATTATATTACAGAGTCTTCCCAAGTCAAATTTAATCATATCATAACCAACCAAAAAGAAATTACCACAGTCGAAAGCTTCTTTAAAGGATGGCCACGTCCAAGTAATCTCCAATCTGCACTTGAGGAAACATAAAAGTCAGATATTATAGACAAATATCAAATTAATCAAGACAGGCAGCACCGTAAAAGGAGTTTAACATACCTCAAAGCCAAGTTCAGCCAACATTTTTGCATCATCTAATTGCCTCCTACTTTCATAAGAGTAGGTCTTCCCCACCTTCACAAAACAAGGAAGAATTCAATAACTAGATCTTTTTATACTTTGAACTACAAAATTATTAATCAATGAAGTCAAATCATATCACTAAATCAAATATCTTATAGGTGTCACTCAACAAATGACCATCCATCATATTTCAGCAACAATTTTATGCATTACAAAGTTTATCAACTGCTTTTGGCTAAAGTGCATTCATCATCTTGCATTCTCCATTTACACCTTGTTTGGACCTAAAAACTCTTTAAGATTTTCACAAAGGTGAGTTTAAAAATTCACCAATTCATCTTATAATTTGCCTACAATATTTTTCATGAAACAATGGAAATTCACCAATCTATCAAATGAATGCATATTAAAAAGATCATCCTTCCATGGATGCAGAACTCTGATACAATAAGACAACTAATAAACAGTGCCCGAGAACGTAAAAGTATTCCATTTCTATTCCTTATGATCACATGCTTTGCTGAGTAAAGAATAATACCTTATAGCTAACTGATATAGCAAGCCTAGGAACTTGACTAAAACTTGGCTCCCCGGACCATTTAATCAACATTACAAGCTCTTTATGAGCTGTACCAATGGTGTTCTAAACATTTCAGTTCATTTGCAGCCTATATTGATTTTATCCCAAACAAGAAAAAATGAGAGGAGAGAGATAGAGAGAAACTAACCTCTCTCACCACAAAACGACCATTCTTATCAGGATAAACAAAAGCAAAAGACAGTCTTGCATCCCTTCTTCTTGCCGCTGGTGCTACTTCTTTGACCTTTGACATAATTGCAATGTACCAGGCAGCCAATGTGACAAGAGAAGAATTAATTCCAACAGACATGGAGAGGCAATAAGAACACATTCATCTCTTGCAAGTTTTAATGAACTTAGATTTCAGACAATAGGGTCATACACATGAAAAAATTTTAGATGAAAAGAATCTTTTCTCCAGCACCCACACCCATATTACAGATAAGGGGAAAGGGATGAAGGGTAAAAAAATAGAAGAGCCATGAAGCATGTTGAACATACCAGATCAGTTAACTCACGGAGAGTAGCATCCTTCCATGTATAAATTTGAACCTCATCCTTAGGCTCCTTGCCTCTGACTGCAAAGTCCTCCCTAGAATGATGGCTCCCAATCTGGAGGCAGAATTTCAATGGGCAAGTCATAAGGTGCACATTTCACATAAACTACATGAGTTAAATGCACAGACCATGATTTGCTACAAGATACAATGATAACCATAGTCTTCCTTTTACAAGCTGTACCTAACAGCAAAGAAGAAGGTGAACAATAACTTATGCTCCAGTCAATCAGGACGCAGCAGGTTCTAGTGATGGATAATGTCAGACTTATCAACCATTCAATTGTTCCTATAGGACAAGCACATCAAGACTAACTAGAGAAGTCAATGTAAAATCCCAGAGAACAAATTTAAAATTTCAACTATTAAAGAAAAAAGTGCAATGTATATGAGCTCTTTCTTTTTATACACTCTGTTTCATTATCTACTGTAAAAGCCTCTGACACGAGATAAGAAATAGCAAAGAAGAAACTACAAAACAAATGAAACCCAGATAAGAATTGCTACCAATCAAATAAAAATGACATGGATTCTGCATTCGATAAAGCACTCATTCTTCAAGGAATTGTTACATTCCAATAGCATTAAATAAATCCAGTTAACCAAGAACTGTTGAATGTAAAACTAGACTTGTTGGCAGTTGGTCAGGAAAAATCATAGTCAAACTTAACAATTAACCAAGTAAATGAATCAATTGGCGGACAAGTCCAAGTAAAGTCCACATGCAGCATAATATCCCTCCTTTTAAGATCCAGGCATGAATTCTGAAGAACTACAATCTCCCATATTAACTTAAAGGGGAAAAATTATAGAATAAAGATGTATAAGCCGGACTTACCTTAGTGAAAACTCGAAGTAATAAAGGACAAGTCTGCATTACAGAAAGGAAACAGAAAACAAAATGAAATCAATATGCATTAACACACATCCAAACAATTATGAGTCTAACATAAACAATGTCGTAAATAATAATTGAAAGTCAAGGTGATTCAATTACTAACTAATGGGAGATAAGGAACTCCAAACAGTTTCACACTAGAAATTCCACACACACACACGCACGCACAAGTGCTACAGATATACGTATTAGTTTCGCTTTGAAACCCTAAGATATAAGTACATAAAAGAAAATTCTTCTGAAGAGAACAAAACAGAGAGATTGTAAACCTTCTCGCGATCAACGGGCTCGAAGCGTGGGCGAGGCGGTGGTGGCGGAGGGCCCCTTGCAGAAGGATGCATTGGCCTGCCTGCTTGCCGCCTCTGTGCTTCTGCCACTCCCGCCATCTCTCTCTCGAACTTTCTGTAGTTATTTCTCGGTATTAGCCGCTGAATATAAACCCGAATTAATGCTTAGGTCCTCAAATGAGGTTTGGGCCTAATTGGGCTTTATTGGGTCTGGCCCAAATTACCGCCTCACTAATTGACGGTTAATTACCCAAACGAGACATGTTCGTTTGGTTCATCAAATGTGAAAGTGGGTTATACCATTATTCTCTGGCGAAAAGAATTTCTTGTGTCTTTCCCCTATTTCTAAGCACTAGAGTTAACCCATGTAACCAAACCATTGTATTTTCACTTGTTTAGCACAACTACGGAGAGGTATTGGCCAAAAGCATTCCCTTTATGCCTAATTTCAGACTTTCTTAAGAAACATTAAAGGTTGAAAATTTTACCTATAAATTATGTATTTATGATAATGACATAATTAATTATCGTATTTTGTATATTATTAACGATTATTTTTAATTTTTTTAATCATTCCATTTTTCGATTAAGCATTGTAATGATATAATATGTTCATATCAAATAGTAGTAGGAAGCATTAATACACTAATTTGCCCCACATCCAATTTGAGCTGCCGTGCCATGAAAAGGAAGACCGACCCATTACATACAAAGTTTCTTTAAAGTGAAATAACATTTTGGAAAAAAAAAGAACAAATGGAAAATTTGAAGAAAGCTCTGCTTTCAATGTGTACTCTTTGTTCCCTCTTCGTTGCAAGGAAACAAATTGAGCATGCTTAGTAGTAAGAGCTGAAAGCTCAGCTGATAGTGAATGCTAAGGCAGGAAATGGAAATTTGCATTAAATAAGAACCCTCGGCTCCATCATAGTTTCTGTAAATAGCAAGCTTTAACCACCCCCCAATAGCGTTTCGATCCGGAGGAATAGGATGGATTGTCATTTTTCGAAAGCTTATTGGACCACTAAAGGGAAAAATTTAGGAAATTATTGGTTGCTTTTATGGCTACGGCTATTCAAATTTCTATACCCTTTTTATTTTCAACTCTTTTTCTATTTATATTCTCTTTGTGGTAAAATTTTGGTAGTGGGATAGAATTGGAAGGTGGTTTCATTGTATGAATTAGTGGCCATGCCAAGACATTGTTAAAATTTAGCATGTTTGTCCAACCTGCCGATGATTTGGCTTGAATTGGAACCCCTATTTTACAATTGGGTTGACAGCAAAGTTGACCAAACAATCTTGCTTAAAAATTACAGTTTGGATTCATGACTGTTAATTGCTTGGGTTTGTGTTGGTTTAGTTTAGTTTTGACCTTAATACAGAATCCTCACCTATACAATAACATGCCATGAGCTTTATAATTTATGCAGTGCTAAAGAATATACCAATAGTGCAGGAAAGTCTTCCTCCAGGCTTTTTGGCTCAAATATTGAAAGAATATGAACAATTTTAGCAGCAAAAAACAACCATTCTTCAGTATTTTAGAACGGCAAATGGATACAGAACGAGATGGTAGGTATAGGCAAGTGGGTTGTTCCTTGCGTGAGATGGCAAAAGAGAAAAAAGGAATAAATCAATCAAGCCCACACGATAATTCACAGAGAGTGTGACGGGTACCTGATTCTTTATAGCAGTTCTTTTCTTTATTATCAATATCATTCAAAATCATCCTTCTATTCATTATAACTGAAAATTTCAAACCATTCTCACTAATCCGTTTGTCAATTTTAATTAATCATATTAATCTCCAAATAAGAAGAAGCAGAGATGCTGCCAGCTTTGCAATACGGGAGAGATTAATTAGAACAATTAATATCATGGATCTTACATGTCAAATGATTTGAATTATGGAATGAAAAATGTAAAGAACTGTTCTGGCATAAAGGTTCGGGGAAGGAAAGAAAGATATCAGACCGGTTTGATGGATCATTTAATATGTAATCAGTGCATCAGCTACCCTTCAACACTATCCCCTTCTCACCCACTAGTCTGTCGATGCTTTATCACTGGTTTATTTCATCTGAATTTACAAACAAATAGCTCTGAAACCTAGTAAAGGATATCACAAATAGCATGTATATGTAATGTATATGAATATGATGCTGCACAAAAGGAATATGAATTGGGCAGTCTGCCATGTTTATATTTCCTTAAATCTACTTTTCTTCTTGTGAAACTCACTCACTCGAAGAGGGTGTGGTTCACTCCAGTGCTTAACATATTTGATCAAACATTATCTCTCAAACTGCTACTTATTCCAGGTCTTTAACGGTAATGAAAAAAATGCCATTGACATATATTTAGGCGTGGTCTGTCCGGATTTATCAAAGAATTGAAAATTTCAATCACAGCACAATCGCAAGCCAACCATTGTATATATATATCTGCGCATTTCAGCCCAGTCCCCCATAAATGATGTCAGACGTTATATAGCTCTACCGCAATACAATTCGGAAAGAACTATGCTTTCTCATGGTCAACACATACCACAACTGCACTCTGATCTTCATATTTCTCAGGCATGTTTTATGTTGTGTTCTTAAAATTATATGCCAAAACCATAGTAGAACGAAGCCACAAGTAATATGGGGCGTGGCCACACGCTTCTGTGAGGAGGTGGCTGAGAGTTTATTAATTTCTTATCTAAGAAACTAGAAGGCAACTGGACAGAAAGAGAAAGAGAAAGAGGGGCAGATCGCTAAAAATTAGAATGGTAAAGAGAACAAGGAAAAAAGAAGAAATAGTTTGGTTTCCATTTTGTTGCAAATTAAAAGACGATCTCATTGTCCCTGCTCAGCTACAATATCTATTTATATATATAATCTTCAACTCCCACTTTTTCACAGGCAAACCAAGAATTATAATCACTACTTCTATTTATTCTCAGCTTCATTTGTGTGCACTACCAAATCCCATCTCCAAAACAACACAGGGAATATATATACACGTATATATAACTACATATATCTATATATCCATAGTTTGATATTGTGGGAAAAATTTTCTAGAGTGGGAAAAAAAAAGAAATGGGGAGAGGAAGAGTGGAGCTTAAGAGGATAGAGAACAAGATTAACAGGCAGGTCACCTTCTCTAAAAGAAGGAATGGTTTGCTCAAGAAAGCTTATGAGCTTTCTGTGCTTTGTGATGCTGAAGTTGCCCTTATTATCTTCTCCAGTCGTGGCAAACTCTATGAGTTTGGCAGCGCTGGGTATATATTCATGCTTCTCTCTCTTTGAATATATATATATATATATATATATATATATATATATAATATTGTATTATGTATTTGGTTGTAAAGTTCTGATTTTTATCTCACTGAAAGCATACATCCTGTTTTTCATTCTGATGAAGCTTTATGTTGAAGTTTTAATTTTTATGTTAATTTAGATTTCCGGGTTGCTTCACCTTGAGCTTTCTGTATAGTCTCCATTCTTTATTTTTGTTTATTTGTGTTCATGGATTTCTGGGCTTTTGGGAGTTTCTTATTGACCCCTGGTTTATCTGGTTCTTTCCAACGACAGGTCGACACGTTTCGTCGTCCTTTGCAAAACCTCTCTGCTGATTCCTAAGTAAATGAGTCCGTGTTTGAAATAATATCTTTGAACAGAAAGGATTGAACTTGTTTAGCTTTTTTGCAGAGATTCTAATCACTCACTAGGTTTCTCTTAGCAAATTCCCTCGCTCGGACCTCCGTGCAAGATTTAGAGTTCTGCCACTTTTCTTTTTTTCTCCCTATTAAACAAAAAAGCTTACACTGTAGCTGACTACCAGATCACCCAGAAAAGTCCACAGACAGAAACTTGTCTTCACCTTCTTTCTTCTTTTGATCTTCTGGTTTTATCATCGTTCAACTCCCTCTTTCCGATCTTTTCCCCGTAATATAATAATATAAATCTTGGTATCATCAGTGGGTGTCAAATCAAGCACACCCACTTGACTGAGAAAGTTTATTCTCTTTAATCCTTAGGGCTTCTTTTCTTTTTGGACTATCTTCCCTTCTCTTTCAGAAAGAGAGAAGAGCATACTCTAGTTTTGATATTTTTTCCTTATATATATTTCTTATGTATTTCCTCTTTCTTCTCCCTCAACTTTCTCTCTCTCCCCTTGACCACGGATGGAGCTTCTAGGTTCATACCCTGAATCTTGTCTCTTAGATCCCTGGGTTTCATCACTGGTTTGCTTCTTTCCCTCAGTAACTCTTTACAGACCTTCAATATCTTTCACCCATATAGATGTTTCCATATTAATATATATATATATATATATTATATATATATTTATATTCAGTTATAAACTTACAGTGTTTGGCCTTTATAATGATTGAAAACCCATTTTCCTTTTTTTTTGTTTTTTTGGTCTTTGTTTTTTGTAATGTTAATTTCTTTCGCCGCCCCGGCCATCCTATGAGATAAAGACTTGCCTCACTTACAAGTTATGGTGAAAAAAATTGTGTTATAACTGAGCGTTCTATACATGCAGTGTAACTTAAAATTGACATATCTGTCAGGAAAATAAATTTTCAGATGCATGTTGCACAAAAACGGTGCTACTTTACCATTTTTATTTTGTAATGAAGAAATGGTTTTCAGATGCCTGGTCTAAGTACAGCTTTTTATATTGCATGTTCTACACTTGAGGTTGCATTAATTGGTATATTCATTGCTCGAATCATCTTGCCATATGAATCAAACTTAATACAACTCCTAGGAAGTTTTGCTTCTACATTTTGGTTAAAATGAGTTCTCTCTTTCTCTCTTCCTCGCTCTTGATATTCAAGTGAAAAAGGAGGGTTTTGAGTCACACGTGTTTGTGATTATTTTATTGTTTTTACACAAGCTCATATACTGTATATATTTGCTCATATGTCGGATACTCTGTAATGACTTTTCCACGATCACCAATGTAACAGCACTTCGCTTCATTGCTGTGTATATAGCTTGAGAAGTTGCTACATCTTATGTAATTGTTAGCCATATATTTAATTATTATCTCACTTGTATATATACTCAAAAGATTTTATCTGGTGTTGGAGAACCTTTCCCGTTTTCAACCTATGATAATCTCCTTTTCTGTCAGTGTTGCAGTCTCTACATAGCCTCGATGGATTATGATGCTGTCAAACCATATTTTATATTTTGTTGTACAAGTGTAAACAAGCATGTTATGAAGGAGTAATTGAACTCTGGAAACACACCCTTGATAATTTACACTGTTGCTACCACAACTGCAGACTAAAGTTCTTAAAACCAGTAACCTACTTACCGGCTATTTTATTAATATAAATGGTATACGTATGCATGATTCTTTCTTGCAGTATATACTTAAAGCAGTGGATGTATTATATACATTATGTGGATGCACATGTATGACAAGAGTATTTCTTTTTTCGTAGGATTAATAAGGGGTAGTACTGTTACTTAAGGATTAAAATGAGACGAAGTAGTCTATAATGGGTGATATTGACTGAGTTATTATATATTAATTGTCTTTCATTGATGTTTGGCTAGTCCCGGAAGTTGAATAAGGTTAAAGTCAGTACTTTCATTTTTCATCCATTGTCTATTTGATTTGTCCTGTTTAGGGATAATGGAGTATGTAAACTCATTAACCTAACATGTTGGCCTTAAGCCATTGATACAATTTACTGGTTCACAAACACCACATTCACCACTTTCTTTCTGCAGTATAAACAAAACCCTTGAACGATACCGACGTTGCTGCTTCAATCCTCAAGATAACAGCATCGAACATGAAACACAGGTTTGTGTTATCTAGAATTGGTAGTCTTTTTTGCAACATTATGTATGTATACTCATTCTATAAACAATAGCTATACTCTCAGTTATGCGCCCTTGACATTTCTTTGCTCTGTGCGGTTCTTTCTCTTCTCGCTACTTCATCTTGTCTTTGATTAACAATGCAGAGCTGGTACCAGGAGCTAACAAAGTTAAAATCAAAATATGAATCTCTTCAACGCACTCAAAGGTTATTCCGTTTCTAATTCCCTATGAATATTTCTCCTAGTTAAGTTAAATAGCTAGAGATGTTTACTGCATTACTTTGCATTCCAAGAACCGCCATCATAATTATTGACCGGTTCATAAAATGATTGCGAACTAAAGGCATTTGCTAGGAGAGGATCTTGGACCACTGAGTGTGAAGGAGCTTCAGAATCTTGAGAAACAGCTTGAAGGAGCTCTTGCGCTCTCCAGGCAAAGGAAGGTACATGGATGTGTTTAATGAAGAAGCTTTCTTCATGCTGTACCATCATTTCTAGTAGACTGGCAAGATATCGTACTCTACATTATACTAATTAGTGTTGAATTCTAAACGATGGGAATGAATAAAGTTTTGGGCAAATGATGAGTCTTGTAAAGAACGAATTAACAGTTGATCGTCTTATGAACTTAGGACTGAAACACTCACATTATTACACTTCACTGCAGACGCAGATTATGATTGAAGAAATGGAAGACCTCCGCAAAAGGGTGAGTAAATTCGTACGGACTTTTATGTATGGCTACTGCTGACATTTAGGGTTAGGAAATCCAGCAATAAGAACAAGAGCTTGCCGCCACACTTTTCTATTGTACATCTATCATATTTTATTATCGTGCATTTATATATTCATCGTCATTTCGACCTTGTGCTTTTATATTTGCAGGAGCGTCAGCTGGGAGACATTAACAAGCAGCTCAGGATTAAGGTTGTGCTTCCACACTTATCAGCACTTGTGTAAATAATATCTATTGTTGCTCAGATCAGATCAATAACATTGTCACAATCCTTCGTTTCTCTCGCTATATACATACATATTTTCTGTTTCAGCTAGAGACAGAAGGACAAAATTTTAAAGCCATTCAAGGCTTTTGGAGTTCTAGTGCAGTTGCAGGAAATGGCGACTTCCATGTTCAGCCTTCTCAGGAAAGCTCCATGAACTGTGACCCGGAACCTGTTTTACAAATAGGGTGTGTAATAATGCACACAATCATTCCTCTCGTGCATATTGTTTAATTCGTTGTTGGCAATATGCATAGAAATTAAGAAGGTTTCTGGTTGACAGAAACTTTGCTTTTAATGACAATGCAGGTACCAACACTATGTTCCCGCAGCCGAAGGGTCGTCAGTGCCAAAGAATATGGTTGGTGAGACCAACTTCATTAACGGATGGGTCCTTTGAGACCTAAGAATTAATTAAACATAAAGCATGTCATAATATTACTCTGGTTGGCTTCGACTTTTTCTCTTTGAACCCACGACATTTGCTTGACAGTTAACATAAATTGGGCCTGTAAAATTTCTTGCTGGTTTAAACTTGTGCAGGCTTAGATGGGTCTAATTTCTGGGCCCGAAAATACCCCCACTGAGATCTCTGAAACTACAGCATTTGCCTCAACTTGTTTTCAATGAAATGGGAATATGTGTATAAGGTTTATAAGGTCTTTTAACTTTAATGATACGGTCATTCAAGCTACGTATGCAGTATCCGTCTAGTGTATCGTATCTGAACCTGGATATGTACTTTAACCGTCAAGATTCTCGATAATGGAATAAGATCAGATATTATGGCCGTTGGATCAGTAGATCATTCACACAGATTATGCAAATATTCTCACGCCAAACCTAGCACTCGAACATGCTGTACATTTACGAACCGGTTCCAAGTCCCTGCCAAAGAATTAACAACGTCAGTATTTATAGGAGGTTTTGTTTCTGCAAGAGGGAGTTCAAAAACAAAAGTTGAAATTAAGAGAAGACAAGAAGGGGAATTGGAATTTCCTTCAAAGTCGGAGAAAGATGTTGAAAATAGAGAAGATGATGCTTGCTGGGCTGCAAAAAAGAACCGATGATGTTGACATGTTACAAGCGCCGATTGATGCCACAGGATCGCGGTCGACATTGCTGGTTTCCTAGGAAGCTCGACTGACGCTTGTCGTGGAGTCGCTCCAACTCCTAGGTTTTTAAGAGTTCTAGTTCCAAGATTTCAAGGAATTCCTGACACAGGCGGGAATTCCTACCTTGGTTGCTCTTTTGGTATTTCTTTTAATTTTCTTATAATTTGATTATGGCATTGTCGATAGGATTCTACTTTTCACTTGAATTTCGTTGGCATCCATTTTGATTTCTGTAATAATTCTTGACAATGAGATCCAACACATGTAACAACCTCCTATCTTGGACTAACGAAGATATCAATGCTCAAATCCTCATCACCCTTTTCCACATTGTAAATTGCTCTGTTCCAGAATTGTCAATACTGTGGCAGACGGATTCCAACATCGAATGTCCAAATAATGGTTTTGTTTCCAATAAAATGCTCGTGGTAAAATCGGACTCATGTCATCTCCTGTTGATCAAATCATTTTTCCTCGGTAGGTTGTCCTAAAGCACTTCCTGCTCGTAGAAAGGGACAAACCGCGATAACAATTCACTAGTTATCTGCTTTGGGGGAGCTGTTGATTGACTTTGTGGCTACTGAAGCTGGACTTTCGCTTGCAAAAGCAGCTGCTTGTCAGAAAGCTCCCGGTGGAGCTCCTTCTAATGTTGCTGTTTGCATAACAAGGTTGGGAGGTTCGGCAGCTTTCAGTGGCCAGATGCAATTTTCAGTTTAAAAGCTTCTTTCTAGTTCCATGTAATTGAGTGTTTTCTTTCTTTATTTCTTTCTTTTTCCTCGTCTTCTTATCTTATCATATGAATCCATCTTAACAAAAATTTTGTTCCAAGTATGTTGTTTATTCAACCATATTACACGTTCATTTATATTAAACTAATTGTTTAAAAGTGTATGCTGTTCACTTGGTTATTCGAAATTTTATTGGAATTGTGAACATATCTTTAAATGAAAATGTCAGCATTTTGGCTTCGTCTTGGACATATGATTCATATTGGCCTTTTGTTTTGCCTCATATGTCCTAGCCTAGTTATCATGACATAGTATAGCTCGATACCCTATCGTTATATCATACATATCTTTTCTCCTTTCCAGTGGTTAATCTCAGTCTGTATCCCCCGTTGAGTTCTCTATTATCTACATGATCTCAGGCAGGTGAAGATGAAGTTGGGCACATGTTGCTAGATATTCTCAAGGAAAATAATGTTGACAACTGTTGTGTACCCTCATGCAAGGATTGCATTGACTTTTGGGACAATGGGAGGCGAGAGCTGATGGTGAACATGAATTAATCTGTGCAATCCTAGTGCTGATATGCTTCTTCACGAAGCAGAGATTGGTGTAAACCTAATAGAGAAGGTAAATTCTGCATTTTTAGGAAGATAGCCTGGAAGTGAATTGCTAAGTTTATTTCTAATGGCTTTCAGCAATTCTTATTACACCATTTAACTATCTGGTGCCTTAATGGGGTTGAAAAACTTATAACTGACAATATTATACCACTTAGTCGTAGTAGATAACTTGTGAAATAACTGTAGTCATCATGGATCTGGGTGTGGATGTTTCAGATGTATACCATCTAGCTCCAAACTTACTGGTGACTGTCTGACATCTTGTGGAAACATGTTTTTATTTATTTTTCTAATAATTATTGTTGCAGGAAAGTATATTTCACCATGGGTCAGTTAGTTTGATCGATGAACCATGTCATCCCACTCATTTTGCTGCAATGGGAATCACCAGAGAGCCTGCTAGCACTCTCTCTTATGGCCCAAAATTAAGGTTGGCACTGGAGGCTGTTTCAAAAAAGGCATCATGAGTATATGGAACAAAGCTGATGTCATTAGGGTGCATGCATTGTTAACTGAAGACTGCTCCGAAGTATCAAATACCCATATCTTAAACAGTAAGCTGCAATTAACACTATGGAGCACATGTGCGAAATTGCAGATAAGTGAGGAAGAAATAACATTCTTGACTGAAGGTGATAGTGCACATGATGGTAATGTGGTGTTAGAGAAGCTTTGTACCCCAATCTGAAGCTTTTGATTGTCATCGAACGGTCCAACAGTTGCGGATACTAGACAAAGGTTAGCATCTGGAATTTATGGCTAAGAAGTTTAGTTTGAGCATTTTTTTTTGGGTAAATCGCCTTTAGATTTGAGTAACTTTTATGCGCCTTCATGACATCAAAGGGCTGTAGTAGGTCCTTTTGCATATCACAGTTGAGAATGGTTCAAGCAGATAGCCAATCAGCACCTTAGTTTATTGTGTTGATAAAACTGGCGCGGTTGATGCTTTTGTTAGAGAAATACTGGAAAGTTTGGCTTCAGACTTTGATCTGGATAACGTATATCGTATACATTACACTTCTATATTGCTTTCAAGTAATATGATATTTCTAAGCCACTTTTGCTTTTACATTTACCCATATTAAGAAAATAAATCGTCAGTCTTTCAAACTAAAAGCTTGCGACTTGTTGTCATAAGTTAATGAGAAAGCTTTCCTTGAAATTCCTTCCAATCCCTTCCCAGACGCCATAGCATATAAATTAAAGATTGAATTATAGGAAGAATAGCCAACTAAATAGGATTGTTAGTACGTAATTCATTCATTTAAAGTAATTTTTCTTTGTTTACATTATATCTAGTTAACTTGTCTTACCTTGGAAACTCAGTTTTTACTGCATTGGTAACGTGGAAATTCATCTTCTCCTACAGAATGAAAAGAAGTCGAGGGAAGCTCACAGAGGGAGGAGCTATTCCTCTGTTGCCCATGATTGATGCAGTTCTCCAAATCTTTCCCAGATGTAGCTGCTTAGGAGACATCCTGTATATGCTTGTATGGAAGTGATTTTTCAAGGGCTAGCCGGTGACCATGTTGGGCTAAGCAAGTTGTTCTTTAGTCCCGCAATATAGGAAGATAATAAGAGAAACTTCTGAACGGTAATATACACCAAGATAATATATGCATTTTAGTAGCATTTCAATATGATGCTCACTGTAATTCGTTCCACAAATCAAAAGCAAATAAATGCAATCTTACTATACCCATTATTGCTATAAATTATTGCTTGCGCCAGTCATAAAGCAAGATTATCGAAACAGTTGGTTTCCTCTTAATCATATTCCATATTTGCAAAGGAGCTTTTGTTTGCGCAGAATTGAATACAATCAGCTGCGCGGTGGCAAACGCCTCGCTCTTCTTTCAGGTGGCAGGCCTATGAACAGTTCAGTCTCCACATCAGAACTTGGGCTACTGTCGTCGTTGTTGGGTAAATTTTCTCGCTGCTCTTTCGATTCTTGCCATGGTTCCATACCGCACTGAAAACAATCATTGATGATACCACAAATTTACTATTTTATCACAAAATACTGAGTGATCAAGCTGATCAAAAGTTCAGCTCGACAAACCGTAATTAGATGACTGATTTTTTTGTTCTTCCCAAGCGACTGAATTATTCTCGTATAATTATTAGATTAATAAACTGTAACTGCCTGTTTGTGAACTTAACATAATCCGGTGGCACAATATATATGTTCTTGATGAAAATTTGAGGTTATTTTCAGGGATCGTAGAAGCTGACCTTCTCGGCGAGCCTTGCGTTTTCGGCAGCTAAAACTTTCCCCTGGGTTACATTTAGGACATAAAAATAAGATGTAATCAAGTTAGAAACTGGTTAAGCATTGTTTCCAGAATGAAGTAATCTGAATTAATAACTTATTTTTCGAATGCAATTAGTAAACTCTTTGCCACAGAAGAAAACTGGGAAACTTCTTTCGTAATGCAAGCACACTACACAGATTAAGAAAACAGTCTCTCTCTCTCTCTCTCTCTCTCTCCAAGAATTAATCTCTCGTTGATTTAGCATGAAAATGGACAGTGATGTTGTGAAGTAGGGACTTAAAAAGTTAGCATTATGCAGTATCACTATATTTGAAGTCTTGACTCTCACCTTTTCTTTGAGCTGCTCGAGCCGTTCCTTGAAAACTAGATTCTGAAACATGGACAAATGATAACCGCGTTAAATTTTAACTTTGTGAATCTTTAGAAAGATGAATTAGCAGAAGAAGAGATGGGCTATAAAATGGACCTTTCTTGCTCGGACGTTGCTCACGCTCCTCTCCAGCTGTTGTTCTATTTGTTGCAGTTCTTCAAGGCTGCATGATTCCAAACCTTCTCCCAGTAGTTTCCTAATATTTTTCCAATTCAAAGTTCAGAATCTTCTTTGAACTATACATGGAACAATGCAGATTGATCAAACATGTGTTTTTAATTGGTTAAAATCGATCAAACACAAGATGAGCTACTAAAAATATTGAAGGCCTTGAACCGTTTCGAAACTTCAAGAAACTCTATCTTCTTCGCCATGTTAGCTGCTTCATGCTTCAGATGCTGTCATTTCAAATCCAAGCGTGCAAGAATATTAATTATTAGAAGAGGCACAATAAATGGATGAAAAGAAAACCATACAGATTTCACGCGTTAACACTAGATAATATATGTGATAAGCTCACTGAATTCAAGAGATGGCACCCAATCAGAAAAAGAAAAAAACCCACAGAATGGGCATTCGGGTACTCTGTCCAGTGGCTATATATGCTCCATGGTAGCTCCTAGTCTGTCAGAGATACAGATACATATATACTCGTGAGTCAGTCGTGACTGACTGAGTTAGCATGGAGAGAAGAGCAAGATGCCCTTCAATATCTGTACCAAGCCCCAAGCTATCAGAAAAACTTTTTGAATTAAACTAGTTAATACCCACAAAAAAATTGCTTTCGAATGTGAAGAGGAAAGTGTTTTTAGTGCATGATCAAGCACACCACCATAACATCAATTCACTATGTTAGGAGGGGGAGGGAGACTAACCTGCACGTTCTGTTCCGTTGGCTGCTTGCTCATTCGAGTTTCCTTTGTGTGCCTCATATAACGATCTATTGTCTCCTGCGTGCTGAAGAATGAAAACCAATAGCAGTTAATTAATGCAATCAAACACATCGACGTTTTAATTTTTACAATCTAGCAATTTCTCTTCATGTATCATGTTTGTTGGACAATGCTGCACAAGAAGGAAAACTGATCGGACAAAACTTGTAACTCCATGCCAGGAAACGCAACGTTTGTAACTTACTGATCCGTCACCTTCTTTTATAAGAAATTTGTGCTTCCGAGTAGTAATAAAATAAGAAAAACTCACTTGTTCAAAGTCTCTGGATTTCATGGAAAATTCCATGAATATTTAGGTATCGTAAAGAGTTTGAAAACGATATGTTGCAGGCAAAAATTTTAGAACCGAAAACCTAAACTATGGCCGTCCAAAATTAAGGATGTCGTATAAGTGTTAATTGCTAAACTCTATCACATGCAAACCCAAACACCGAAGAACTGAATTGTCAACGTATTATACCACAACTACAATGTTAGGCAAGGTTTTCTGGCTTGTCACTTGTCTTTCCTTTCATCAATTACCTACGAAGTATCATTCATACCAAGCTTAGCCACCTGCCTGCTTGGTTCAAGCTTTAGGTTCATAACTTTCTACTCCTGTTGCCTAGCCCCCAATGGGTAATGCGAACAAGTAAATTTTGAAGGAATGTTTCTTAGACCAATCGCAGTAGACTGCTTGCAGTTGTAACATGCTGGGTGACACATAATGCTTGCATCAATACGGTGTACGCATTATATCTATAATATATATATATATATATATATATATATATATATATATATATATATATATAAAACAAACACTGCATTAAGCATCTAAAAATCTAAGTATAGAGTTGAGGGATTCATTAATATACGGCTAAAATATTAAATTATGTTAAACGTTTCAAATTTAATTTTAAAAATTTTTATTTTTATTTTAAAGCTTTTTGAAGTTAGGATTTCAATTTTATATGTTTATAAACAGTCTCCCTGTAGTTAAATATAGATTAGAATTAAATTAACACTAAGGTTAAAGCATAATAACTTCTTCACTCCAGCCTACTATATACATAAGAGAGAGGACGACAATGTCAGTTAGGGCTGATCACAGCATGCATGTCAATCTAAATCTGGCAAGTCTTAATGATGTTCATGGGGGGAAAAACTCTATTCATGCTTTAGTTAGCCCTGTCATCTGTCCATCATATATGGGTATCTTTCTCTCTCTCGCGCGCGCGCGCGCACTCACACACGCTCTGCTTTAGTACCAAATAGAAAAAGAGCAAAGAGGTCAGTACTGATTAGTGACAGGAGTAACATATATATATATATATATATATGTAGTACTGTGTTCTTAACTGTGTCAGAAACTTGCTCCAGCAGCCTAAAATGGTGTTGACCCCATTTACTGATAATCATGGAGTTAAATAAAGCTTAGTTGGTAACGTATTTTGGACAAAAAAGTTGGATACTTTTGAACCTCGAATCGGGAAGAAGAAAATGGTATCAATAAGACAAGAAGTTGGAAAGAAAACAGTCGTTAACTCTACTCTCTAGTTTTGCAGTAACTCGACAGTGTAGTATAAAATCAGAAGAAAGTTAGCTTCAGTTGTATTTCTGTGGACGAAGAGCATAGACCACTGTTAATTGTCAAGAAAAAACTCCATTATGTTAATCATTAAAGCTAATCCGCTTGTTTTGCTTAACCTCAACAAATCCCATTTTTTACTCAACTCTCTTTCTCTCTCATTTCTCTCAGCTACTGTTACTATACACACACATGAAAACATGAGATTATTTGATTAGAAAAATTGATCTATAATTTCTTCAAACTCTAAAATCCATGAGGACTTTTACCGCCACAGTAATGATTTTAGAGCAACTAATTAGACGGAGACAAGAGAAAACCCCACAGTTTCTGTACAAATATAGCTGGAGAAACATGAATTGGATATTTGTTTTGCTTTTTTTGGTTTGTTGGATATACCTGGAGCTTGCAAATTCATAGAGCTTGCCTCTAGGAGAGAAGATGATAAGGGCAACCTCCGCATCGCAAAGAACTGAAAGCTCATAGGCTTTTTTTAGCAACCCATTTCGGCGCTTGGAGAAGGTAACTTGCCTGCTTGTGGCGTTTTCTATGCGCCTCATTTGAGTTTTTCCTCTCACCATTTTTGTTCCTGTAAAAAGTATTGAGTTCATCAATATCACACTCTAGATCAAGCAATATAACAAAGACTCTTCAATGCACACACATGCAAGAACCGTGTGCAGAAAGAGAAGAGTTGAAAACGATGAGTAATCGTATTACCCAGAAAAATTTTTATGCTAAATGAGTGAAAAAAGAGACCAACGAGTAGTAGTAAAAATCAGAATTTCGTGGGAGAGGGAACACCTGCAGACCTAGTCACAGAAGTCAAGATGCAAAGAAAACAAATTTTTTTTAAAAAAAAATAATAATAATTCAATTTCTGACGCAGATTGCTTTCAAAGAAAAGTATCCAAAATAAGATGCAAACAGTTGGAAGAAAATGAGAAAATTGAACTTACCAAATAACTAGACAAAACCCAAAAGAGATCAGCTATTGATGTAAGGAAGGAAGGAAGGACGGAGGATAGTCCAAGAAAAGAAGAAAACAAGAGGAAATCTGAGGGTGGGTTATAAGATGATTTCAGAAAAAACAGGTCAAACTATAGATGCTTGATTCTTCATCAATATAAGCAGCTGCAAAAGGAATAGCAGAAGAAGAGAGAGTCTTACCAAATATGCAAAACCGAAAGAGAGGGAAGAGGATAATAAAACCCAAGGTTATGGGCAAAGATAGATATTTCAGAGAAAGGTAACTAGGTTGTTTTCTGATTGACTGAACCTCAGACACCACATAGGGAGCAAAGCATCCACACAGAAAACACAACCAACCAACCAACCACCTTTCCTTATTCAATATCTGTAAAATAATATAAGAAACCCCATGTTTTGCTTGATTTGGAAAACAAACTAACATAGACTCAAACGAGAAAATTTACATCAAAAAATGGAAAGAACACAGAACGAGACTAGTACTTACTGTTAGATTTTTTTTAGTAATAAAAATAATTTTTTAATCCAAAATAATAATAATAATATTAACAAAAGCAGAGCCAGCCAGAGAAGAGAAGGCAAAATTTGAAGTTAAAAAGGAAAAGTATCTGAAATGTGTGACACGTCAACATCGTCCGTACACTTCGTACAAAGTTGGACCAATAATAAATCGAAAATGCAGCAAAGAATAGTCATAGCTTTCCCTGGAACAAACAGCCAGCGCCTCTCCACCCCTCCCACACCCCCCGCGCCTTTTGCCTCACCTTGCCTTTCACTGCCTTGTGTAATGAGAATCAGACTGTTAAGCGCTCGCGCGCGGGCACACACAGAGAGAGAATTTTGTATTAGTAAAAATTATGGCAATATCTTTTACTGTTATTCTCCATTCCTTTGCCTGACTCGTTCAACAAGGCAAAGATTAAGAAGAAAAAGCCAAAAGGAAAGAAAAACACTAGGACTTGTATACACATACGTTGACTTCGAACGTGTAAAACAAGTAACATGAAAGGTGGTGCCGACACTTAAAAAAGAATTTGAAAGAGAGAGGAAGCAAATGTTGTGGGGTTCCATGACATTTATGGATTGGGTTTGGGTTCCAATGGTTGTGCCCAGCAGCTCAGTCTCTATCTCAGGCCTCAGCGAAGCAACTAAGGTTGTGGGTGGCTACTTGCCTTCGGGACCACGAGCAAACGACGCGTGCTACATCTGATAAATAGGCTGCCCTGCACTGTCCAGTTCTTTAATTAAGTAATCATGTTATCAACTCTATCCTTAATATTCGTGCTTCTCAATTAATAGTTATATATGGGGAGGGTGATTAGCTCAGAGGAATTGGGTTAGCTTGGATTGGATCATACCATGTATCACTCATTCCATTCGTACGTCGTTTCCTAGAACAAACGGTATAATTAATTAGTTAATTATAACCTAATTATCTAATTAATGAAGTAGAAAATTTGGAAAATGAAAGAGAAAGTGGTCCATTGGCAAATAATGTGGTTCAGACGCCAGGGAGAGAGAGGCTGGATGTTTTTATTGGACCCCCTTCTTGCCATTATTTAGAAGTCTACTTGCAGCCAGTTTCTGCTTTTATACGGCAGCATTACCATTTGATTGTCTATGCACATTACTCGATTGATTTCTCAATTGACAATAAATACTTTCTTTATGCACAAAAATGACTTTTTCTTCATTAATGATTCCTATTTTACCGAATTGGTCCATGACAAAAGGCAAAGGGACTGGAAAGTTTAAAGAAAGGGGAGCGGCCATAATGTCACTTCCAGGCACCCAACTGGACAGGTGTTGTGTGGGTGGGGGAGGGGAGATAATAGAACAAAATACAAATGACATTCATTTCCTCACATTTTACGGTCGCCCCAGCAACTCTCATCCTAAGAGTTTGTCTGACCAATGCAATCCTTGTATCCAGACACTTACGGGAAGATGTTTGATAATAATAATAATAATCAAAGGCCCCCATGTCACTTGAATAACACCAAACTCTCTCTCTCTCTCTCTCTCTCTCTCTCTCTCTTCCCCACCCTCAAAATCAAGGGATACATTTGACATGTAAATATGATGATACACATGGACCATGAAATACATCATCCATTAAAATTTCACATCACACAACTTCCTCCAGCATTCTATTACTAGCTACTGACAAGTTATTGTGGAGCAAGCTAGGCGAAAAAACTGCTATCAAAAGAGGGTTCCTCCGTAGACTGCAAACAAATTCATCCTTGCCAACCATTCCGTCACCATCAGTGTCAAACAAAGTGAACAAACTATGGATCTACGAGTAGACAATAGCATGCAAGTTAGGTCATAAAGATGCTCCTGAAAATCTTTTCATTTGATAATCTTAATTTGTCGGCAGTTACTATCTAGATAAGCGTTATCTTTTACCTCATATTCCTTCAAATCTGGGATAGCAGGTCTAATGGTTGCTCCCAACTGTTCAAGCAGCAGGCAAAACCAGTCAGAATTCAATTGAGAATAAATTTCAAGAAAGTGACCGAACACCCAAGGCCATACAAAATATTAAGGAGAGAACAAACAACATACTTGATGCTCAGAAATGTAACCATTTCCTTCGGTGTCACATTCAGCAAAGGCTAGTTCACAGGCTTGACGAAATAATGGCAGCTTCATCACATGAGCTGACGCAAATAAGAACTGCAGGTAACAAGTCATACAATAATATGAAGTTGGGCAGATGTTAAAAAAAAATTTGCATCAGAGGAGGTCCCACTGAAATCCAGAGAGAAGATATGTTTCTAAATTTGTTGTGATTACCTGCTTAAATGTGATTGATCCAGTATTATCTACATCAATGAATCCAAAAATCTGCAATCAGAACAAGGCCCATGAAACACTCATTCTTTCAGAATCATGTTCTTATGGAAAACAAACCATAAATATCTGTCACTAAATACTTCTAAAGATATGATAACATGCATTTTAACCTTTTCAAACATTATGGCCACATGTACAGAAGCTAAAATTGCATGAGACATACCTCCTCAGACAGAGTACAAGGCTTGAGTCTTAGAGCCCTCAAAAAGTCTAGAATTCTAACACAGCCACTGCAAATGTAATTAAGCAGTGAGAATATTGTAAAGGTTGCATTTGCAAGAAAGAAATCAGTATCAGATAAACATTTAATTACCAGTTAACAAAACTTCAGCATCATGTGTCTTACAACTATTATTTTGAATGCATCCTTAAAGCATTTATGTGAATTATAATGCAGAAGAAACAAATGATCCCATACCTTATGGACATGAAAAATGAATGCGCCTTCATTCTCTAACAAATATTAAATAAGAATCCAAAGGTAGGATGAAGAGTAAGTAACCTATAAGCAATCTTGTATGACCACAACTTATTGCATTTTAATCAGGAGCCAATTAAAGGAAATTAGAAGACAGTAGACATTATGAAAAGCCGTATTGTCTCCCATCAAAATTCTAATATAAGCCTTGCACACAAACTTGGTGATGACTTTGTGCACGTCACTAAAAGCAAAAGCGAAAATATGAAGATTGGCCTTTCCATCAAAATTTCCGAGCTAAATATTTTACATAGAGTTTGATGCACACTCTTCCTTATGATCCAAAAGAAGAAAGGATGCAACACAAAAAACAATGACATTCCAATACTCTCTCTCATTCAGAAGCCAGAATAGCATTTACTTCTCTTGTTATCAACAAATTGAAAGCTATGATGGTACCTGGCATCAGGTTTCATAGATAGAAACTTATCCAGAAAGTCCAAAGCTTCCATGCTGCTGATGTGGAATAACTAAAGAAAGAGAAAAAGATACCCATATCATTGTCAAAAAATAGAAAAGTATAAGTTTGTAACTTCGATAAATAGTCATAAAAGCATCCATTTCAAAGTAATATTTGAGTACACACTCTCACATGGCAAAAACTAAAAATGAATTGTAGCTATGCAGTGCCTTGTAACTATCGAAGCATTGGCATTTGAACAAAAACCAAACAGAGTTTAAAATAACTTTGTACATAGGTAAAAAGAAAACATTCCAACACGATGCATTTCAATGTAAGGACTCACTGATTGTACCATTGCCATTTCAACCATATAA
Source organism: Xylocarpus granatum (assembly GCA_019650275.1). Classification (NCBI taxonomy): domain Eukaryota; kingdom Viridiplantae; phylum Streptophyta; class Magnoliopsida; order Sapindales; family Meliaceae; genus Xylocarpus; species Xylocarpus granatum. Next base: position 6,364 of record BNST01000533.1, on the reverse strand, counting down.
TTTGAGGGTTTTCCCTGGAAAAATTATGGTTAAGAAATATTAGTGCATGGTTAAGAAATATTAGTGCAAAATTACAACAATTGTTGGTTCTATATTCAATAACCATTAAGCAAAAACAAGCACAAGCTCTATATTTGAAAAACATATAAGTATTCCCAAAATAATCCATACCTGTTCTAACTGAGATGCTTTCATAAGAAGCATCACATCTCCGTATGAATGAGATGTTTGCACAACATTGAGAGCAGATGCAATAGCATGGCTGGTCTGTTCACACGCACATTTGAATCATTAATAAACTATACTGAACTGACACAGGAGACAGGGAAAATAAGAGAGGAACCCACTGTACACAGCAGCATGAGCCCTTGGTGGTGGAAAACTTTTAAATAGTGAGTTACATATCTTTGCTGATCTAAATTTCACCTCTCGATAGTCTTAAACTATATGAAATCACCATCAACAAATAGAAGAATGTAAGCCTTTCTTTCCAACTTCTAGATTCAAATGGTGTGCATATTATCTGCCAATGTACTAAACTGAAATTGAACATTTTACAAGTCTAACAAAGTGGCAAAACTAAATCAATTCCAGACATATACTCACCCTCTCAGCAAAATGGAGAGCATTTTCTTTTTGATTACTGCTCGGAAAAACAACAGGAAGGTACTCTATCTGCTCAAAATAAAATGAATGTATTAATTTTAACGTTCAAACCCATTCAAAACTCTTAAATGCCAACAGTAACCATGGATTCAAATGAAGCAAGCAGAGAAGAAAGCATACCTCCATAAAATTGTGGAATTGTGTGAACATTCTAAACATGAGCTTTGCCAAAGAAATATTCCCCCTGAGCAAGATAGCATGGCAAAAATACAAGGTCGAATAAGACAAGAACAAATAGAGACACCTAAAGAAACTTCCACAAAGAAAAAGAATTAAAAGTTAAAAAGAGCATCTTACCAAGATTGGTCAAAGTGAACATGGGGATAGCGAACAATTACAGGTTGAATAGCATAACCAGGGATGAATGCACCAAGTTGGAATGATATAATAAACTTTCCATTAGTTGTAGTTCCCTCAGGAAATAACAACACTCGAGGAAATCTATCGCAAGAAGCCTTTCTCTGTATTCAGATCCTTGAAAGCACATTTCTGTATCAAATAGCTAATACATTCATAATAATTACTTGAATTTAGCTTCATGGAGTTAATGTGTTTTAGTTTCAACACACACAATCATAAGCAATTGTGACATATTTCAACTATGCAAACATAATATAATTGCCATTGAAAAAAAATTAGTACCAATTAAACAACCAGAGTACAGTCTCAGCTAGTGATGTTTATACAACACTGGAAAAAAGAATAGAATCCCAGAACATCACATCAGATGCAGACATTGGCACACCTAGACATCTACATGCTCCATAGATAACAAAAAGTCTTTATAGACAAGACTATGAGAGTTCAAAATGTATGGGGGCAACAGAAAACATGAGATACTTACAGAAGATGGCAACAAGAATCAGGTAGCGAGGGAAAATGGTATCAACAATTCTTTTTAAAAATCAATAAAAAAACTAGTAACAGAACAAAAATATCCAATCCCCCAAAAAATTTAAATAACAATTTTAGCAAAAACTATAGAAACTTCCTACCTTTATTTCACTAACAGCATTCTTCCTCGAAGATTGTGAGAACCTATTAACATATATCACCTGGGAAATTAAATTTAAAAAAAAATGAGGAGGGATTTCGAGCATGAATATTAGGGCCAAGAATTTTGAACTAAATTATCATTGGCAATGAAGTCACAAAATTGCAGTTAAAGAAAAATGAATAAAAACTCAAATTCACAGTGTGTTTACCTGCATGGCTCTGATAATAGTTCCAACAAAGGGCATGGAATCATGGGACTCTGATGCAACAATTGTGGGGAATAATTCATAAAAATAGAAGATAGGCTCAATATATGACACATGATTAGATACCACTATAGGAGCAATCTCCCTCGGAGCAGGTTTTCCTTTTCGTCTTATCCAATGATAACTGCAAAGCAAAATACAAACAATTAGAGAACTCACAAGATCTAAGAAACAAAACAAAACCCACATTGAGTTGTCCTTTTCCTCTCTTTCTCCATTTCATTAGCACCATAACTCAAAATCAAAATGAACTTGCACCACAATAAATAAAGCGTAGGGAGAGATTTAGTCCTCCAAATTAAAATTCGAGGTAAGTATGTTTGTATGTCCGCTCACTCAATTCAACTCAGTTACTAATTGCTTCATTCTTTTTACCCCTACTTCTACCTCACAACCCATAACATGCCCAGGGCCAGTGTGAGTGAGATGTCTAAACTACCTAGTTCGCATAATATCCTTTTTCTTTTCCGCAATCAAAAATACCATAAAAAGGAACACTAAAAGTTAAGAAGTCGAATAAAAGCAAAATCAACCTACCTAAATTAAAAAACGATTCGTCACTCAAAGCAGATGAATCTAACAAAACCATCTGATAAATTGAGTACATTAAGTTCCAAAATTTTCACAAACACCGATGCACACAGTTCATAAAAAACTAGCGTCTATAGCAATCCATATCAAACGGTCCTAAGGCAAAAATTATTTAATTTATAATATTTTTTTATTAACCAAATAATGAATAGAACCAAAAACTCTAAATGGACCTACCCAAAAGAGAATAGAATACAGCGGGCGCAAACCCTAGTAACCCACATAATACGACTCCTCCACACCGGCATCGGATTCTGCTTGTCTTTCCATCCCTCCAACGCCAACCTCGTCGCCAAATACCCCACCATCAAACACAGCAGAAATAATACCAGTCTAATCAAAACAATCGGCAAGCACAAGATAATCTTTAAAACCTCATAAACCCCATCGACATCCGGCGTATCATTTTCAAAAGGATTCGCCGTGCTAGGACCCGGTACTGAAAACCATTCAGACCCAATAAACCAATAGGGGTTTCCAGAATTATTGCGCAGAATGGTGTTATTGCTGTTGCAGTAAGAGTGGTGGTTTTGATCGTGGGTATTGTGATGGTTGGGTTGTTCTTGCGCTAACGGGTAGGGACCGGCACCGTCATCTTCAATGGAGATAATTACTAAGGAATGATCGGACCGTGGAGACTGAAGGAGAGGCGAGGAGATATCATGGTCCGCCATTGTCGAGGTTAAGAATTGTCTGCGAAGGAGAGATGGAAGTTGCGAAGACAGACAAGAAGAGAAAAGAACGGAGAAAGAAAAAGAGACAGAAAATACGAGACCGCAAACCAAATTAGTGGTATAAGGCGCGGACTTGACAGGCAATGCTTTCCTAGATATATGGATGATTTATATTTTTCGGCACGTGCTCCGCATGTGCGTCAATTAATTTATTTCAACTTACTTGCAACAATAACTTCGGGATCCCTAGTTTAATCGAAACCCCAAAAAAAGAAATAATTCGTATTTTCGCTCATATAGGTCCCAACCGTAACAGGTGATTGCACTAGTACTACTAATGACTTGAGTGTTGACATTTATAATTTAAAAACTTTAAAAACAGTTAGCTCTCCGAATAAGATGATTTGAAAAGTAAATTTCGAAGCTAAAAAGTACACAGTATATCTTTATTTGTCATTTTCTTATAGCTTAGGGGGTTCAATGTTATTTAGAATGGGTACTGGCCATTGGGTAGAGATTCAGCCAGAATGCGGAAGGGTTAGAGTCGGCGAAGGAGACCACTTTGTGCGGATGTAAGAAAGTCGAGTAAATCTCGGATCCACCAGCCGGTGAAAGGGCGTTCAAAACTGGGGCAAATGTGTTGGAAGTGCGACAGAAACACAGCCAAGCCCAACAACCCCACCCCCCAAACCATATTTTTATTGCTCATAGATTATTAGCGGACACGGCACAAGCCTAGGGGAGAACAAGGAAGGGTACACGGCAAACATGAAGCATATTTTGCCACTTTCGTGGGCTTGTCGCACTCTGTTTGGATGGTTCGTTTACGTTCACTTTACAAGGAAAAAGACATCGAAGTGGGTGATCGTATTTGTATTCAGATTCTGTTTACTTATGGAGTGATGGTTGCACCAAGCAGAATTCGGGCTCCGAAGAAAAATATTTCATTTTGATAGATTACTCGCGTTCCCAACACATCATCTTTTTGGATTTGCATAAAATCAAGTGTTCATCGTTGATTCCTCTTAACATGGCAAGACAGAACGGAGCACCATTATTATATACAGAAAAAGAAAACTATAAAAAATGGAAATCTGAGTAGAATCTGAAAGATCCATACAAACGCAAAACGTGGTGGGTGTCACGTTTCCAGATCCAAACACTGACATATAGAGCATCGCATCCATGCTATTATTTTACACGATCCAAAATCTTGCATGATTTTGGATTCTGAATGATGAGGAGAACAATATGGCTGAAACCTCAAATCTACCACAACAAGATGCGAGAACAATGATTACAAGGGCCCTCCAAGCTTAGGCAACATTCTAAGTCTGCAAATAGAGCACAACCATAAGTCAAATAACAACATCATGTTGAAGCTTGATTCTTGAAACTTTCAGCAAACACATAACTACTCATTGACATCAGAGTAGAAGCCCTCCTGGCAGCTGTTCTCATATGTACTACCATTTTCCTCTACACCAGAGACCAAACCATTGTCTGAATTATCGAATAGTTCTTGGTGTGTGAGGAACTGTCCATCATTCTCAAGGTGCTTGTAGTCTTTTCCCTTTCATGCCACAATCTGCTCCTTCTCAAATGTTGTTATGAGGATAAAAGGAACTAGATCCTGTACCAAGATTAAAAGTCATTCAAAATTAATACAAAAGAGACCATGTGCTCAAACAGATAAGGATATCACATCCACTGCCCGCAACTCATAAAATAAAGGGAGAGAAAGGGAATAATCCTTCCAGGCGATATTCAAATTAAAAGATTCTATATCATTTCCTCTAACACTATTGCATTCAATATGAAAGAAGAAGCTTAGTTCAAGGAATTGTAGAAGACAAGAACTTGAGCAGAGAACGCAAAAGAAAATTACCCAAAGTTTGCATCCTATTATCTTGTAATCGCTTCTCTCTAGACACTGGCAATCTTTACATACCAACTTGCTGACAAGAAAAGCATCTCTCAACATGGGTACCAGACAGCCATACTAACCATTTTTGGCTGCAGTTGCAACTAGCGAATTAACACACAAAAATGTTCCAAATGCTGAAAATAGAGAGGGAAAAAAAACATACCAAGTTTTGTTAAAACAGGAACAGGCGATCCTCTCTTTCTCATTTCCTTGGTCTCGATTGTGCTTAGGCAATCAATTACAGCTTTGATCAGCCTTGGATATACTGGCTCATGAGGTCTCCAAAGCATTGCCGAAATTACAGGCCTTTTTCTTGGGATTGTAGTTCTAGCCTCTGTATATTACTAGGGCACCACCATGCCTATAATGATTTTTCCAAATGTTTTATCCTGCAATAATATAGAGCTTATATATATATATATATATATAAAGTTACATCCTTCCACATAAAGATGCCTTGATCTGAAAAAGGGATGTCGCTAGGTCAGAAGGAAACCAGGTACCTCAAGCTGCCAGCACCAATTTTTCATGTCAACAGTGGGGACTCCAAGAAACTTAATCCTCACTGCTTCAGAATGCTTCCAATGACTGTGAATATCATTCAGCATGTTAAGTGTTAAACCATTTTTCCCAACAAAACAACACACCAAAAAGCACAAACTAAGAGCAAAGAAGTGATCACGCTACTTGTTTCATAACCTCTGACCACATTAAAATAAGAAGCCTAAGCAATTCTGAAAGTGTCACCAATGAAGGATACAATTTTTTTTGAAGAAACATTTGGCAGGAGAAAATGATGGGAAGAAGTCCCACTTGCCCTATAAAGATGAGGGGTATGCAGTTCATACACATAAGCCAAATATTCTACATGGATATTTTACAAAACCAAATTCAACGAGAAACAACGAGGTGGTCTGGAAGCAGTAATTTGTACTTTGCACACCATCAAAATTCTTACAAAAGCACTTCTGTCAAAACTTATTATAGGGCTTTGTTTGGGATTGTATTGATTCCATTCAACCTTGAGAGCAAAGCCAAAATGTATACTTAGCAGCTGGGGATCAAAATTCACAACACCTTATTACCAAAAGAACCGTGAGCCTCCACTTCAGGTGGTCTAGACTCTGGATCCAGCACAAGCTTAAACAATTGCATTTTTCTAATACAAGTTACGAAAATTTGATCTTACTTATCCACATTATGTTAACTTAATTAGCAAACACAAAGTCACCAAATATATAACA
>BNST01000532.1:0-56851 GCA_019650275.1 Xylocarpus granatum | reverse complement strand
ACATTCCCATGGGGGTGGCAGCAGTGTTGGAACGTCAGGCAGTGCTCGTGACAAACTTTGAGGAGTGGGGCCGGATAAACATTCACACAGCCCAGGCAGGCGGCCAGCTGCATTGGGCCGAGTGTGGCGGGAGAAAAATAAATTCTGGAAGTTGGACCAGATCATCCCATTAGGGCTCAGAAGACGGTGGCGGGACACATTCGTCCCCGATACTCGGGAGATGAGTAAACATCGAAGCGACCAGAACATCCCTGCGGGTTCTTGTTGCGGCAGAAGGAGGTGGCGTAGCGATGTCAACAGTGACAGGATGAACTTCAGGAAGCAACCGGAACAATTCCTGTGGCGCAGGCGCGAGCAGCACTGTGACGTCTGGATGTTGCTGTGCCCGCGGGGAGCTTCTGGTCACTCCCAGAAGTTGTCATCCCGCACTGCCAAAACACACCAAAGCACTCGTAGTATGCCCATGGGCAATGTTCCAATCACTCCCAAAAAATCATCCCACACACTGATGAACACACCTGATGCCTCTGCCATGCCGTGGGGATGTTCCGGTTGCTTTTGCTTCTGAAAGTTTGTTCATTGCATTGCTGAATGTGTCCGGTGCCTCTGCCAAGTTCGTAGGGATTTTTAGGTCGCTCCCGGAAAGTTATTGTGCAAGTAACAACCTATAATAATGTGGGTACAGATATGCCTCTTCTGAGGGCCCGCAGGGGATTTTTCGATTCACTCTCAGAGTTTGTCCCATGCACCGAACATCGCATCTGTACACACGGGGATGCTCCAGTCATCTCCTGGAGTTTTCCCGGTACATGCCTGCACCCAGGGGATTGTTCGGCGCGCTGAAAGTCATCGGCATGCCCAATGCGACCACATTGCCGGCTGCCGCATTCCATGCGGGATGGTATAGGTAAGCTCCCAGAAGTTCGTCCGTGGGTTTTGCAATTGTGTGAGTGCACAAGATGAGCTTTCCGGGACCTATCCAAAAAACATCCCCGCGGCCCGGAGTAGAAACCGTTTGGGCGAGTTGGCGTGCATGGGGAACCACAAAACTTCTGGGGTAGTGGACAGAAAACATCCCACGCAGGCACCCGGCAGTGGCGCGGGTGTATGTTGAGGAATGAACAGGAGGTAAACTTATACTAGGGCCATGGACTAGCGAACACCTCTTGTGGGATATCGGCCAGAGGTGCTCAGGGCACATTCGGGGACAGTGCACAGCAGAGGCTTGGGTGCATAGGCCAGTGCGCGGGACGAACTTCCAGGAGGAAACTGAACATCCCATGGGCGTGGGCCAGAGGCATTGGGCATGATTGGCAGTGTGTGGGAGGAACTTCCAGGAGCAACCCAAACATCCAGTGGGCGCAGAGTGGTGTCGGGCATGTCAGCAGTGTGTGGAACAAGCTTCTGGACCGAAAATTCCCGTGGGCTTGAGCATAGGCATCAGTGCGCATTCAGAATTGGGCTCAGGTGAATTCAGGGGTAGTGACCATAACATCTCGGTGGGCACGATAGAGGCGTCAAGAGTGTTCAGCATGTGTGCAACAAACATCAGGGAGCTGCCCAAAACATCCTTTGGGTGGGCACGGCAGTGGCATTGGGCACATCGGGTCAGTGTGTGGGATGAACCTTTGGGAGCACCGGAACTCCCCTCAGGTGTGGCAAAGGCATTGGGCATGTCAGCAGTGCGCAGGTGAACTTCCAGGAGTGACTGGAATATTCCACAGGTACAGCAGCAGTGCTCTCTTATATGTTTGCATGGGACGAACTTCCAGGAGCGACCGGACATCCCAGCGGGCATGTCGCGGCATGATGGCGCATACTACAGTGCGCAGGAGAAAATTCAGGCAGCAACCGGAACATCCATATGGACATGGCAGAGCATAGGGCATGTTCGAGCAACCAAGATCATTCCTGCAGGGGCTCGGCGGCGCAGCAGCGTCGGACACGTTCATGTTGGGATCTGATTTTTTTTCCCAACATGTCTTACACCTTAGGGGTCAGCATGCCTACTAAAAATCCTTCCTAACTTGCTGTCTGTTTGATTCTTGAGTTCTTTTCTTGGATTTTGTCCCCTAAGCGGTCCTTCGGTTAACTAATATATAAAAGGATATCTTGGATAGGCAAGACAACTCTTAAAACTATCACAACTTGCCTTGGTTGAAGAAGACAACTCTTGACTTCAACCTAAGCTCTTAAGCAAGGAAGACAACTCTTCACCTTGTCTTAAGCCCAAGTTATCTCAAGATAACCAAAATATAAACAGAAATAGAAGCAAGGAATGCTAACCTTGATTCTTGAGTAATGAATGAAAATAATACAAATTTGGAGCATATATCCTCCTCACAAATAATGGGCTGTATTTATAGTCCTAAGAAGCCTTATCCTAATTAACTAGTACTTAGTTCCTTATCACTTAGGATTTGTTTTCCTAAGTCAAGAAGGTTTCTAAGATAACTAAAAACATTATCAAGATAGACCTTATCCCATTGTGTCCTACTAGGATTCTGGTCTTCTTGAATTCCTATTTGACTAAGTCTTCTGTCCTTATCTATCTCCTCTCCTACAGCTGCTGAACTTCTTGTTTGCATTTCCTTCTGGATTAAAACTTCCATATGGCATGTCCTTCCATTCCAAGACTCTACTTGACGTGAACATCTTGCTGAAGTAAACCTGCCATGACGTCCTGATGGCTGCTGAGAGTTTTCATGCCGTCAATCTCCTTCTCCTGCTCGGATTGCTTCATGCGTGTCCTGCCAATGCTGGTGTCTCTTCTTGGCTTGGATTTCCTGAGTCAATTAGGACTAGAGTTAGAACCTGGCCATGCTTCACTGCATGCTGCGTGCAGGCTTGTTGCGTGCTCATTCTGCCTCTCTTGCTGCTTGGCGCACTCTGTCGCATTCGCTCACGCTCCCTTTACCTCCTAAGGTCCTCAACAATCCCCTTTCTTGGAGACTCACCTTGTCCTCAAGGTGGAAATTAGGGAAACGTTGCTGGATATCATCATAGTCTTCCCATGTTGCTTCATCCTTGGGCGAATGACTCCACCATATGAGTACTCTCCATACTGGCCTTCTATTGCGCCCATAGCTTACTATGCGAAATCCTAATGCTTCCTTTGGGTGCTGCCCCAAGTGATCTTCCCTGAAAACGTCGAGCAGTCCCTCATTCACTTGTCTCACATCTCCTATCTTTTTTCTCACAATGAAATGTGAAACACTGGATGTAGTTTGGAGTTTAACGGTAGTCTTAGGCGATAAGCTACTGCTCCAATTCGCTCAACTACCTCATATGGTCAAAAGTACTTCCTAGCCAGCTTTGCTGTAGTTGGCTTTCCAGCCTTTATTTTCCTCCTAGGGTGGATCTTAAGATAGACATAGTCACCTACCTTAAATTCCACTTCCTTCCTCCTTTATCTGCTTGTTTCTTCATTCGGTCCCTTGCTTGCTCAAGCTCATGCTTGAGTTTCTTCAAGACCTCATCTCTTGACTGAAGTGCGACATCAACTTCATGTATGCTGCTGTTCCCCATGGTATAACTTGACATTCCCGGGGGTATTCTTCCATATACTGCTTGGTATGGTGTCATCTTGATTGCCGCATGATAGGTAGTATTATACCACAGTTCTGCCCATGGTATGTACTCCTCCCAATCGTTTTGATGATCATGGCAAAAACATCTTAAGTACTGCTCTAGGGTTGATTGGTTACCTCACTTTGTCCATCTGTTTGTGGATGAAAGGCGGATGAGGCGACCAAGTTGCTGCTGAGCTGTGTGAAAAGCTCCTTCCAGAATTTGCTCATGAAAACAGTATCTCTATCGGACAGCATTGTCCGTGGTATGCCATGAAGTCTTACCACATTTTTTGATGAACTCTTGGGCTACTTCTTTTGCCGTGTATGGTTGCTTGAGTGGCACAAAGTGTGCACTCTTGCTGAGTCTGTCTACTACGGTTAATATCACCTGTAACCCTTTGCTGTTGGGCATTCTCAGTGATGAAGTCCATTGTTAAGTCTTCCCAAACCTGTCCTGGTACTGGCAAAGGCTGTAATAACCCCTTGGTCTTGCCACCTTCTGGTTTGGTGCACTGACAAACATCACATTCTCGGACTAGCTTTTTGATCTCAGCCTTAAGTCCTTCCCACCAAAAGAATACTTGATCCGCATGTAAGTACGGAACATCCTAAATGTCCTCCTTCCCGTGAGTTGTGGAAGTGATTCAAGATCTTTCCTCTTAGTCCTGGTATGTTTGGTACATACACCTGCTGGTTGTGCCAAATATATCCATTCTTAAGGGTGAATTTACTAACCTTAGGGTCAAAATTCTTGATCTTCTCGTGAGCTCTTGGCTTTGAGGGTCAATCTCTATTGCCTCCTTGATTTCTGTCCATACATTCCACTCCGCTCCGCTAATGGCAGTGAGGCATGATGTCATTAGGCTCACATGTTGTCCACAATGCTTGACCTCCATTGCTTCTGGACAATGATCTGCCACCTTGTTTTCCTTGCCTGGTTTGTAGATTATTTCATACTCATAACCCAGTAACTTGACAAGGAACTTTTGCTGCTCTGGGGTGGTAATTTTCTGCTCCATGAGGCTTCTCAAGGGTTGTTGATCTGTAATGATCAGGAATTTCCTCCCAAGAAGGTAAGGTCACCATACCTTGACTGCATGGATGATGGCCAACATCTCCTTGGCGTATACTGACCATTCCTTCTTCATGGGCCCTAAGACTCTGCTCATGTATGCAATAGGTCTTCTAGCTTGACTGAGGACAGCACCTATCCATCTTGACATGCGTCAGTGTGAAGCTCGAAGGTTTGGTTGAAGTCGGGCAGTGCTAACACTAGGGTCTCACACATAGCTTGCTTCAACAACTTGAATGCATCTTCACTCTTCTCTATCCATAGGAATCTATCCTTCTTCAGCAAATCGTTAATGGTTTTGCTATGGCACCATATTTGCGAACAAATTGGCGGTAGTAGCCTGTCAAGCCGAGAAATCCTCTAAGTTCTGTGACATTCTTAGGAGTTGGCCATGTTTGCATGGCTCCTATTTTCCGTTGGTCTACCTTCACTCCATCTTTCGATATGATGTGACTGAGGTATTCAAGCTCCATTGGAAGTGCATGGCCATGGATTTGTAGCCAAACATAATCTTGCCTAAAACCACATCAAGGACCTGCCAAGGCTAACACATGCAGTTCTGCCTCTATTTTGACTCCTTGAATTTGCATTGCTACTGCCTGGATCACTTGTGTGCACTTGAGCTTCTGTCCGCTTGCCACTCTTACCTCAAAGGGTGCAATCCTTTTTGGATGTAGCTGAAGTGTTTTGACTAATTTTGTGTTGATGAAGTTATGAGTAGCTCCACTATCTATCAACACCAAAACATTTTTTCCGTTAATGGTTGCGAACAACCTCATGGTAGTAGGCTTGGTGGTTGCCCCTACTGCATGTAAGTTGATTTCACCTTCTTCTGCATGATCAGGGAAGTGTTCTGCCTCTGCTTCCTCCTTGCTGTCCATGTGGCTTTCTTGTTCTTCCTCACTGCTTTCCTCATGTTCTTCATCACTTACCACTTCAATGATGTTGAACAGCCCTTTTTTGCACTTGTGGCCAACTTGCCACTTATCATTGCACCTAAAACATAGGCCTCTTTCGATCCTCCTGTTGATTTCTTCAGTGGATAGTTTGAGAGGGTCCTTTGTTTTTGAGGGCACTGTCTTACTTGATGAGGATGCCTTACCTAGTTTGTCCGAGGGTTTGATGACCTTGGTTGTGCTGCAGGGTGATGCTTCTCCCATCATTGATGAGTCTTGCCAACGAATGCACTGAGTGAGAGAGTTTGGATCCCTCATCTTCACTTCTCGGCTTAGCCAAGGTACAAGGCCATCTAGAAAAGTGCCAATTAGTGCACTATCTGGCCAATGTCCTACCAATTCGGCCAACCTCTCGAATTCTTCAAGGTAGCTTTCTAGAGATCCCTCTTGCCTAATCTTGGCAAGCTGTCCCTCATAGTTAGTCATGCTAGATGGGCCAAATCTGTTCACTAACTCTTGTGTGAACCTTGTCCAGCCTATCCTTCTTCCTTCTTGGCCATAGGTGGCCTTAAGCCAACGCCACCATTGGTTGGCTCTCCCACATAGGTGATAGGATGCAAAATCAACCCTTTCACCTCTCTCAATACCTTGTTTCTCAAAGTAAAATTCAGCCTTGGAGATCCATTCGGTTGGATCTCCCTTCTCAAAGGTAGGGAACTCGATTTTTACCTTAGGCCGTGTGTAATGGCTTGGGCTGTCGTAGTGCCAATCCTCCCTCCTTGTGGTGTGCCATGGTTCTGCCTCAGGGTGATTCGCACCCTTCTTGGTTGCCATGATGCTGGGCCTTCTGTCCAGCACTTCCTCATCGTCGCTATAATCATTGTAGCGATCATGGGGTAGGTGTTTGTTTGGTGAAGTCTCCCTCCTGCTTCCCAAACTCATGCGCCTTTTCCCCCTTTCTTGAGAGGGAAGCTGCTCCTGGTCAGATTCTCCTCATGCACTTGGTGCCATGTGACTTCTGATTGAAGCCTCCTAGATGTTTGTGGTAGGTGGCTGTTTCTGCCCTGCTCGGTTTGGACTTGTTTTCTCGGCCACTCGGGGTGTGTCTCTCTTCAATTGTTCAAGAGAATGAATGATAGATGATAGTTGGTGTTTGATATCACCTACCTGGTCATTGATCGCATTCTGGTTCCTCTCCAAGGCAAGGATTCTTCCGCGGTTGGTGACTGAGAAATCTTCCCCAGTCTGTTCCTGTGGTGCGGGTGAATGCTGCCTAGATGACATGGTAACCGTGATGCCTCAGCAATTGACTAGTGTCTGTGCTGATTTCTTAACTATAGCACTAATTTGTTGGGGTGATCATGCTATCTCTCAACTGGTGATTGTGCTGACCTCTCAATGAGAGCACCAATTTGTTGGGGTCTCGAATTTTTTTCCCTAACTTTTATACACCTTAGGGTGTCAGCACACCTACTAAAAACCTTCCTAACTTGCTGTCCTGTTTGATTCTTGAGTTCTTTTCTTATATTTATGTCCCCTAAGCTGTCCTTTGGGTTAACTAATATATAAAATGATATGTTGGATAGGCAAGACAACTCTTAAACCTATTACAACTTGCCTTGGTTGAAGAAGACAACTCTTGACTTCAACCTAAGCTCTTAAGCAAGGAAGACAACTCTTAACCTTGTCTTAAGCCCAAGTTATCTCAAGACAACTCTTAAAAGATAACCGAAATATAAATAAGAATGGAAGCAAGAATGCTAACCTTGATTCTTGATTAATGAATGAGAAAATATACAAAATTCGGAGCATCTGTCCTCCTCACATATAATGGGCTGTATTTACAGTTCTAAGATAAGCCTTATCCTAATTCAACTAGTACTTAGGTTCCTTATCCACTTAGGATATGTTTTCCTAAGTCAACAAGCTTTTCTAAGTCAACTAAAACATTATCAAGATAGACCTTATCCCATTGTTTCCTAATCCTACTAGGATTCTTGGTCTTTCTTGAATTCCTACTAGACTAAAATTCCTACTTTGACTAAGTCTTTCTGTCCTTATCTTATCTCCTCTCCTACAGCTGCTGACCTTCATCTTGCCATTTCCTTCTAGGATTAGGACTTCCCATTATGGCGTGTCCTTCCATTCCAAGACTTCTCCTTGACATGAACATCTTGCTGAAGTCAAACCTGCCATGACGTCCTAGCTGCTGCTAGAGTTCTTCATGCCATCCATGTCCTTCTTCTGCTTGGATTGCATCATGCGTGTCTTGCTAATGCTGGTGTTCTTCTTGGCTTGGATTTCTGCAGTCAATTAGGACAGAGTCAGAACCTGGCCATGCTTCATTGCATGCTGTGTGTATACTTCTTGCACGCACATTCTGGCCAGTTGCTGCCTCTCTTGCTGCTTGGTGCCTTGCGCGCATTCGCTCACGCTCCCTTTGCCTCCTATGGTCTCAACATGAGTGTGTTTGACACTGCCACAGCACCCGCGGGGATCTACCGGTCTCTCCCGAAAGTTTGTCCCATGAACTACCAAAACGGGCTCGACGCCTCTACCATGCTCATGGGATGTTCCAGTTGCTCCCAGAAGTTTGTCCCGCACGCTGCCAAACATGTCCGATGCCGCTGCTGCACACTCAACGATGTTCCGGTTGCTCCTCGAAGTTGGTCTTGTGCACTGTCCAAAGTGCTGGAAGCCTCTGCCGTGCCCCGTGGATGTTTTCGTTGATCCCAGAAATTCATCTCATGCACTTCCTAAATGTGCCAAAGCCTCCACCATGCCCACGAGGATGTGCTGGTCACTCCCACAAGTTCGTCCTGCTAACTGCCAGACGTGTTCGATGCCGCTACTGCCCCACCAGGCATGTTGGGGTTGCTCTCGGAAGTTCACCCCGTACACTGCCGAATGTGTCTGACGCCTCTTCCACAATTGCAGGATGTTCTGGTTGCTCCTTAAGTTCATCCTAAGACCTACCAAATGCGTCCGATGCTGCTGTCGCACCCATGGGAATTTTTGGTTCCTACCCGGAAGTTCGCCCCACGTACTGCCCAGCGCACCCGAAGCCTCTGCTGTGCCTGTGGGATGCTATGGCCACTCCCAAAAGCTCAACCTGTTCACTGCCAAATGTGCACAATGCTGCTGCTGCGCCAGCGAGGATGTTCCGGTTTCTACCAAAAGTTCATCCCGCGCACTGTCAAACACGCCCGATGCTTCTGCTTCACCCATAGGGGCATTCCGGTCACTCCCATAAGTTCATCCCGCACACTGCTCAACGTGCCTGAAGCCTCTTCTGCACCTGCAGGGATGTTCCGGTCACTCCTGAAAGTTTGTTCCATAAGTTCTTACACAAACTGCTGAATGCACTCAATGCCTATGCCACGCCCACTGTGATGTTCTAGTCACCCAGGAAGTTCATCCAGTTCACTGCCCAAACACACCTGAAGTATCTGTCACACCAGCGGGGATGTTCTGGTCATTCTTAGAAGTTTGTCTTGCACACTGTTGAATATGCCCGATGCCTCTGCCGCGCCCTAGAAGTTTGTTCCGGCCACGGGCATGTATGGCCATGCCCATGAGGATGTTCCAGTCGCTTTCGAAAGTTTGGCCCAAGCACAGCTGAACACACCCGACACCGCTGTTGTTCCTGCAGGGATTTTCAATCACTCCCAAAGTTCATCCCATGTACTGCCGAACGCGCCTAATGCCTGTACTGAACCTGAGGGGATGTTTTGGTAGCTTCCAAAAGCTCGACCCACACACTACTGAACGCTCACAAAACTGCTGCCATGCTAGCAGGGATTCGCCAGTTGCTCCCAGAAGTTCGTCCCTACACTGCCAAACGCGCCTGGTGCCTCTATTGCACCCATGGGGATGTTGAGGTTGCTCCCAGTAGTTCATTCCACACACTGCCCATTGCACCCAAAGCATTTTCCGTGCCTGCGGGGATGTTCTGTTCACTCCCGGATGTTCGTCCTGCCAACTGCTGGATGCACCTAACGCCTCTACCGCTCCCTTGGGGTTGTTCCAGTCGCATTCATCCCATGCACTGCCCAACGTGCCCGAAGCCTCTTCTACACCTGCGGGGATGTTCCGGCTGCTCCTGAAGTTTGTTCCATAAGTTCTTCCACACATTGCTGAATGCACCCAATGCCTTTGAAACACCCACGGTGATGTTCTAGTCACCTCGGAAGTTCATCCCATGCACTGCCCAACAAGTCTGAAGTCTCTGTTGCGCCCACGGGGATGTTCTGGTCACTCCTAAAAGTTTCTCTTGCACACTGCCAAATGCGCCTGATGCCTTTGCCATGCCCACGGGCATGTTCCCATCACTCTAAAAGTTCGTTCTGGTCACAGGCATGTGTGGCCATGCCCACGAGGTGTTCCAGTCGCTTCCAGAAGTTCGTCGCAAGCACAGCTGAACACATCCGTCACCACTGTTGTTCATGCAGGGATTTTTCGATCACTCCCAAAAGTTCATCCGTGCACTGCCGACGCGCCTAATGTCTCTACTGCACCTGCGGGGATGTTTTGGTCGTTCCCAGAAGTTTGACCCACACACTGCTGAACGCTCATGACACCGCTGCCATGCCAGCAGGGATTTTCCAGTTGCTCTCGGAAGTTCGTCCCCACACTGCCGAATGCATCTGGCACCTCTACTGCACCCATGGGGGTGTTTAGGTCACTCCTGGAAGTTCGTTCCACACACTGCCCATTGTGCCCAAAGCATCTTCTGTGCCTGCAGGGATGTTCCTTTTCTCCCGGACGTTCGTCCTATGAACTGCCGGACGCACCTAATGCCTCTGCTGCTCGCTCGGGGTTTGTTCCAGTCGCTCTTGGAAGTTCATCCCATGCACCACCCAATGTGCACAAATCCTCTTGCACGCATGTGGGAATATTCCGGTCGCTCCCTGAGGTTTGTCCCACGCACTGCCCAATGTTACCAAAACCTCTGCTGCAACCACAGGGGTGTTCTGTTTGCTCCCTGAAGTTCCTCTGGCACCAATGCCATGCCTGCAGGAATGTTCTGGTTGCTCCTGGAAGTTTGTCCCATGCACTGCCCAATGCATCCGAATCTCTACCATGCTCGCGGGGATGTTCTGGTCACTCCTGGAAGTTTGTCCTGTACACTGCCAAGCATGTCTGTTGCTGCTCCCATTCCTGCAGAGATGTTCGAGTGCTCCCAGAGGTTCATCCTGTGCACTGCCGAACGGAGCCAATGCCTTTGCCGCACCCGCGGGGATGATCTTGTCGCTCCTGGAATTTCATCTTACGCCTTGACAAATGCGCCTGAAGCCTCTGCCATGACCACGGGGATTCTCAGGTTGCTCCTGGAAGTTCCTTGCATGTGCTGCCCAATGTGCTTGAAGCCTTTGCCGTGCCTGCAGGGATGTTCCAGCTGCTCCCAGAAGTTGTCCTGTGCACTGCCCAACACACCCGAAGCTTCTGCTGTGGCCACAAGCATAATCCGGTCGCTCCCCAAAATTTAGCATGCACACTGCCGAATGTGCCCGATGCTGCTGCCACATCTGTGGGGATGTTCTGGTTGCTCCCGGAAGTTAGCCTCGTGCACTGCCGAATGCACCCGATGCCTCTGCCGTGCCTGCAGGAATGCTCCGGAAGCTCTCAGAAGTTTGTATCACGCACTGCTGATGTGCCTAGATGCCGCTGCTGTGCCCGCATGGATGTTCTGGTTGCTTCTGAAAGTTCATCTCATGCACTGCCAATCGCGTGCGATGCCTCTGCCCCGCCTGTGGAGGCATTCCAGTTGCAGCCGGAAGTTTGTCCCACACACTAACGAATGCACCCAATGCCTCTCCTGCGCCCACAGGGATGTTCTGGTCGCTCTTGAAAGTTCGTCCCATGCACTGCCGAACGTGGCCCACACCTCTGCCACGCCAGTGGGGATGTCCCAGTCACTCCCTCTAGTTCATCCCTCATGCTGGCCAACATGTGCAAACCTCTTCCACACCCACAGGGATGTTCCGGTTGCTCACGGTAGTATGTAGTGTGCACTGTAGAACTCGCCCAATACCTCTGCAGCGCATGCGGGGATGTTCCGGTCGGTCACAGAAGTTCATCCTGCACACTGCCAAACACACCTGACACATCTACCATGCCCATGGGGATTTTCAGGTCGCTCCCGGAAGTTCGCCCGTGCACTGCCGAATGTGTCTAATGCCACTGCCACACCAGCGGGGTTGTTCCAGTTGCTCCCCGAAGTTCATCCTACACACTGCCAAATGTGCTCGACGCCTCTGCCATGCCCAGGGGATGTTTTGGTCACTCCCAGAAGTTCAACCCATGGATTACCCAGTGCGCTGGAGGCCTCTGCCGCATGTGCTGGAATGTTCCGGTTGCTCACGAAAGTTTGTCCCGTGCACTGCCGAATGTGTACAATACCTATGCCGTACCCGATGGGATGTTTTGGTTGCGCTCAAAAGTTCATCCTACACACTGCCCAACACGCCCTAAGCCTCTTCCTCACCCGCGAGAAAGTTTCCGGTCACTCCCAGAACTTCATTTTGTGCACTGCTGATCGTGTCTGATGCTGCTGCCACGCCCGCAGAGATGTTCGGGTCGCTTCCCAGAAGTTCATACCATGCTCTGTGAAATGTGCCCAATGCAGATGCCGCACATGCAAGGATGTTCCAGTCACTCCTGGAAGTTTCTACCACGCATTGCCCAGTGTGTTCAACGCCACTACCACGCCCCTGTAGGGATGTTCCGGTTGCTCCTGGAAGTTTGTACCATGCATTGGTCAGCGAGCTGCACCACGGGAATGTTTCAGATGTTATGGGAAGTTCATCCCGTGCAATGCCCAATGCTTCCGAAGCCTCTGCCATATCCGCAATGATGTTTTGGTTACTCCCAGAAGTTCGTCCCATGCACAGACAAACATGCACGATGCTGCTACTGCACCCACAGTGTTGCACTGGGAAGTTCATCTGGCGCACTGCTGAATGCGCCTGAAGCCTCTGCTGCACCCACGAGGATGTTCTGGTCACCCCCACATTTGTCCCCTGCACAGCCTAACGTGCTTGATGCCGCTGCCGTACCCACGGGGATGTTCTGGTCGCTCCTGGAAGTTTATCCCAACCACAGCCAAACTTGTCCAACACAGCTACCACGCCCGTGGGGAAGTATCAGTTGCTCCTGGAAGTTCATCTCGACCATTGCCGAACGTGTCCGATGCCACTATTGAGCCCATGGGGATTTTCCAGTTGCTCCCAAAAGTTCACACTGCACACTGCCAAACATGCCCGATGCCGCTGCTGTGCCAGCAGGGACGTTCCGGTCATTCCCACAAGTTCATCACGAGCACTGCCAAACACGCCCGATGCCTCTACCGATCCCGCAGGGATTTTCCAGTTGCTCCAGGAAAATCATTCTGTGCACTGCCAAACACGCCCTATGCTGTTGTCATGCCCGTACAGATGTTCCAGTTGCTCCTAGAAGTTCATTCTGCTCACTGCCGTATGTGCCCGACGCATCTACCATGCCTACAGGGATTTTCTAGCCGTTCCTAAAAGTTCATCCCACACACTGTCGAACTGTTGGGGTCCCGATTTTTCCACCCAATTTTTCTACACCTTAGGGGTCTGAACGCCTACTGGAATCCTTCCTAACTTGCTGTCCCATTTGATTCTTGAGTTCTTTTCTTATATTTATGTCCCTTAAGCTTTTCTTTGGGTTAATGAATATATATAAGGATATGTTGGATAGGCAAGACAACTGTTAAACCTATCACAACTTGCCTTGGTTGAAGAAGACAACTCTTGACTTCAACCTAAGCTCTTAAGCAAGGAAGACAACTCTTAACCTTGTCTTAAGCCCAAGTTATCTCAAGACAACTCTTAAAAGATAAATGAAAATATAAACAAGAAAGTAAGCTAGAATGCTAACTTCGATTCTTGATTATTGAATGAGAAATAACAAAATTCGGAGCATATCTTCCAGCTCACAAATAATGGGTTCTATTTATAGTATTGGACAGCCTTATCCTAATTTAACTAGTACTTAGGTTCCTTATCCACTTAGGATATGTTTTCCTAAGTCAACAAGCTTTTCTAAGTCAACTAAAACATTATCAAGGTAGACCTTATCCCATTGTTTCCTAATCCTTCTAGGATTCTTGGTCTTTCTTGAATTCCTACTAAGATTAGAATTCTTACAATGACTAATCCTTTTATCCTTATCTTATCTTCTTTCCTACAGCTGCTGACTTCTTCTTGCCATTTCCTTTTAGGATTAGGACTTCCATTATGGCATGTCCTTCCATTCCAAGACTCCTCCTTGACATGAACATCTTGCTGAAGTCAAACCTGCCATTATGTCCTGCTGCTTCTGGAGTTCTTCATGTCGTCAATCTCCTTCTCCTGCTTGGATTGCTTCATGCGTGTCCTGCCAATGCTGGTCGTCTTCTTGGCTTTAATTTCCGTAATCAATTAGGACTGAGTCAGAAACTGGACGTGCTCCACTACTTGCTGCGTGCAGGCTTGTTGTGCGCACATTCTAGCCTGTTTCTACCTCTCTTGCTGCTTGGCACCTTGCGCGCATTCGCTTACGGTCCCTTTTCCTCCTCAACAATCCCCATTTCTTGGGGACTCACCTTGTCCTCAAGGTGGATATTAGGGAAACGTTGCTGGATATCGTAATAGTCTTTCCATGTTGGTTCATCCTTGGGCGAATGACTCCACCATATGAGTACTCTCCATACTGGCCTTCTATTGCGCCCATAGCTTACTATGCAAAATCCTAATGCTTCCTTTGGGTGCTGCCCCAGGTGATCTTCCCTAAAAACGTTGGGCAGTCCCTCATTCACTTGTCTCACATCTCCTATCTTTTTTCTCAACAATGAAATGTGAAACACTAGATGTAATTTTGGAGTTTAATGGTAGTCTTAGGTGATAAGCTACTGCTCCAATTCGCTCTACTACCTCATATGGTCCAAAGTTAGCCAACTTTGTTGTAGTTGGCTTTTCAGCCTTTATTTTCCTCCTAGGGTGGATCTTAAGATAGACATAGTCACCTACGTTAAATTCCACTTCCTTCCTCCCTTTATCCGCTTGTCTCTTCATTCGGTCCCTTGCTTTCTCAAGCTCATGCTTGAGTTTCTTCAAGACCTCTTCTCTTGATTGAAGTGTGACATCCACTTCATGTATGCTGCTGTTCCCCATGGTACAACTTGACATTCCCAGGGGTATTCTTCCATATACTGCTTGATATGGTGACATCTTGATTGCTGCATGATAGGTAGTATTATACCACAGTTCTGCCCATGGCATGTACTCCTCCCAATTGTTTTGATGATCATGGCAAAAGCATCCTAAATACTGCTCTAGAGTTTGATTGGTTACCTCACTTTGTCTATCTGTTTGTGGATGAAAGGAGGATGAGCACGAGTTGCTGCCGAGCTGTGTGAAGAGCTCCTTCCAGAATTTGTTCATAAAGATAGTGTCTCTATCTGACAGCATTGTCCGTAGTATGCCATGAAGTCTTACCACATTCTTGATGAACTCTTGGGCTACTTCTTTTGTCGTGTAGGGTTTCTTGGGTGGCACAAAGTGTGCACTCTTACTGATTCTATCCACTACAGTTAATATCACCATATAACCCTTGTTGTTGGGCATTCTATGATGAAGTCCATTGTTAAGTCTTCCCAAACCTGTCCTAGTAGTGGTAGAGGCTGTAACAACCCCTTTGTCTTGCCACCTTCTGGTTTGGTGCACTGGCAAACATCCCATTCCCAGACTAGCTTTTTGATTTCAGCCTTAAGTCCTTCCCACCAAAAGAATAGCTTAATCCACATGTAAGTATGGAACCATCGTGAATGTTCTCCTTCCCGTGAGTTGTGGAATTGATTCAAGATCTTTCCTCTTAGTCCTGGTATGTTTGGTACATACACCTGCTGGCTGCGCCAAATATATCCATTTTTAAGGGTGATTTTACTAACATTAAAGTCAAAATTCTTGATCTTCTCCATAAGCTCTTGGCTTTGAGGGTCAATTTGTATTGCCTCCTTGATTTCTGTCCATGCATTCCACTCTACTCTGCTAATGGCAGTGAGGCATGCGTCATTAGGCTCACATGCTGTCCACAATGCTTGACCTCCATTGCTTCTGGACAATGCATTTGCCACCTTGCTTCCCTTGCCTAGTTTGTAGATTATTTCATACTCATATCCCAGTAACTTGACAAGGAACTTTTGCTGCTCTGGGGTGGTAATTTTCTGCTCCATGAGGCTTCTCAAGGGTTGTTGATCTGTAATGATCAGGAATTTCCTCCCAAGAAGGTAAGGTCACCATACCTTGACTGCATGGATGATGGCCAACATCTCCTTGGCGTATACTGACCATTCCTTCTTCATGGGCCCTAAGACTCTGCTCATGTATGCAATAGGTCTTCTGGCTTGACTGAGGACAGCACCTATGCCATCTTGACATGCATCAGTGTGAAGCTCGAAGGTTTGGTTGAAGTCGGCAGTGCTAACACTGGGGTCTCACACATAGCTTGCTTCAACAACTT
Organism: Xylocarpus granatum; assembly: GCA_019650275.1. Lineage (NCBI taxonomy): Eukaryota > Viridiplantae > Streptophyta > Magnoliopsida > Sapindales > Meliaceae > Xylocarpus > Xylocarpus granatum. The sequence continues at coordinate 40,784 of BNST01000532.1, read as the reverse complement.
GAATGCATCTTCACTCTTCTCTGTCCATAGGAATCCGTCCTTCTTCAGCAAATCCGTTAGTGGTTTTGCTATGGCGCCGTATTTGCGAACAAATCGGCAGTAGTAGCCTGTCAAACCTAGAAATCCTCTAAGTTCTGTGACATTCTTAGGAGTTGGCCATGTTTGCATGGCTCCTATTTTTCGTTGGTCTACCTTCACTCCATCTTCGGATATGATGTGACTGAGGTATTCAAGCTCCTCTTGCATGAATGTGCACTTGGATGGCTTGATGACGAAACGATTTCTTCTTAACACTTCTAGCACTTTTGCTAAGTGTTCTATGTGATCATCATGGTTCCTGGAATAGACCAAAATGTCATCAAAGAAAACTAAGACAAACCTGCAGCAAATAAGGTTTGAAGATGTCATTCATGGCTGCTTGAAAGGTGGAGGGTGCATTGCATAGTCCGAAGGGCATGACTAGGTACTCGTAGTGTCCACTATGAGTCCGAAATGCTGTCTTCTGCACGTCCTCTTCTTTCATGCGTATTTGATGATATCTGCCTTGAGATCCAGCTTGGTGAACAGCTTTGCTCCATGTAACTCGTCCAGCATATCATCAATTGTTGGGATCGAGAAAATGATCCTTGACAGTTGCTTGGTTGAGTGCCCGATAATTGGTGCAAAACCTCCAAGTTCTGTCTTTCTTTCTAACAAGTAGAATGGGAGAAGAAAAAGGGGAAGTGCTAGGTCAGATAATACCTTGCTGTAGCATCTCTTCCACTTGTCTTTCGATCTCGTTCTTTTGGAAGTGTGCATACCGGTAAGGTGCTACATTAATCGCCTTGGTTTCGTCGATTAATGGGATGGCATGGTCGTAATGTCTTGAGGGTGGTAGTCCTTGTGGCTCTCCTAAGACATCTCCGAATTGCTCCAGTAGGTTCCTTACTCCTATTGGTATGTCTTCGTGTGTATGATGTTCGGCTGTGTTTTCCTCTTTTGTGGCCAAGAGAACCGCAAAACATTGTGCCCTTTTTCTGTATAGTCATTCAAGGGTACTTACCTCACAATGATGCGCTGCATTGGTGGTGGATGCCTCCCATGTGCAGTCCCTTCCCTTCCATTGGAAGTGCATGGCCATGGATTCGTAGTCGAACATTATCTTGCCTATGGTTTTGAGCCAAGCATTGCCTAAAACCACATCAAGACCTGCCAAGGCTAACACATGCAGTTCTGCCTCTATTTTGACTCTTGAATCTGCATTGCTACTGCCTGGATCACTTGTGTGCACTTGAGCTTCTGTCCGCTTGCCACTCTTACCTCAAAGGGTGCAATCCTTTTCGGACATAGCTGGAGTGTTTTGACCAGTTTTGTGTTGATGAAGTTATGGGTGGCTCCACTATCAATCAACACCAAAATATTCTTGTCATTTATGGTTGCAAACAGCCTCATTGCAGTAGGCTTGGTGGTTGCCCCTACTGCATGCAAGTTGATTTTGCCTTCTTCCGCATGATCCGGGGAGTGTACTGCCTCGGCTTCCTCCTCGCTATCCATGCGACTTTGGTGTTTGTGCTGGCAATGGGGTTGGTGTCCAGAACACCTGACCTGTTGCATGGAATGTCTGGACTTTTAGTGTTCAATCTGCAACCCAAATAATCCTTGTTGTGTCCAGGGAATTGAGGGTCTAAAACAGGTGCAGATGATGGCATTTGATCAATATTTGTGCTGCTATGCATATTTTCTGCTGCAGTTTGACCAATGAATGGTCTAAAGGTCTGATCTCTTGCAGCTTGTGAAGCTGTCCGTGAAAGATCAGCAAGTCCTTCAATCTGGACAGGAATATGATTAGGAACTTTGTCTTCTGATCCAGGTTTAGCCAACAAGGCAGATTGGTCCTGCATAGTCCTTGTTGGAGTATTTTCTGGTGGATAATTTGTAGAAGCATTGGAGTGTTCTTGCAATCCATTCAAAGACCCATTTAATCCTGCATCCAAATCAATTTGCTGTCTCTCCAACCTGGTCAGTTCTAATGAAGATGTAGACGGCAGTCCATGGAAACTATTGGAGCTCTTAAGTCATTGTTCTGCAACTGATATGGTAGAGATGTAGAAGTAGCAGCATAAACCTGAATAGATGAATCAGGACGTTTGGCAGATGCATTGTTCGACTCTTCACAAGACATCTGCATCTTTATCTTGGCATTTGGACACACCAAGTCCTGTCCTGGAGCACTTGTGTCCTTAGTGTCGCCATCACTTGGACGTGCATACGCATCTTCTGTGTGCAATTTTTTTCCTCCGCTGTCATCAACTGAAATTGCTGGTGATGAAACGTCTTCACTTGTTCTCCAGATTGGCATCTCAGGAGGTAGAGATGAGTATTCCAAGTTCTGAACTGGTGCAGCACTCTCCGGATTTGATGAAGGAAAGACTTGGTTCCCATCAAACTCGAAGCAAATATTTGTGATGCTGGATGGGCCGAATCTGTCCATCAATTCTTGTGTGAACCTTGTCCAGCCAATCCTTCTACCTTCTCTGCCATAGGTAGCCTTAAGCCAACACCACCATTGATTGGCCCTCCCACATAGGTGATAGGATGCAAAATCAACCCTTTCACCCCTCTCTACACCTTGTTTTTCAAAGTAGAATTCAGCTTTGGAGATCCATTCGGTTGGATCTCCCTTTCTCAAAGGTAGGGAATTCGATTTTTACCTTTGGTGTGTATGCTTGGGCTGTCGTAGTGCTGCCATTCCTCTCTCCTATTTGTCCGCCAATGTTCTGCCTCATGACGACTCTGCATTCTCCTTGGCTGCCATACTGCTGGCCTTCGATCCAAGACCTCATCGTCGCTGTATTCATCATAGGGGTCATGGGGCTGGTGCAAATTCGGTGGCACCTCCCTTCTGCACCCTAGACTCATGTGCACTCTCCCCCTTTCTTGAGAGGGAAGCTGCTCATGGTCAGAATCTTCCTCGTGCTCATGGTGTTGTGAGATCTCTGAATGCAGCCTTCTAGGTTGCTGTGGCAGTATGCTGCTCCTTCTTTGCTCGGTTTGGCTTTGCCTTCCCTGCCACTTGGGGTGTATCCCTCTTCAACTGCTCCAGGGAATGGATGATGGATGATAGCTGCTGTTTTATATCACTTACCTGGTCATTGAGTAAGCGTCGGTTCCTCTCTAAGGTCAGAATTCTTCCAAAGTCCTCCTTAGTTTGCTGTTGTAGTGAGGGTGAATGCTGCCTAGATGTCATGGTAACCTTGATGCCTTTCAATTGACTGGTGTCTGTGCTGCTGTCTCAACTAGAGCACTAATTTGTAGGGTGATTGTGCTTCTTTTCAACTGGTGATTGTGCTGATTTCTCAACAAAGCACCAATTTGTTGGGGTCCCCGATTTTTTTCCCCAACTTTTCTACACCTTAGGGGTCAGCACGCCTACTGGAATCCTTCCTAACTTGCTGTCCCGTTTGATTCTTGAGTTCTTTTCTTATATTTATGTCCCCTAAGCTGTCCTTCGGGTTAACTAATATATAAAAGATATGTTGGATAGGCAAGACAACTCTTAAACCTATCACAACTTGCCTTGGTTGAAGAAGACAACTCTTAACTTCAACCTTAGCTCTTAAGCAAGGAAGACAACTCTTAACCTTGTCTTAAGCCCAAGTTATCTCAAGACAACTCTTAAAAGATAACCAAAAAATAAACAAGAATGTGAGCAAGAATGCTTACCTTTGATTCTTGATTAATGAATGAGAAATATACAAAATTCGTAGCATATGAGCTCCTCACAAATAATGGGCTGTATTTATAGTCATAAGACAGCCTTATCCTAATTTAACTAGTACTTAGGTTCCTTATCCACTTAGGATATGTTTTCCTAAGTCAACAAGTTTTCTAAGTCAACTAAAACATTATCAAGATAGACCTTATCCCATTGTTTCCTAATCCTACTAGGATTCTTGGTCTTTCTTGATTTTCTACCTAGACTAGAATTCCTACCTTATCTTGTATTCTACAGCGCTGGACTTTATCTTTGCTTTTCCTTCTAGGACTAGGACTCTCAATGCATATCCTTCTGCCCTTAGAATTCTCCTTGGCATGAATATCCTATTGCTACTGGAACTCATCATGCGTGTCCTACTGCTGATAGAACTCTTCTTGGCGTAGATGTCCTGCTGCTGCTGGAATTCCTGCTGCTGTGGCTGATAGATGTCCTTCATTAATTAGGATTAAGTCAAATACTGGTTGGGCCTCACTGCTGGGCTGCACACTTTCTGTTGCCATTCTTGTTATGCACATTTTCTGGCCCATGCTCTCCTTTGCTGCCCCATTTTCTACCCATTGCCTTTCCTGCATACTTAGGTTCTCAACATGAACACACCCGACACCTCTGCCGCACCCATGGGGATGTTCTGGTCTCTCAGAAAATTCCCCAAGCAGTGTTGAACGCGTCCGATGCCTCTACTGAGCCCGCGGGGATTTTTCGGTTGCTCCCGTAAGTTTGTTCTGCGCACTGCCGAACGTGCCCAACGCTGCTGCCGCACCCAGTGGGATGTTCAGGTTGCTCACACAAGTTCATCTCATGAACTGCCAAATGCACCTGACAGCCTCTGCCAAGCCCGTAGGGATGTTCCGGTTGCTCCCGGAAGTTCGTCCAGCACACTACCGGATGCGCCTGACCCCGCTGCCTGCACCGCGGGGATATTCCGGTCTCTCCCTGTAGATCATCCCGCGCACTGCCAAATGTGCCCGACCTCTCTGCCGCACCTGCAGGAATGTTCCGGTCGCTCTTGGAAGATCGTCCCGCGCATTGCCGAAACTGTTGAGGACCTAAGTATGCAAGAAAGGCGACAGGCAGAAAATGTGGCAGCAAAGGTTAGCATGGGCCAGAAAATGTACCCAACAAGCATGGCAACAGCAAGTATGCAGCCCAGCAGTGAGGCCCAGTCAGTATTTGACTTAATCCCTAATCAATAAAGAACATCTACGCCAAGCAGAGTTCCAGCAGCAGCAGTGCATCCATTCCAAGGAGAATTCCAGTAGCAGCAGGACACTACACCAAGAAGAGTTCTATTAGAAGCAGGACACGCATGATGAATTCCAGTAGCAATGGGATAGTCATGCCAAGGAGAATTCTAAGGGTAGAAGGATACGCATTGAGAGTCCTAGTCCTAGAAGGATACACCAAGAGAAAGTCCAGCAGCTGTAGGAAAACAAGATATGATAGGAATTCTAGTCTAGGTAGAATTCTACAATCAAGAAAGACCAAGAATCCTAGTAGGATTAGGATACCTTTGGATAAGGTCAATCTTGATAACATTCTAGTTGTCTTAGGAAAACCCTATTGACTTAGGAAAACTTGTCTTAAATTAGGAAAAGGCTGTCCAATATTATAAATACAGCCCATTATTTGTTAGCATGAATATATGCTTCAAATTTGTAAGTTTTTATTCATTAATCAAGAATCAAGCTTGACATTCTTATTTATATTATTGTTTATATTTTGGTTATCTTTTAAGAGTTGTCTTGAGATAACTTGGGCTTAAGACAAGGTGAAGAGTTGTCTTCCTTGCTTAAGAGCTTAGATTGAAGTCAAGAGTTGTTTTCTTCAACCAAGGCGAGTTGTGATAGGTTTAAGAGTTGTCTTGCCTATCCAACATATCCTTTTATATTAATATATCTCAAAGGACAGCTTAGGGGATGTGAATCAAAGAAAAGAACTCAAGGATCAAATGGGACAACAAGTTAGGAGAGGTTTAGAAGTCGTGCTAACCTTTAAGGTGTAGAAAAGTTGGTACAAGAAATCATGACCTCAACACGAATGCGCCCGACACATCTGCCATGCCCATGGGGATGTTTCAATCACTCCTTGAAGTTTGTCCCACTCACTGCCCAACGCAATGGAAGCCTCTGCTGCACCTGGGGGGATGTTCCTGTAGCTCCCTGGAAGTTCATCCCATGCACTGCAGATTGCGCTTGATGCCTCCGCTGTGCCAGCGGATATGTTTTGGTCGCTCCTGGATGTTCATCATGCGCAATGCCCAATGCGCCAGAAGCCTCTGCTTGCAAGGGGGGATGTTCTGGTAGCTCCCAGAAGTTCATCCTACACACTGCTGAATGCGCCGGATGCCTTTGCTACACCCTCGGGGATGTTTTGGTCACTCACAGAAGTTTCATCCCGAGTGCTTCCAAATGCATCTGATGCCTCTGCCGAGCCTGAGGGGATTTTCCAGTCACTCCTAGAAGTTCATCCCGTGCACTGCTGAACAATGATGCCATGCCCAGGGAATGTTCTGGTTGCTCCCGAAGATCATCCTGAACACTACTGAATGCATCCAACGTCTCTGCTGCACCTGCATGGATGTTTTGGTCACTCCCAGAAGTTCGTCCCATGCACTGCCCAATGCTGCTACACCTGCACAGATGTTCTGGTTGCTCTTAGAAGTTTGTCCCATGAACTACAGAATGCGCCCAATTCATCTGCCACTCTGCAGAGATGTTTTGGTTGCTCCTGGAAGTTCATCCCTAGCACTGCCGAACGTGTCACACACCTCTACTGTGCCCGAGGGGATGTTCCAGTCTCTCCCAGAAGCTCGTCCCGCCCACTGCTGAAGTGCCCGATGCCTCTCCCACCCCGCGGGGATGTTCCAGTTGCTCTCGAAAGTTCATCCCGCGCACTGCCAAACTCTCCAAAAGCCTCTGCCATGCCTGCTGGGATGTTCTGGTTGCCCTTAGAAGTTCATCCCAAACTCTACGTACGCGTGTGACACTTCTACCAAGCCCGTTGTGATTTTTCAGTTGCTTCTGGAAGTTCATCCCACGCACTGCCGAACGCATCTGACAATAATGTCATGCCCACGGGGATGTTCTGTTTGCTCCCGGCTGTTCGTCTCATGCACTGCCTAACGCACAGACACCTCTGCTGCACCCTGAGGGATGTTTCGATAGCTCTGGGAACTTCGTCCCACGCACTGCCAAACATGCCCAATGCCTCTGCCGCAACTGCAGGGATGTTCGGGCTGGTTCCGGAAGTTCTTCAGGAGCACTGCCAAACGTGCCTGACACATCTGCCCACCAGCAGGGATGTTCCGGTCGCTCCTGGAAGTTTGTCCTGCTCACTGCCAAACGTGCCCGACACATCTGCCCAGCCAGGGGATGTTCCGGTCGCTCCTGGAAGTTTGTCCTGACCTCTGCCGAATGCGTCGGATGCATCTAACAAGCCTTTGCGGGATTTTCCTGCCACTCCTCGAAGTTTGTCCTGCACACTGCCCTAGTGCACCCGAAGCCTCTGCTGCACTCGCGGGCATGTTCTGGTCGCTCCCAGAAGTTTGTCCCGTGCACTGCTGAACTATTGGGGTCCTAATTTTTTTCCCCAATTTTTCTACACCTTAGGGGTCAGCACGCCTACTATAAACCTTCCTAACTTGCTCTCCCATTTGATTCTTGAGTACTTTTCTTGGATTTTCGTCCCCTAAGCTGTGCTTCAGGATTAACTAATGTATAAAGGATATGTTGGATAGGCAAGACAACTCTTAAACCTATCACAACTTGCCTTGGTTGAAGAAGACAACTCTTAACTTCAACCTAAGCTCTTAAGCAAGGAAGACAACTCTTAACCTTGATCTTAAGCCCAAGTTATCTCAAGACAACTCTTAAAAGATAACCGAAATATAAACAAGAATGGAAGCAAGAATGGTAACACTGATTCTTGATTAATGAATGAGAAATATACAAAATTCGGAGCATATCTCTCTACTCACAAATAATGGGCTGTATTTATAGTATTGGACAGCCTTATCCTAATTCAACTAGTACTTAGGTTCCTTATCCACTTAGGATATGTTTTCCTAAGTCAACAAGGTTTTCTAACACAACTAAAACTTTATCAAGATAGACCTTATCCAAATGTTTCCTAATCCTACTAGGATTCTTGGTCTTTCTTGAATTTGTACTTAGACTAGAATTCCTACTTTCACTAAACCTTTCTGTCCTTATCTTATCTCCTCTCCTACAGCTGCTGACCTTCATCTTGCAGTTTCCTTCTAGGATTAGGACTTCCATATGGCATGTCCTTCCATTCCAAGACTTCTCTTTGATGTGATCATCTTGTTGAAGTCAACCCTGTCATGATGTCCTGCTACTGCTGGAGTTGATCATGCTGTCCATGTCCTTCTCCTGCTTGGATTGCATCATGCATGTCCTTTCAATGCTGGTGTTCTTCTTGGCTTGGATTTCTGCAGTCAGTTAGGACAAAGTCACAAACCTGTCCGTGCTTCACTGCATGCCGCATGCATACTTGTTGCACGCACATTCTGGCCTGTTGCTGCTCTCTGCTTGCATCTCTCTCGCATTTGCTCTCCCTGCCTCCTAAGGTCCTCATTTTATGCCCGTTGCATTTCCTGCATACTTAGGTTCTCAACACGCGCCCTTAGGAATGTTCTAGTCACTATCCAAAGTTCATCCGCACACTGGCAATGCCCCCAAAGCCTTTGCCCTGCCAACAGAAATGTTCCGGTCACTTCCAGAAGTTCGTCCCATGCACTGCCTAACACGCCAAAGCCTTAGACTCGCCCGAGGGGATGTTCCAGTCACTTTTGGAAGTTTGCCCCGCACACTCCCGAACATGCCTAACACCTCTGCCACACCCATGGGGATGTTTCGGTCGCTCTTGGATGTTCGTCCTGCATATTGCCCAATGCACCCAAAGCATCTGGAGTGCCTGCAGGGATGTTCCAGTCACTACTGGAAGTTTATCCAGCGAACTTCCAAATGTGCCCGACGCTGGTGCCACACCTGTGGGAATGTTGTGGTCACTCCCAAAAGCTAGTCCCGGGCACTGCCTAACGTGCCCGACGCCTCTGTCATGCCTGAGGGGACATTCCGGTTGCTCACAAAAGTTCATTCCGTGCACTGCTGAATGTGCCCCATGCTGGTGCCGCGCTCGTGCAAATGTTGTGGTTGCTCCCGGAAGCTAGTCGCACACTGCCTAATGTGCTCGATGCCTCTGCTGCGCCTGCAGGTATGTACTGGTTGCTCAAGGAAGTTCGTCCTGCGCACTGCCAAATGTGCCCAAAGCCTCTGCCGTGACTGCTGGGATGCTCTAGTTGCTCCCAAGACTTTGTCCCACACACTGCCGAACGTGTGTGATGCTGCTACCATGCCCACAGGGAAGTTCTGGTCGCTTCCAGACGTTCGTCCCACGCATTGCCGAACATGACCGAATCCTCTGTCATGCCCGAGGGGATGTTCCATTAGCTCCCGGAAGTTTTTCCCTCGCACTACCAAATGCGTCCGGAGCCTCTGCCGGGCCTGCTGGGATGTTCTCTCAGGAAGTTTGTCCAATACACAGCCCAACATGTCTGATGCTACGGCCATGTCTGCGGGGATGTTCCAGTCGCTCCCAGAAGCCCGTACTGCTCACTGCTGACCATGCCCGATGCCTTGGCTGCGCCTGCAGTGATGTTCCGGTCACTCCCTGGAAGTTGTCCTGGGCACTGCTGAATGCGTCCAACTTCTCTGCCGAGCCAGCCAGAAATGTTCCGGTTGCTCCCAGAAGTTCGTCCCATGCACTGCCAAATGCACCCGATGACTCTGCCATGCCTACGGGAATGTTCTGATTGCTCCCAGAAGTTCATCCCGCTCACTGCCTAACTGTTGGGGTCCCTGATTTCTTGTCCCAACTTTTCTACACCTTCAGGATAGCACGACTTCTAAAACCTCTCCTAACTTGCTGTCCCATTTGATCCTTGAGTTCTTTTCTTTGATTCTTTGTCCCCTAAGCTGTCCTTTGGATTAACTAATGATAAAAGGATATGTTGGATAGGCAAGACAACTCTTAAACCTACCACAACTTGCCTTGGTTGAAGAAGACAACTCTTGACTTCAACCTAAGCTCTTAAGCAAGGAAGACAACTCTTCACCTTGTCTTAAGCCCAAGTTATCTCAAGACAACTCTTAAAAGATAACCGAAATATAAACAAGAATAGAAGCAAGAATGCTAAACTTGATTCTTGATTAATGAATGAAAACATACAAATTCGGAGCATATGTTCATGCTAACAAATAATGGGCTGTATTTATAGTATTGGACAGCCTTATCCTAATTCAACTAGTACTTAAGTTCCTTATCCACCTAGGATATGTTTTCCTAAGTCAACAAGGTTTTCTAAGACAACTAGAAACCTTATCAAAGATAGACCTTATCCAAATGTTTCCTAATTCTACTAGGATTCTTGGTCTTTCTTGATTGACTAATCCTATTTTGACTAAACCTCTCTGTCCTTGTCTTATCTCATCTCCTACAGCTGCTGACCTTTATCTTGCTGTTTCCTTCTAAGATTAGGACTTCCATATGGCGTGTCCTTCTGTTCCAAGACTTCTCCTTGATGTGAACAACTTGTTGAAGCTAAACCCTTCATGACGTCCTGCTGCTGCTGGAGTTCTTCATGCCGTACACTTCCTTCTCCTGCTCGAATTGCACCATGTGTATCCTGCCAATGCTGGAGTCCTTCTTGGCTTGGATGTCTGTGGTCAATTAGGACAAAGTCAGAACCTGGCCGTGCTTCACTGCATGCTGTGTGCAAGCTTGTTGCGCACACTTTCTGGCCTGTTGATGCCTCTCTTGCTGCTTGGCCCCTCTCTCACATCCGCTCACGCTCCCTTTGCCTCCTAAGGTCCTCAACACTAACGCACCCTATGCCTTGGGCCATGCCCATGGGGATATTTTGGTCATTCTTAGAAATTTGTTCCGTGCACTGCCGAATGCGTCCAACATTTCGAGCATGCCCATGAGGATGTTTGGGTTGCTCTAGGAAGTCCGTCCCATGCACTGCCCAGTGCGCTCGAAGCCTGCCTCTGCCACACCTGCAGGGATGTTCTGGTCACTTCAGGAAGTTCATCCTGAGCACTGCCGAACAAGTCCAATGCCTCTGCCATGCCCACGAGGGATGTTCTGGTCGGTCCTGAAAGCTCATACCATGCACTGACCAATTACCCAAAGCCTCTGCCACACCCGCAAGGATGTTCGGGTTGCTCCAGGAAGTTCATCCTGCACATTACCAATTGCATCCGATGCCAATGCTACGCCCATGGGCATGTTAGGGTCACTCTCAAAAGCTCAACCCCTGCACTGCCTAATGCACCCGAAGCATCTACCATGCTTGTAGGGATGTTCCAGTCACTTCCAGAAGCCTCTGCCGCGCCCGATGCCTCTGCCATGCCCACGGGAATTTTCTGGTTACTCCCGGAAGTTCGTCCAATGGACTGCTGAATGTGTCCAAAGCTGTGCCACACTTGCAGGGATGTTCTGGTCTCTCCCGGAACTTCATCTCATGCCCGCCAGGATGTTGCGGTTGCTCCCGGAAGTTTGTCTTGTGCACTGCCAAACGTGCTTGAAGCCTCTGTCGAGCCCCCAGGGATGTTCTAGTTGCTCCCCGAAGTTCGTCTTGTATCTTGTACACTGCCAAATGTGACTGATGTCTCTGCTGCGACTGTAGGGATGTTCTGTTGCCCCTGGAAGTTCATGCCAAGCATTGCTGAATGTGTCAGATGCCTCAGCCAAGCCCACGGGGATTTTTTGGTCTCCCAGAAGTTCTTCTTGTGCATTATTGAATGTGTATGACGCCACCACCATACCCACGGGGATGTTCTGGTCATTCCCAAAAATTCATCCCACACACTGATGAAGTGCAGCTGCATGCCCCCACGGGGATGTTCTGGATTCATGCACTGATGCTGACTGATGCCCCCATGGGGATGTTCTGGCCCCACCCGGAAGTTCATCCTGGCACTGCTGAATATGCCCGGCGCCACTGCTACACCTGCGGGGATGTTCTGGTTGCTCCTAGAAATTCATCTTGTGCACTGCCAAACACGTGCAATGCCACCGCTATGCCAGTGGGGATGTTCTGGTCGCTGCCGGAAATTCATCCCGTACACTGCTGAATACACCCAATGCACTGCTGTGCCCACAAGGATATTTCGGTTGCTTGCCAAAGTTCGTCCTAAACACTGCTGAACATGCCCAATGCCTCTGTCACTCCTGCAGGGATTTTTCGGTCGCTCCTGGAACTTGGTCCCACGCACTGCTGATCGCGCCCCACACTGCTAACACACCCATGGAGATGATCTGGTCACTCTTGGAAGTTTGTCTCACGCACGGCCAAATGCGCCCGACGACTCTGGCGCACCTGTGGGGATGTTCTGGTTGCTGCCTCTCTTGCTGCTTGGCATCTCTCTCGCATTCACTCTCACCTCCTAAGGTCCTCATTTTATGCCCATTGCATTTCCTGCATACTTAGGTTCTCAACACGCGCCCTGAGGGATGTTCTGGTCGCTATCCAAAGTTCATCCGCACACTAGCAATGCCCCCAAAGCCTTTTCCCTGCCAATAAAGATGTTCCAGTTGTTTCCAGAAGTTCGTCCCATGCACTGCCTAACACGCCCAAAGCCTCAGACTCGCATGAGGGGATGTTCCAGTCACTTTTGGAAGTTTGTCCCGCACACTCCCGAACATGCCCGACACTTCGCACAAATGTTGTGGCTGTGTCCGGAAGTTAGTCACACACTGCCTAATGTGCTCGATGCCTCCGCCGCGCCTGCAAGTATGTACTGGTTGCTCACAGAAGTTCATCCTGCGCACTGCCAAATGTGCCCGAAGCCTCTGCCGTGACTGCTGGGATGCTCCAATTGCTCCACTTCTGTACCGACTCAAGACATGCTTATTGGACTCTATGTATTAACGAGTGGGAATCGTTGAGGTATTTGAATCCGTGTGCAGAACTGCACATGGGGATGAACATATGGCAGAAAGTATACTTTTACATTAGAATTTCAGTTCATAACTACCTTTATGCAGCCATTGTGCAGGCGCTACTAGACCATGATCCAGATCTTAGCATATTCACGAATGATGTATGTATTAACGAGCTATTATCGTCAATTCTTTCATCTTGATAGTTTCTTAGATCTGGTTATTTTGCTGTATGTTCGTTAATACATATGCTTAACAGTGGCATCTACATTATGTTTCGTATCAATATGAACACACACTGCTGATCACATCTGACGCCTCTTCTGAGCCTGCGGGCATTTTTCGGTCACTCCTAAAGTTCGTCTCGCACACTGCCGAATGCCGCTGGATTTCCAGTCGCTTCCAGAAGTTCATTTTGCGCATGCCAAATGTGCCTAAAGCCTCTGCCATACCAGTGAGGATGTTCCGATCGCTCCCAGAAGTTTGTCCTGCACACTACTGAACGAGCCTGATGCTGCTGACGTGCCCACAGGGATGTTCTGGTTGCTCCCAAAATTTCATCCCGTGCACTGCCCGACATTCCCGAAGCTTCTGCCATGCCTAAGGGGATGTTCAAGTCTCTCCTGGAAGTTCGCCCTGTGCACTGCCAAACATTTCTGATGCTGCTGCCACTCCTGCAGGGTTGTTTTGGTCACTCCCAGAAGTTCATTCCGTGCACTGCCCAATGCACCCAATGCATCTGGCATGCCCACGGGAATGTTCCAGCCACTCCCGGAAGTTCGTCCTGCTTACTGTTGAATATGCCTGATGCCTATGCTGCACCCCGGGGGTGTTCCGGTTGCTCCCTGGAAGTTCGCCCCAAGCAAAACTTAATGCACCCAATGCCTATGCCACGCCCGAGGGTATGTTCCGGTCACTCCCTGAAGTTTGTTCTGTGCAAAGGCCAATGCAACCGAAGCCTCTCCTGCGCATGCGGGGATGTTCCAGTTGCTCCCTGAAGTTCGTCCTGTACATTGGTGAATGTGTCCAAGGTTGCTACCATGCCTGCATGGATGTTCCGATCACACCTGGAAGTTTGGCCCACGCACTGTCCAATGCACTCGAAGCCTCTGCTGAGCCCGCAGGGATTTCCCAGTCGCTCTAGGAAGTGTGTCTCGGGCAATGCCAAACGCACCCGTCACCTTTGCCTTGGTTGAAGAAGAAAACTCTTGACTTCAACCTAAGCTCTTAAGCAAGGAAGACAACTCTTCACCTTGTCTTAAGTCCCAAGTTATCTCAAGACAACTCTTAAAAGATAACTGAAATATAAACTAGAATATAAGCAAGAATGCCAAAGCTCAATTCTTGATTAATGAATGAAAACTTACAAATTTGGAGCATATCTTCATTCTAACAAATAATGGGCTCTATTTATAGTATTGGACAGTCTTTTCCTAATTTAACTAGTACTTAAGTTCCTTATCCACTTAGGACATCTTTTCCTAAGTCAACAAGGTTTCCTAAGACAACTAGAATCTTATGAAGATAAACCTTATCCAAATGTTTCCTAATTCTACTAGGATTCTTGGTCTTCTTGATTGACTAATCCTATTTTGACTAAATCTCTTTATCCTTATCTTACTCTTACATGTGCTGGTCTTTGTCTTGTTTCCTTCTAAGATTAGGACTTCCTTATGGCATGTGCTTCTATCCCAAGACTTCTTCTTGTCGTGACTATCCTATTGCTACTGGAATTCATCATGCATGTCCTGCTGCTGATAGAACTCTTCTTGGTATAGATGTCCTGCTGCTGCTGGAATTCTCCTTGGCATGGATGTCCTGCTGCTACTGGAACTCTATTTGGCATAGATGTCCTCCGACCACTGGAACTCTTCTTGACATGGATGCCCTGCTGCTGCTGGAGTTCTTCTTGATGCGATTATCCTTCTTCTGCTGGAACTCCTGTTGGCGTGAATGTGCCTCAAATACTGGCCAGGCCTCACTGCTGGGCAGCATACTTGCCGTTGCCATGCTTGTTGTGCACATTTTCTGTCCCATGCTCTGCTTTGCTGCCTCAAATTTCTGCCCATTGCCTTCCTGCATACTTAGGTTCTCAACAGTTCAGCAATGTGCGGGACAAACTTCTGGGAGCAACCGAAAAAAATGCCAGCAGGCTCAGCAGAGGTGCTGGATGCGTTCAGCAGTGCTCGAGACCAACTTCTGGGAGTGACCGGAACATCCCCGTACGTGTGGCAGAGGCATCAGGCATGTTTGGCAGTGTGCCAGACGAACTTTTTGGAGTGACCCGAATATCCCCACAGGCCTAGCAGCAACATTGGACATGTTCGGCATTGCACGGGGAGAACTTCCGGTGGCGATCAGAACATCCCGGCAGGCTTGACAGTGGCATTGGATGCATTCGACAATGCTCAGATCAAACTTCTGGAAGCAAAAGGAACATCCCTGTGGGTGTGGCAGTCTTCAGGAGCATTGAGCAGTGCACAAGATGAAGTTTGGGAGCACCCGAAAAATCCAAGTGGGCTCGGCAAAGGCATTAGATGCATTCGACAGTGCTCGGGACCAACTTCCAGGATAGACCGAAACATCCCTGCAGGCACAACAGAGGCGTCGGGTGCTTTCGTGTTGAGGACCTTAAGAGGCAAAGGGAGCATGAGAGAATGCGTGCAAGGTGCCAAGCTGCAAGAGAGGCAGAAACAGGCCAGAGTGTGTGTGCAACAAGCCTGCACACAACAAGCAGTGAAGCACGGCCAGGTTCTGACTCAGTCCTAATCAATTGCAGAAATCAACACCAAGAAGAAGACCAGCATTGGCAAGACATGCAGGAAGCAATCCGAGCAGGAGAACCAGACTGACGGCGTGAAGAACTCCAGCAGCAGCAGGACGTCTTGAAAAGTTTACTTCAGCAAGATGACCATGCCAAAGAGAAGTCTTGGAGAGGAAGGATGCCACAGCAGAAGTCTAATCCAAGAAGGAAATAGTAAAGAAGAAGTCAGCAGCTGTACGAAAGAAGATAAGATAAGGATAGAAAGACTTCGCCAAAGTAGGAATTCTAATCTTAGTAGGAATTCAAGAGAAATCAAGAATCCTAGTAGGATTAGGAAACAATGGGATAAGGTCTATCTTGATAATGTTTTAGTTCACTTAGAAAAGCTTGTTGACTTAGGAAAATATATTATAAGTGGATAAAGAACATAAGTACTAGTTAAATTAGGACAAGGCTGTCTTAGGACTATAAATACAGCCCATTATTTGTGAGGAGGACATATGCTCCGAATTTTGTATATTTCTCATTCCAGAATCAAGAAGCAAGGTTAGCATTCTTGCTTACTTTCTTGTTTATATTTTGGTTATCTTTTAAGAGTTATCTTGAGATAACTTGGGCTCAAGTCAAGGTAAAGAGTTGTCTTCCTTGCTTCAGAGCTTAGGTTGACGTCAAGAGTTGTCTTCTTCAACCAAGGCAAGTTGTGATAGGTTTAAGAGTTATCTTGCCTATCCAACATATCCTTTTATATATTAGTTAACCCGAAGGACAGCTTAGGGGATGTAAATATAAGAAAAGAACTCAAGAATCAAATGGGAAAATAAGTTAGGAAGGATTTTAGTAGGCATGCTGACCCGTTAAGGTGTAAAAAAGTTGGGGAAAAAAATCTAGACCCGAACAAATTGGTGTTTTCATTGAGAAATCAGCACAATCACCAGTTGAGAGGTAGCATAATCATCCCAACAAATTAGTGCTTAGTTGAGACAGCAGCACAGACACCAGTCAATTGCAAGGCATCAAGGTTACCATGACATCTAGGCAGCATTCACCCACACCACAGGAACAGACCGGGGAAGATTTCTCAGCCACCAACCGCGGAAGAATCCTTGCCTTAGAGAGAAACCAAAATGCGATCAATGACCAGGTAGGTGATATCAAACACCAACTATCCTCTATCATTCATTCTCTTGAACAGTTGAAGAGAGACACACCCCGAGTGGCTGGAAAACAAGTCCAAATCGAGCTAGGCAGAAACAGCCACCTACCACAAATGTCTAAGAGGCTTCAATCTGGAAATCACATGACACCGGCTAGATGAGGAAGATTCTGACCAAGAGCAGCTTCCCTCTCAAGAAAGGGGGAAAAGGCGCACAAGTTTGGGAAGCAAGAGGGAGACTTCACCCAAACAAACACCTGCCCCATGATTGCTACAATGATTATAGCGACGATGAGGAGGTGCTGGACAGAAGGCCCACATCATGGCAACCAAGAAGGGTATGAAATCACCCTGAGGCAGAACCATGGTGCACCACAAGGAGGGAAGATTGGCACTATGACAGCCCAAGCCATTACACACGGCCTAAGGTAAAAATCAAGTTCCCTACCTTTGAGAAGGGAGATCCAACCAAATGGATCTCCAAGGCTGAATTTTACTTTGAGAAACAAGGTATTGAAAGAGGTGAAAGGGTTGAGTTTGCATCTATCACCTATGTGGGAGAGCCAACCAATGGTGGCGTTGGCTTAAGGCCACCTATGGCCGAGAAGGGAGAAGGATAGGCTGGACAAGGTTCACACAAGAGCTAGTGAACAGATTTGGCCCGTCTAGCATGACAAACTATGAGGGACAGCTTGCCAAGATAAGGCAAGAAGGGATCTCTAGAAAGCTACCTTGAAGAATTTGAGAGGTTGGCCGAATTGGTAGGACATTGGCCAGATAGTGCACTCATTGGCACTTTTCTAGACAGCCTTGTACCTTGGCTAAAGCCAAGAAGTGAAGATGAGGGATCCAAACTCTCTCACTCAGTGCATTCGTTAGCAAGACTCATCAATGATGGGAGAAGCATCACCCGCAGCACAACCAAGGTCATCAAACCCTCGGACAAACTAGGTAAGGCACCCTTATCAAGTAAGACAGCACCCCCAAAAACAAAGGACCCTCTCAAACTATCCACCAAAGAAATCAACAGGAGGATCGAAAGAGGCCTATGTTTTAGGTGCAATGATAAGTGGCAAGTTGGCCACAAGTGCAAGAAAGGGCTGTTCAACATCATTGAGGTAGTAAGTGATGAAGAGCATGAGGAAAGCAGCGAGGAAGAACAAGACAGCCACATGGACAGCAAGGAGGAAGTAAAGTCAGAACACTCCCCGAGATCATGCGGAAGAAGGCGAAATCAACTTGCATGCAGTAGGGGCAACCACCAAGCCTACTGCCATGAGGTTATTTGCAACCATTAACGGAAAAAACATTTTAGTGTTGATAGATAGTGGAGCTACTCATAACTTTATCAACTCAAAATTGGTCAAAACACTTCAGCTACGTCTGAAAAAGATTGCACCCTTTAAGGTAAGAGTGGCAAGCGGACAGAAGCTCAAGTGCGCACAAGTAATCCAGGCAGTAGCTATGCAGATTCAAGGAGTCAAAATAGAGGCAGAACTGCATGTGTTAGCCTTGGCAGGTCTTGATGTGGTTTTAGGCAATGCTTGGCTTAAAACCATAGGCAAGATAATGTTCAACTATGAATCCATGGCCATGCACTTCCAATGGAAGGGAAGGACTGCACGTGGGAGGCATCCACCATCAATGCAGCACATCATTGTGAGGTAAGTACCCTTGAACGACTATACAGAAAAAGGGCACAATGTTTTGCGGTTCTCTTGGCCACAAAAGAGGAAAACACAGCCAAACATCATTCACATGAAGACATACCAATGGGAGTAAGGAACCTACTAGAGCAATTCAGAGATGTCTTAGGAGAGCCACAAGGACTACCACCCTCAAGACATTACAACCATGCCATCCCATTAATCAACAAAACCAAGGTGATTAATGTAGCACCTTACCAGTATGCACACTTCCAAAAGAAGGAGATCGAAAGACAAGTGGAAGAGATGCTACAACAAGGTATTATCTGACCTAGCACCTCACCTTTTTCTTCTCCCGATCTACTTCTTAGAAAGAAAGACAGAACTTGGAGGTTTTGCACCAATTATTGGGCACTCAACCAAGCAACTGTCAAGGATCATTTTCCAATCCCAACAATTGATGATATGCTGGACGAGTTACATGGAGCAAAGTTGTTCACCAAGCTAGATCTCAAGGCCGGATATCATCAAGTACGCATGAAAGAAGAGGACGTGTAGAAGACAACATTTTGGACTCATAGTGGACACTACGAGTACCTAGTCATGCCCTTTGGACTATGCAACGCACCCTCCACCTTTCAAGCAGCCATGAATGACATCTTCAAACCTTATTTGTGCAGGTTTGCTTTAGTTTTCTTTGATGACATTTTGGTCTATTCCAAGAACCACAATGATCACATAGAACACTTAGCAAAAGTGCTAGAAGTGTTAAGAAGAAATTGTTTCGTCATCAAGCCATCCAAGTGCACATTCATGCAAGAGAAGCTTGAGTACCTCGGTCACATCATATCCAAAGATGGAGTGAAGGTACCTCGGTCACTCCCGGAAGTTTGTCCTGTGGACTGCCACAGGGATGTTCCGGTTGCTTCCGGAAGTTCGTACTGCACACTACCAAATGCACTCGAAGCCTCTGTCATGCCTGTGGGGATGTTTCTGTTCTCTCAGAAGTTCCCCCTGTGCACTGCAGAACGCACCCTACGCCGCTGCTGCACCCACGAGGATGTTCTGGAAACTCCCAGAAGCTCACCCCATGCACTGCCAAATGCACCCACGGCGATGTTCTGGTCACTCCCCGAAGTTCGTCCTGTGCATTGCCGAATGTGCCTGACACCTCTGTCATGCCCACGGCCATGTTCTGGTTGCTCTCGTAAGTTTGCCTTGAGCACTGCCCAATGTGCCCGAAGCCTCTGCCGCGCCCACAGGGATGTTGCGGTCACTCCTAGAAGTTTGTTGCAAACATTGCCGAACACATCGGATGCCTCTGCTGAGCCTGTGAGGATTTTCTGGTTGCTCCTGGAAGCTTGTCCCGCACTCTACCCAATGCACCCGAAGCCTCAGAGCAGCCCCTGTGGATATTCCAGTCACTCCTTGAAGTTCATCCTGCACACAGCCAAATGTGCAGGATGCCACCAATGAGCCTGTAGGGGATGTTATGTTTTGCTCCCAGAAGTTCATCCCGTGCACTGCCGAAAGTGCCCAATGCCTCTGCTGTGCCCACAGCAATGTTCTAGTTGCTCCCGGAAGTTCATCCCATGAACTGCCTAGCGCACCCAACCCCTCTGCTGTGCCCGCTGGCATGTTCCGGTCACTCCAGGATGTTTTATCCTGCTTACTGCTGAACGTGCCCGAAGCCTTTAACCCACCAGTGTGGATGTTCTGGTCGCTCCCCATAAGTTTGTCCCATGCAATGCCCAATGCGCCCGACAAGCTGCCATGCCCGTAGGTATGTTCCAGTCGCACCCGGAGGTTTGTCCCACACACTGCCAAGCGCACATGATGCCTCTGCCACACCTGCAGTGTTGTTCTGTTTGCTTCCAGAAGTTCATCTCATGCACTGCCCAACATGCCCGAAGACACTATGATGCCCGCAGGGATGTTCCAGTTCATCCCGCTCACTACTGAATGCATTCGATACCGCTGCCGCACCTGCGGTGATGTTCTGGTTGCTCCCAGAAGTTTGTCCTGAGCACTGCCAAATGTGACGACACCGCTCCGCACCCACCGAGATTTTTCCGGTCACTCCTAGAAGTTCACCCCGAGCACTGCCAAAAGCATATGATGCCTTTGCCGAGCTTGCAGGGATTTTTCAGTCACTCCTAGAAATTCATCCTGCACATGCCGAACGTGCCTAAACCCTCTGCCATACACGCAGGTATGTTTTGGTTGCTCCTGGAAGTTTGTCCCATACATTGCCGAACGTACTAGATGCCTTTGCCATGCCTGTAGGAGGTGCTGGTTGCTCCCGGAAGTTCGTCCTGCACACTGCCCATTGCGCCCTACCCACAGCCGCGCTGGTCGCTCCCAAAAGTTTGTCTTGGGCACTACTGAGTGTATCCGACACCTCTGCCATGCCTGTGGGGATGTTCCGGTCCCTCCAGAAAGTTTGTTCCATGCATTGCCGAATGCACCCAATGCCTCTGCTATGTCTGCGGGGATGTTTCAGTCGCTCCTAGTAGTTCATGCTGAGCACTGCTGAATGCACCCAACGCCTCTGCCGTGCCCACATGAATGTTCTGGTTGCTCCCAGAGGTTCGTCCTGCGCACTGCCATATGTGCCCAAAGCTGCACACGGGCCCATGGGGATGTTCCTGTCACTCCCAGGAGTTTGTCCCGCGAACTTTCCCAACACGCTCGATGCCGCTGCTGCACCCATGGGGATGTTCCAGTCACCCTAGGAAGTTCATCCTGTGCACTGTCCAATGCGCCCGAAGCTTCTGCTGTGGCTGTGGGGATGTTCCAGTCACTTCTGGAAGTTCATCCTGCACACTGCTCAATGTGCCCAAAGCCTCTGCAAGGTCTGCGGGGATGTTCCGGTCACTCCCAGAAGTTCATCCCATGCACTGCTCAAAGTGCCCGAAGCCTCAGCTGGGCCCACAGGGATGTTCTGGTCACTGCTAGAAGTTCGTCCCATGCACTGCCTAACGCACCCAAAGCCTCTGCTGCACCCTTTGGGATGTTCCGCTCGCTCCCAGAGTTTCGTCCCACGCACTTTTAAAACTGTCCGATGCGTATGCCATGTCCACGGGGATGTTTCGATGCATACTGAAAGTTTGTCCCGTGCACTACTAAATGCGTCTGACGCTGCCACCAAATCTGCAGGTATGTTCCATTGTTACCGGAAGTTCGTCCCAAGCACTGGCGAATGCATCTGATGCCTTTACTGCACTCACGGGTATGTTCCAGTCACTCCAGGAAGTTCATCCTGGGCACTGTCGGATGGGTCCAATGCCTCTGCCAAGCCAGAGGGGATTTTATGGGTGCTCTCAGAAGTTTGTCCCGAGCACTGCCGAAAGCACCCAATGGCACTGCGCACCTGTAGGGATGTTCTGATCACTCCCAGAAGCTCATCCCGCGCACTGCCAAAACTGCCCGAAGCATCTGCCATACCTCTGGGGATCTTTGGGTCTCTCCGAGAAGTTCGTCCTGTGCACGGCCAACATGCCCAATGCCTCTGCTGTGCCCGCGGAGATGTCCCAGTTGCTTATGGAAGTTCGGGAATGGCAGCAGAGTCAGAAACATTTTGCAGTGTGCAGATAAACTTCTGAGAGTGACGAACATCCCCTCGGGTGCGTTGGCCAGTGCACGGGATGAAATTCTGGAAACATTTGGAACATCCATGCAGTGTGTGGCAGAGGTGTTGGGTGCGTTCGGCAGTGTGCTTGATGAACTTTGGGCAGTGAGCAGCGCATCGCTGCTGGTCCAGCAGCAGTGTGGGTGCGCTTGGCAGTGTGTGGGATGAACTTTTGGGAGATACCGGAACATCCCCTCAGGCACGGCAGAGGCGTTGGGCGCATTTGGCCATGCATGGGATGAACTTCCGAGAGTGACCGAAACATCCCCGCGGGCCCAGCAGTGGCATCAGACGCATTCGGCAGTGCATGGGACGAAGTTCCAGGAGCGACCAGAAGATCCCTGCAGGTGCGGCAGCAGTGTCGGACACACTCTGCAGTGCGTGGGATGAACTTCTGGGAGCGACCAGAACATCTCCGTGAGTTCTGCAGAGGCTTCGGGCACATTGTGTAGTGTGCAAGATGAACTTCAAGAGTGACTGTAAAATCACAGCAGGCTCAGCAGAGGCATAAACATGTTTGGAAGTGCTAAGGACAAACTTTCAGGAGCAACCAAAACATCCCTGCAGGCATGGAAGACACAATGGGCGCACTCCACCGTGCACGGGGACGAACTTCCAGGAGTGACCAGATCATCCCCACAGACTCAGCAGAGGCAGCAAACAAGTTTGGCAGTGCTCAGGATGAACTTCCAGGAGTCATCATCCCCCCAGGTGCAGCAGTGGCTTATGGAGCATTGGACTGTGTGCAGGGCAAACTTCCGAGAGTGACCGGAACATCCCCGCGTGCAGTAGATATGTCAGGTACATTTGGCAGTGCACAGAAACAATCTTCTGGGATTGACCAGAGCATCCCCGCGGGCTTGGCAGAGGCATTGGACATGTTTGGCAGTGTGTGGGACAAACTTTGTGGAGTGACCAGAACAGCCCCATGGGGCGCAGCGGAGTGTCGGGTGCATTCAGCAGTGCACAGGACAAACTTCCTTGAACGATAGCAACATCCCTGTGGGCATGGCAGTGGCATCAAGCAGTTTGGCAGTGCACGGGACAGACTTCCGGGAGCTACTAGAACATTCCCCTAGGCACGGCAGGGGCTTCCAGGAGAGACAGAGGCATCGAGCGCATGGGATGAACTTCTAGGAGCAACCGGAACATCTCCACAGGTGCAGAAGTGGCATGAGGCATGTTCGGCAGTGCATGGGATGAACTTCCAGGAGTGACCAGAACATCCCCATGGGCGCGGTAGAGGCTTTGGGCGTGTTGGGCAGCGCACAGGATGAACTTCCTGGAGTGACTGGAACATCCCACAGGTGCGGCAGAGGTGCTGGTGGCATGTGGCAGTGAGCAGGATGAACTGAGAGTGATCAAAAAATCCCCGCGGGATCAGCAGAGGCTTCGGGCGCGTTCAGCAGTGCACGGGATAAACTTCTGGGTGCATCTGGAAAATCTCTGCAATTGTGGCAGTGGTGCTGGGCACGTATGTGTTGGGGTCCCAATTTTTTTCCCCAACTTTTCTACACCTTAGGGGTGAGCATGCCTACTAAAAACCTTCCTAACTTGCTGTCCCGTTTGATTCTTGAGTTCTTTTCTTATATTTACGTCCCCTAAGCTGTCCTTCGGTTAACTAATATATAAAAGGATATGTTGGCTAGGCAAGACAACTCTTAAACCTATCACAACTTGCCTTGGTTGAAGAAGACAACTCTTAACTTCAACCTAAGCTCTTAAGCAAAGAAGATAACTCTTTACCTTGACTTAAGCCCAAGTTATCTGAAGACAACTCTTAAAAGATAACCGAAATATAAACAAGAATGTAAGCAAGAATGCTAACCTTTGATTCTTGATTAATGAATGAGAAATAACAAAATTCAAAGCATATGTCCTTCTCACAAATAATGGGACTGTGATTATAGTCCCGAAAGTTCTTTCTGTGCATTGCTGAACACACACGATGCTGCTGCCGCACCTACGTGGATGTTCCGGTCACTCCCAGATGTTCGTCTTGGGCACTGCCAAATAAGTTCGATGCTGTGCTGTGCCCACAGGAATGTTCCGGTCGCTCCCAGAAGTTCATCCCGCAAACTGCTGAACACGCCTGACGCGTCTGCCATGCATGCGGGGATATTCCAGTCACTCCCAGAAGTTCGTCCCTTCACACTACCAAATGCATCCAATGCCTCTCCCATGCCTGCTGGGATGTTCCAGTCACTCCTAAAAGTTCGTCCTGCACATTGACAAATGTGCCTGCGGTGATGTTCCGGTCGCTCCCAGAAGTTCATCTTGTGCACTGCTGAATGCACCCGATGGCTCTGCCACGGCCGTGGGGATGTTCCAGTCACTCCTGGTAGCTCATCCCGTGCACTGCCCAATGTGTCTGACACCGCTGCTGCACCTGCATGATTGTTCAGGTTGCTCCTGGATGATCATCCTGAGCACTGCCAAACTTGCCTGATGCCTCTGTCGAGTCTGAGGGGATTTTGCAGTCACTCCAGGAAGATCATGCCAAGCACTGCCGAACGTGGCAAACCCCACTGCCACATCCACAGGGATGTTCTGGTCACTCCTGGTAGTTTGTCCTGTGCACTGCCAAATGCGTTCAACATCTCTGCTGCACCTGTGGGGTCCCATTGCTCCTGGAAGTTCACTCCACCACTGCCAAACATGACTGACAACTCTGTCGTGCATGCAGGGATGTTCCGGTCACTCCCAAAAGTTCATCCCGAGCACTGCCGAACTCGTCTGATGCTTCTACAAGCCTACGGACATATTCCTGTCACTCCTGGAAGTTCTTTCCACACTGATGAATGCACGCAATGCCGCTGCCGCACCAACGAGGATGTTCCGGTCACTCCTGGATTTTCGTCTCCGGCACTGTTGAACGAGTTTGATGCCGCTGCTGTGACTGAGGGAATGTTCTGCCCGCGCCTGCAAGGATATTCTGGTTGCTCCTGCAAGTTTGTCCTGTGCACTGTCAAACGCACACACACCCAATGCTCTGCAGCATCCGCGGGGATGTTCCTGTTGCTCTCGGAAGTTCATACCGTGCACTGCCCAATGCATCAGAAGCCTCTGCTGTGCCCGGGGGATGTGCCAGTACCTCCCGGAAGTTCATCCCATGCACAGCAAATCGTGTTCAAGCCTTCTGCCATGCATGCAGGGATGTTCCAGTCGCTCCCAGGTGTTCGTCCCGCACTCTGCCCAATGTGCTTGAAGTGCCTTCTGTACTCAGGGAGATGTTCTAGTAGCTCTCAAAAGTTTGACCAGTGTGCTGGCGAATGTGCCCGACTTCTCTTCCATGCACATGGGGATGCTCAGGTCACTCTCGGAAGTATGTCTCGCACACAGCTGAATGCTCCCAACGTGCCTGCCGTGCCTGACATGCCTACCATGCCCACGGGGTTGTTCCTGTCGCTCTCCGAATTTCATCTTGCACACTGCCTAATGCATGCAGTGCCCCTGCCATGCCTGCAGTGATGTTCTGGTCACTCCCAGAGTTCATCCCGTGCAGTGCCCAATGCGCCCGATGCCACTGCCACACCGGCCAGGTTGTTCCAGTTGCTCCCGGAAGTTCATCCTGCGCACTGCCAAAATAGCTCGACATCGCTGTCGTGCCTGCAGTGATGTTCTGGTCACTCTTGGCAGTACGTCCAGTGCACTTGCCAATGCGCCCGAGCCTCTGCTACACCCGTAGGGATTTCCGGTCGATCCTGGAAGTTTATCCCGCACACAACTGCCGCTGCTGCACCTGTGGGGATGTTCCGGTTGCTCCCGTGCCAGAAGTTTATTCCGCGAGCTGCCGAACACACCCAATGCCTTTGTTGTGCCCACGGGGATGTTCCGGTCGCTCATGATATTTCATCCCATGTACTGCCGAACGTGCCCAAAGCCTCTGCCGAGCCCACGGGCATTTTCGGGTCGCTCCCGGAAGATTGTCCCCCGCACTACCAAATGTGCCCTACACCTCTGCCGTGCCTGTGGGGATGTTTTGGTCACTTCCAAAAGTCAACCTGTGCACTGTCCAATGTGCCCACCGCATCTGCCGCACCCACGGGAAAGTTCATCTTGCACACAGCCCAATGCACCAAAAGTCTCTGCCGCACCTGAGCGGATGTTCCTGTAGCTCCTGGAAGTTTGTCCCGTGCACTACAGATCACGCTCAACACCTCTGCCACACCGGTGGAGATGTTCCAGTCGCTCTTGGAAGTTCGCCCTGCGTATCATACAATGCGCCGAAAGCCCCTGCCACACCCTGGGGGATGATCCGGTAGCTCAAAGAAGTTCATTCCGCGCACTTCTGAATACACCGGCCACATCTGCTGCAGGCTCCATTTATGGTCCTAAGACAGCCTTATCCCAATTCCGCGCACTTCTGAATACGTCGGCCACATCTGCTGCAGGCTCCATTTATGGTCCTAAGACAGCCTTATCATAATTCAACTAGTACTTAGGTTCCTTATCCACTTAGGATATGTTTTTCTAAGTCAACAAGCTTTTCCAAGTCAACTAAAACATTATCAAGATAGACCTTATCCCACTGTTTCCTAATCCTACTAGGATTCTTGGTCTTTCTTGAATTCCTACTTTGACTAAGTCTTTTCTGTCCTTATCTTATCTCCTCTCCTACAGCTGCTGAACTTCTTCTTGCCGTTTCCTTCTAGGATTAGGACTTCCATATGGCGTGTCCTTCCATTCCAAGATTCCTCCTTGACATGAACATCTTGCTGAAGTCAAACCTGCCATGACGTCCTGCTGCTGCTGGAGTTCTTCATGCTGTCAATCTCCTTCTCCTGCTTGGATTGCTTCATGCATGTTCTGCCAATGCTGGTGTTCTTCTTGGCTTGGATTTCTGCAGTTAGTTAGGACTGAGTCAGAACCTGGCTGTGCTTCACTGCATGCTACGTGCAGGCTTGTTGCATGCACATTCTGGCCTGTTTCTGCCTCTCTTGCTGCTTGGCGCCTTGCGCGCATTTGCTCACGCTCCCTTTGCCTCCTAAGGTCCTCAACAATTCTGGCAGTGTGCGGGACGAACTTTTGGCACTATGGGTAGTGCACGAGATGAACTTGTGGTTGCAACCAGAACTTCCCCGCATGTGCAGCAGCAGCAATGGACATGTTTGGCAGTGCGTGGGACGAACTTCTAGGAGTGACCGGAACATCCCTGCAGGTGGGGAAGAGGCTTTGGATGTGTTGGCTAGTATGTGAGACAAACTTCCAGGAGTGACCGGAACATCCCTACTGGTGCAGCAGAGGGGTTGGGCGCATTCGGCAGTATGCGGGACAAACTTACGTGAGCGACCAAGAACATTCCCGTCAGTGCAGCGGCGGCAGCGGCATCAAACATGTTCAGCAGTGCACATGACGAACTTCTGGGAGCAACTGGAACATCCCCGCGGGCATGGCAGAGGCGTTAAGCGCATTTGGCAGTGTGCAGGATGAACTTCCGAAATGACACAAACATCCCACGTGGGCATGGCAGCAGCATCAGGCACATTGTGCAGTGCACCGGATGAACTTCCATGAGTGACTAGAACATCCCCGCAGGTGCAGCGGAGGCATCTGGTGCATTCGGCAGTGTGTGGGACAAAACTTCTGGGATAGACTGGAACATCCCTTGCAGGAGCAGCAGAGGCTTCGGACAGGTTGGACAGTGCGTGGGACGAACATCTGGTACATCCCTGCGCCCATGGCAGAGGCTTCGGGCTTGTTCACCAGTGCATGGATGAACTTCTGGGTGCGGCCAGAATATCCCACATGGGCATGGCAGAGGCATTGAGAGCGTTCGGCTGTGCATGGGATGAACTTACAGGAGCAACCGGAACATCGCCACGGGTGCGGCAGAGGTGTTGGGTGCGTTCTGCAGTGCACTGTATGAATATCTGGGAGAGACCAGAACATCCCCATGGGCTCAGCAGCAGCATTGGACATGTTCACCAGTCCACGGGATGAACTTTTGGGACTGACCAGAACATCCCCACAGACGCAGCAGAGGCGTCGGGCGCATCCGGCAGTGCGTGTGATGAATTTCCAGGAGCTACCGGAACATGCCCCCGGGTGCAGCGGAGGCTTCTGGCATGTTGGGCAGTGCACGGGATGAACTTACAGAAGTGACTGGAACATCACCGTGGGTGTGGCAGAGGCTTCAGGCGCTTTGGGCAGTGCACTGGATGGACTTCCGGGAGCGACCGGAACATCCCACGCAGGGGGGGCAGAGGCATCGGGCGCGTTCGCCAGTCTGTGGGATGAACTTCTAGGAGCGATCGGAAAATCCCTGCAGGCTTGGCAGAGGCATAGGACGCATTCAGCAGTGCTCAGAATGCACTTCTTGGAGTGACCGGAACATCCCCACAGGTGCAAAAGAGGTGATTTTATTGACATTTCTCAAAGATTTATTGAGATTGAAAGGCTCTGGGGTACTAGCCTGTTGTTCACAGGTAATAATTTCCCTAAGGTTGAGCAAATATTTTCTCTTGAGCTCTGGGTCATCTATTTTGTCAATGATATCAAGTAAAAACTGTTTATCAACTTTGTTTCTACTGATCATATTGAGATGGGAACAGTTACTAATATTCTCCAAACAATTGCAACTTTGAGCTGATTCACTGTCACTAGTGGTTTGATCTAGGCTTCAGGCATGTTGAACT
Organism: Xylocarpus granatum; assembly: GCA_019650275.1. NCBI lineage: Eukaryota > Viridiplantae > Streptophyta > Magnoliopsida > Sapindales > Meliaceae > Xylocarpus > Xylocarpus granatum. The sequence goes on along the minus strand of BNST01000532.1, from coordinate 12,228 downwards.
GTGCGCGAGAAGAACTTCCAGGAGCGACAGGAACATCCCCCCGAGCATGGTAACAGCATCAGACACATTTAGCAGTGCATGGTATGAACTTCCGGGAGCGACTGGAATATCCCCGTAGGTGTAGCAGAGGTGTCAGGCGTGTTTGGTAGTATGCAGGATGAACTTCTGGGAGCAACTGAAAATTTCCCCCGCGGGCACAGCAGCGGCATTGAACACGTTCTGTAGTGCGTTGGACGAACTTACGGGAGTGACCAGAACATCCCTGCAGGTGCAATCAGAGGCGTCAGGCGCTTTTGGCAGTGTGGGGAGGAACTTTCAGGAGCAACCAGAACATCCCCGCGGGCATGGCAGAAGCTTCAGGCAGGTTGGACTGCACATGGGACGAACTTCCAGGAGTGACCTGAACATCCCTATGGGCGAGACTGAGGAGTCGGGCACATTCGGCAGTGCACAAGACAAACTTCTGAGAGCGACCAGAAAATCTTTGCGGGCAAGATAGAGGCATCAAACGCATTTGGTCGTGCACTGGATGAACTTGTGGGAGCGACCGAAAAATCCCTGCATGCTTGGCAGAGGCATCAGACGTGTTCGGCAGTGCTCGAGACAAACTTCCGAGAGCAGACGGAACATCCCTGAGGGCAATGCAGATGTGTCAGGCATTCGGCCGTCAGTGGGATGAACTTTTGGGAGTCACCGGATCATCACTGCAGGCTCAGCAGAGGCATCAGGCACATTTGGCAGTGCACAGGACGAACATCCGAGAGCAACCAGAATATTCCCAGGGTGCAGCATAGGCATCGGACACGTTCGGCACTGCACTGGACAAACTTCTGGGAGTGACTGGAACATCCCTGCAGGGTGCGGCACAAGCTTCATGCGCATTTGGCAGTGCACGGGACAAACTTCTGGAAGCGACCGGAACATTCCTTCGGGCACGGCAGAGGTGTTGGACATGTTCGTCACTACACCAGATGAGCATCTGGGAGAGACCAAAGCATCCCTGCAGGTGCAGCAGAGGCTTCGGGTGCGATCGGTAGTGCATAGGATGAACTTCCAGGAGCGACCGGACCATCCCTGTGGGCACAGAAGCTTTGTCGGGCTTGTTCAGCAGTTTGCATGACGAACTTTCGGTAGCGACTGGAACATTCCCTGCAGGAGCGGCAAAGGCATCAGATGCATTCGACAGTGCACAGGATGAACTTCTGGAAGTGACCGGAACATCCTATGGGCACAGCAGAGGCATCAGGCATGCTTGGCAATGCATGGGACAAACTTTTGAGAGTGACCGCAATATCCCTGCAGTTTGGCAGAGGCTTTGAGCTGGTTCGACAGTGCGCGGGACGAACCTCCAAGAGCTTCTGGAACATCCTTGCAGGTGTGACAGATGCATTGGGCATGTTTGGCAGCATGCGGGATGAACTTCCAGGAGTGACAGGAACATCCCTGTGGGTGCGACAGAGGTGTCCGAGGCATTAGCAATGGGCGGGACAAACTTCTGAGATTATCCGATTGCTCCCTAAAGTTTGCCATGAGCACTGCCAAATGCGTCCGATGCCTCACTGCACCCACAGGGATGTTCTGGTTGCTCCCAGAAGTTCATCCTGTGCATTGCCCAATGCACCTGAAGCCTCTGTTGCACCGTCAGAGATGTTCCGGTTGCTCCCAGAAGTTCCTCCCGCACACTGCCAAATGAGCCCAAAGCCTCTGCCGCAGCCCGCAGGGATAATCCAGTCAGTCCAGGAAGTTTATCCCATCCACTGCCGAATGTGTCTGATGTCACTGCCACACTCACGGGGATGTTCCGCTCACTCCCGGAAGTTCATCCCGAGCACTGCCAAACTCATCCCATGCCTCTACCAAGCCTGTAGGGATTTTTCGATCGCTCCTGGAAGTTTGTCCCTGCACACTGCCCAATGCCCCCAAAGCCTCTGCCGTGCCTGAGGGAATGTTCTATTCGCTCTCAGAAGTTCATCTCGTGCACTGCTGAACATGTCCTATGCTGATGCCGTGCCCATGGTAATGTTCCAGTTGCTCCCAGAAGTTCGTCCGGTGCACTGCTGTATGCGCCCAGTGCCTCCGCTGCACCTGCAGGGATGTTCCAATCACTCCTGAAACTTCATCCTGTGCACTGTCCAATGCGTTTGAGGCCTCTGTCGCACCTGCAGGGGATGTTCCGGTCGCTCCTGGAAGTTCATCCCAGGCACTGCCCAAGGATGTTGGGGTCCTGATTTTTTTCCCCAACTTTTCCACACTTAGGGGTCAACATGCCTACTAAAAACCTTCCTAACTCGCTGTCCCGTTTGATTCTTGAGTTCTTTTCTTATATTTATGTCCCCTAAGCTGTCCTTGAGATTAACTTATATATAAAAGATATGTTGGATAGGCAAGACAACTCTTGACTTCAACCTTAGCTCTTAAGCAAGGAAGACAACTCTTCACCTTGTCTTAAGCCAAAGTTATCTCAAGACAACTCTTAAAAGATAACTCAAATATAAACAAGAATGGAAGCAAGAATGCTAACCTTGATTCTTGATTCATGAATGAGAAATATACAAAATTCGGAGCATATCCCCTCCTCGCAAATAATGGGCTGTATTTATAGTCCTAAGACAGCCTTATCCTAATTCAACTAGTACTTAGGTTCCTTATCCACTTAGGATATGTTTTCCTAAGTCAACAAGCTTTTCTAAGTCAACTAAAACATCATCAAGATAGACCTTATCCCATTGTTTCCTAATCCTACTAGGATTCTTGGTCTTTCTTGAATTCCTACTTTGACTAAGTCTTTCTATCTTTATCTTATCTCCTCTCCAACAGCTGCTGAACTTCTTCTTGCCATTTCCTTCTAGGATTAGGACTTCCATATGGCGTGTCCTTCCACTCCAAGATTCCTCCTTGACATGAACATCTTGCTGAAGTCAAACCTGCCATGACGTCCTGCTGCTGCTGGAGTTCTTCATGCCGTCAATGTCCTTCTCCTGCTCGGATTGCTTCATACGTGTCCTGCCAATGCTGATTTTCCTCTTGGCTTGGCTTTCTGCAGTTAGTTAGGACTAGTCAGAACCTGGCCGTGCTTCATTGCTTGCCATGTGCATGCTTGTTGCGTGCACATTCTGGCCTGTTTCTGCTCTCTTGCTACTTGGCGTCTCGCACGCATTCACTCACGCTCCCATTGCCTCCAAAGGTCATCATTTTCTGCCCGTTGCATTTCCTGCATACTTAGGTTCTCAACACAAACGGACTTGATGCTTCTACTTCGCCCGCGGAGATATCCTGGTCACTCTCAAAAGTTCGTCCCACACACTGCCCAACATGCCCGAAGCCTCTTCTGTGCCTGCAGGAACGTTCCGTTCGCTCCCGGACGTTCATCCCGCAAACTGTCGAACGCACCTAATGCCTCTGCCGCTCCCTCGTGGTTGTTCCGGTCGCTCCTGGAAGTTTCATCCCATGCACCGCCCAACGTACCCAAAGCCTTTGCCATGCCCGTCGAAATATTCCGGTCGCTCCCTAAGGTTCATCCAAAAGACTGCCCAATGCTATCGAAGCCTCTGCCATGCCCAAGGGTATGTTCTGGTTGCTCCCAGATGTTCGTCCCGTGTACTGCCCAATGTGCCCGAAACTTATGTGACACCCACGGGGATGTTCTGTTCGCTCCCTGAAGTTCATCCAGCACCAATGCCATGCCTGCAGGGATGTTCCGGTCGCTGTCAAAAGTGTTCCCACGCACTGCCCAATGTGCCCGAATCCTCTACCACGCCCGCGGGGATGTTCCGGTCACTCTTGAAAGTTCATCCTGTGCACTGCCGAGTGTGTCCAATGCTGCTTCCGTTCCTGTAGAGATGTAATAGTCACTCCCAGAGGTTCATCCTGTACCCTGCCGAACGCGACCGTTGCCTTTGCCGCGCCAGCGAGGGATGATCCGGTCACTCCAGGAATTTCATCTTGCACCCTGCCAAATGCATCTGAAGCCTCTGCCGTGCCTATGGGGATGTTCAGATTGCTCCTGGAAGTTCCTCGTGTGCACTACCCAATGCGCCCGAAGCCTCTGCTGTGCCCACGGGCATAATCCGGTCACTCCCCAAAGTTTGTCATGCACACTGCTGAACGCAGCCAATGCTGCTGCCACATCTGCGGGGATGCTCTGGTTGCTCCTGGAAGTTCATCTCACACACTGCCAATCGCGTCCAATGCCTCTGCGCCGCCCATGGGGACATTTTGGTCTCAGCTGCAAGTTTGTCCCGCACACTAATGAATGCACCCGATGCCTCTCCCATGCCCACAGGAATGTTCTGGTCGCTCCCTAAAGTTCCTCCCTACAGGGTTGATCCCGTTGGTCCGGGAAGTTCATGCCATGCCCTGCTGGATGCACCCAATGCCACTGCTGTGCCCACAGGGATGTTCTGGTCACTCCACAATGTTCGTTGCACACACTGCTGAACACAACCGATGCCTGTGCCGCACCCATGGGGATGTTGTGGTTGCTTCTGGAAGTTTGTCTCGTGCACTGCCGAATGCGGTGGATGCTGCACCCATGCCTGTGGGGATGTTCTGGTCTCTCCCAGAAGTTCATCCCATGCACTGCCCAACATGCCAGAAGCCCCAACACACCCAGTGTATGCTCCAGCCACTCCCATAAGTTCGTCCCGCACACTTCCGAACATGCACGACTCTGCTACTATGCCAGTGGGGATGTTCTTGTCACTACCAAAAGTTCTTCCTGTGCAATGTCAAATGGTCCAAAGCCTCTGCCATGCCCAGGGGAATGTTCTGGTCACTCCCGGAAGTTCGTCCCAAGCACTGCAGAGTGTGTCCAACGCCTATGCCACACCCGCATGGATGTTTTGGTCATTCCTGGAAGTTTGCCCAGTGCACTGCCAAACATGCCCAACACCTCTGCCGCATCTGCGGGGATGTTCTGATCGCTCCCAGAAGTTCGTCCCATGCACTGAACAACGCAGCTGATTCCACTACAACACCCACTCGGATGTTCTGGTCACTCCCGGAAGTTCATCCCGTGCACCACAGAGTGTGCCCATCCATCTGCCGTGCCTGGAGGATGTTCCGATCGCTTGCAGAAGTTTGTCCTAAGCGGTGCCGAATGCAACTGACAACTCTGCTGCACCCAAGGGGTTGTTCCAGTCACTACCAGAAGTTTGTCCCGCACTGTTTGGGTTGCCCTGGAAGTTTGCCCTGCACACTAGCCCACACATCCGAAGCCTCAGCCCCACCCGCATGGATGTTCTAGTCACTCCTGGAAGTTTGTCCTGCCTACTGCCCAACACACCCGAAGCCTCTGCTGGCCCGCGGGGATGTTCCGGTCGTTCCCAAAAGTTCATCCCACGCACTGCTGAACGTGTCCGATGCTGCTGCCATGCCTGTGGGGATGTTTCAGTGGCTCCCGAATGTTCGTTATGCTGTGTGAGTGGAGATGTTCTGGTCACTCCCCAAAGTTCATCCCATGCACTGCCATACGTGCCCAATGCTTATGCCACACCTTGGGGGATGACCCAGTTACTGCCAGAAATTCGTCCCGAGCACTGCCGAACGCGTCCAACGCTACTACCGAGCCCGCAGGGATTTTCTTGTCACTCCAGGAACTTCGTACCGCACACTGCTGGATGTGTCAAATGCCGCTGCTGCAGGCACGGGGATGTTCTGGTTGCTCTCAGAAGTTTGTCCCACACAGAGCTTAACTGCCCAAAAAACCCTGCCCCTCCCGGGGGGATGTTACGCCAGCTTCAGGAAGTTCGTTCTGCACACTACTGAAGGGGCTGGAAGCCTTTGCCATGCTTGGGGGGATGTTCCAGTCACTCCCGGAAGTTCATCCTGTGCACTGCCAAATGCACCCGATGCCTCTGCCGCTCCCACGGGGATGTTCCAGTCGATCTCACAAATTCATCCCATGCACTGCAGGATAACCCTGATGCTGGTACTGCACCCACCAGGATTTTCCAGTCATTACCTGAAGTTCGTCACACGTACTGCTGAACATGTCCGAAGCCTCTACCTTGCCTGTGGAGATGTTCCGGCCACTCCCGGAAGTTTGTCCCTCGCATGGCCAAACACGCACAACACCTCTGCCAAGCCTGCTTGGATTTTCCAGTCACTCCCAAAAATTCATCCCTCGCACTGCCGAAACATGCCCAATGCAGCTGCAGCGCCCGCGAGGATGTTCCGGCCGCTCCTAAAAGTTCATCCTGCACACTGTCGAATGTGTCCAATGCCGCTGCTTCGCCCGTGGGGATATTTCAGTCGCTCCCGGATGTTCGTCCTGCACACTGCCAAACGTGCCCGATGCCACTGCCACACCTGTGGTGATGTTCTGGCTCTCCCTGAAGTTCATCCTGTGCACTGCCAAATGCGCCTAAAGCCTCTGCCGTGCCAGCAGGGATGTTCCCGTCGCTCCCTAGAAGTTCATCCTGAGAACTGCTGACTGCGTCCGACACCTCTACAGCGCCCACGTGGATGTTTCAGTCACCCCCGGAAGTTTGTCGTGCGCACTGCAGTACTGTTGGGGTCCCAATTTTTTTTCCCAACTTTCCTACACCTTAGGGGTCAGCACGGCTACTAAAAACCTTCGTAACTTGCTGTCCCGTTTGATTCTTGAGTTCTTTTCTTATTTTCCCCTAAGCTGTCCTTCAGGTTAACTAATATATCAAAGGATATGTTGGATAGGCAAGACAACTCCTAAACCTATCACAACTTGCCTTGGTTGAAGAAGACAACTCGTAACTTCAACCTAAGCTCTTAAGCAAGGAAGACAACTCTTAACCTTGTCTTAAGCCCAAGTTATCTCAAGACAACTCTTAAAAGATAACTGAAATATAAACAAAAATGGAAGCAAGAATGCTAACCTTGATTCTTGATTAATGAATGAGAAATCTACAAAATTCGGAGCATCTGCTCCTGCTCACAAATAATGGGCTGTATTTATAGTATTGGACAGCCTTATCCTAATTTCAACTAGTACTTAGGTTCCTTATCCATTTAGGATAAGTTTTCCTAAGTCAATAGGGTTTCCTAAGACAACTAGAACCTTATCAAGAGAGACCTTATCCAAATGTTTCTTAATTCTACTAGGATTCTTGGTCTTTCTTGAATTTCTACCTAGACTAGAATTGCTACCTTATCTTGTATTCTACAGTGGCTGGACTTCCTCTTGGCTTATCCTTCTAGGACTAGGACTCTCAATGAGTATCCTTCTGCCCTTAGAATTCTTCTTGTCATGACTATCCTATTGCTACTGGAATTCATCATGCATGTCCTGCTGCTGATAGAATTCTCCTTGGCATGGATGTCCTGCTGCTGCTGGAACTCTGCTTGGCATAGATGTCCTCCTACTGCTGGAACTCTTCTTGACATGGACATCCTGCTGCTGCTGGATTTCTTCTTGATGTGATTATCCTTCTTCTGCTGGAATTCCTGTTGGTGTGAATGTCCTTCATTAATTAGGATTAAGTCAAATATTGGCCGGGCTTCACTGCTGGGCTGCATACTTGCTGTTGCCATGCTTGTTGTGCACATTTTCTGGCCCATGCTCTCCTTTGCTGCCTCATTTTCTGCCCGTTGCATTTCCTGCATACTTAGGTTCTCAACAATCCCCCTTTCTTGAAGACTCACCTTGTCCTCAAGGTGGAAGTTGGAAAACTGCTGCTGTATGTCATTATAGTCTTCCCAAACTTGTACGGGTAATGGCAAAGGTTGTAGCAATCCCTTGGTCTTGCCATCTTCTGGTTTTATCCATGGGCAGATGTCACAATTGCTGTGTTTCTTCTTGACTTCTACCTTTAATCCTCCCGACCAAAAGAATATCTTGATCCACATGTAAGTACGGAACCATCCTGAATGTCCTCCTTCTCATGAGTTGTGGAAGTGATTCAAGATCTTCCCCCTTAGTCCCAATATGTTTGGTTCATACACCTGCCCATGGTCTTAAGCCATTAATCTTTATTTCTGGTATACATATTCTAGTAGGGGGTTGACTATCTGCTCCTGGGAAAGTTCTGGTTGGCTGTATTTCTATTGAGGTAAATTTTCTGGACTAGTTACTACTCCAGATGATGTACTTGCTAATATTCTATCTCCTATGTAATCATCATATTTAGGAATGTCTATTTCTTCTAATGGTAAAATATATTCTTCTGTATTTATACCATTTCTAAGAATTTCTAATAAGTCCACATCTTCTACTGGCATTGATTTATTTTCTACTTTCTCTTCATTTATCACTGAATTTTCCTTACTTACAATTTCTACATCTTTTATATTCTCTACTGGTTCATATTTTTTATTTTTATTTCCTACTTTTGGATAATCATCTCCATATACCATGTCTATGTATAAACTACAATCATCTAAATCTGGGATTTCTAGAAAATCTACTGTCCAATCATATTCAGGGTATTTACTATATAATTCTCTTATCTTTTGTATTTCTGTCATCTTATAGTCTAGGTGCTACAAGACTATGCTTTAACCAATTTTCTATTGTCTTTAATAATGTTAACCTTACCTCTATTCGATATCTAAACATATTGTCTAATGTTATATGTCCTAACCTTTCTTCTAATCTTTCTATTTCTATAACTAACATATTTCTAAATGCTGCTATATTTATTCTACTATCTAAATCTATTCTAAGTAAAGAATTAATTATCTGTCTATTAAAGTATGTGGTCTTTCTATACTAGTACGTGTTTCTTCATTTCTGATTATGTTACCTTGTCTATCTATACTAGTAGTCGTATTGCTTCTTCTAAGAGACATTTTATTTATTCCCACTTTTTCCAAACTAACATTTTTCCTTTAGATCCTCCTACTACTGGTTTAGGTCCTAAGGATAAATTTGCTAACTGTTCATTAATGTTTTCTATAGTTTTTATAAATAAAGGATCTTGATTCTTATTTGGTAATTTTTCTAAACTATATTCTAAAGTTAATAATTTTTTATTAATCTCTATAATAATGAAATTATCGTATTATTCTGTCTAATTATAGTTTTGTATGGAACTCCTGCTACAGATCCTAAACTATTTAGATCTCCACTAAATCCTATTGCTGGACTTACTATTTCATTTTCAGTAGCTTCTAAATTTTTTAAATAAAAAGGGTTCTTTTCTAAACTCATTCTGTTAAAGCCGATAATTTTTTATCTAAATTTTTTATTTTTAGTTCTATCTGATCTAATTTTTCTAATATATTATTTTCTATGTTTCTAGTCACTCTAAACCGTGTTAGGTTGTTGGATTCAGATGAGTGAAATAAGATAATAATAATAATAATAATAATATATATCTCTCTCTCTTCCTCTTCTCCCCTCCTCAGAAGCTTCCCAAGTATCCCTATAACAGATCTTATCTCTGTTCAAGGATACCTCTGTGTCTCTTCTAATTCTTCTTCCCGTACCTCGCCCCCCTAAAATGGTATCAAAGTAATATTTCCAATCATGGGAAAAAGATTATAGCAATGCTTATAGAGTCCTAGTAGCCAATGCTGATGTAACAGAAAATATAACTAGTCAAATTAGACAAATGATTTTAGGATATGATCAATATAGAGGTAATACAGAAATGCAAAATAGAGCATTACAGGATTTAGAAAGATTACATATAGATAATATGACTCAAATAAAAGATTTTAGTAATGAATACCTTAATCTAGCAAGTAAAACAAGTAGAGCATTTACAGATGATCAATTAAGTAGTAAATATTTTTTAAAATTACCCCCTCCTTTTAATACAATATTAAAAGAAGAATGGAATAAAAAATATGAAAATACATTTCAGATAGGAATAGCGCCAAGAATAATATTTACATTCGAATATTTGAAAAACCAATGTATAGTAAATGAAGTTGCTAGACAAGTAAAAAGTTACAATTATTGTAAAAATGTATACATACCAGAGATATATAAACAAGATAGAAAAAAGAAGTATTTTAGAAAAGCTACTAATTATAGAAAAGGAATACCTAGGAAAAATCATGTTAATAAATTTAAAAATAAAAAACCACCTATTAAAAAGTGTAAATGTTTTATATGTGGACAATTCAGACATTATGCAAAAGAATGTAGAAATAAAAGAGGTGATTTAGAAAGAATGACAATATACAAAGAATTAGAATTAGAAGATGAGTTTGATATAATTAGTATAAATGGTAGTGAAAATAGTAATGATAGTGATGTACTAAGTATCTGTGATAACAATGAAGAAGTAGAAAATTAGAATAATTTTGAAGAACAATTGAAATTATTAGCCTTGTAAAGTGCATGTAGACATGTAATTCCATGTAGAAAGTTAAAAAGTAGAAATTTAATGTGCATTCATGCATGGTGGCATTGTACAAAATTCAATTTTGTTGTGGATACCGACGTAAGTCAGGAGTCCACTAAGACCACCCTTAAGGTCAAAATTCTTGGCCTATTCTGTGAGCTATTGGCTTTGAGGGTTAATTTCTATTGCCTCCTTGACTCACTTCTATTTTTAACAAATTTTCTTCTTCTTTGATAACAAGAATTGAATTAAGGGACGTGCGGCGAGTGTCCCAAAAAGAAGCCCTAAGGTTTTCTTCTTGATTTCTAAGATCAAGATAACAACATAAGGCATGAATAATGTCAGGTCTAAATCTTGGGTTGAAATGCCAGAGATTATCCACAAGAACATTTTTTGTTTCTAGTTTTTAGGTGGGCTTTGTGGGCCTGGAAAGAGAGGTTAGTTCTAGTGGGGAACGATTTCAATGTATAAGGTCCAAAGAAAAAGGAATTTGGGCTTTGTGATGCACCTGCCATTGCTGCAAATACTGAAATAATGGTTAGATGCTAACAATTTTTTCTAACTGTTTTTTACTGGAGGTAGAAGGAAAAAAAATTATTGTCCTATATAATGCATGAATAGTTATGTTGGTGGGCTTAGTGTACTCCTGACTTACGTCGGTATCCACAACAAAATTGAATGTTTGTACAATCCACCCATGCAGGAATGCAATATTCATTTTTGTACTTGTTTTAACTTTCTACATGTAATTACATTTCTACATGCAATTTACATTGTTTAATACACATGTGCTAATAATTTTTCATTAGTTTCCTTCAGAAACTATTTTTCCTTTTTTTCTACTTTCCCTTTCACTTATTATCACGCAGATACTTAATACGTAACTATCATTACTATTTTCACTACTCTTATGTTTAATTATATCAAATTCATCTTCTAATTCTAATTCCTTATATACTGTCATTCTTATTCTAAATCCACCTTTTTTTTTTTTTCTTTTTTGTTTCTACATTCTTTTGCATAGTGTCCAAATTGTCCACATATAAAACATTTTACATTTTTTCTTTTTAAAAAATATTTTTTTTGTTTTTAAATTTACTAACATAATTTTTCCTAGGTATTTGTCCTTTTCTATAATTGTAAACTTTCCTAAGAAATTTCTTTTTTCTATCTTGTCTATATATCCCTGTATGTACACATTTTTACAATAATTATGTAACTTTTTTAACTTGTCTAGCTACTTCATTTACTATAGACTGAACCTTAATGTTTTTTCAAATATCAAATGTTAAATATTATTCTTGGTTGCTATTCCTCTCTAAGATGTATTACAGTGTTATATTTTAATCATTCTTCTGCTACCTGGGGTATTAAAGGAGGTGGGCGGGGGGAGTTTTTAAAAAATATTTACTACTTAATTGTCCGTCTGTAAATGCTCTACCTGTTTTACTTGCTAGATTGAGATATTCATTACTAAAATCTTTTATTTGTGTCATATTCTCTATATGTAATCTTTCTAGATCCTGTAATGCTCTATTTTGCATTTCTGTATTCCCTTCTATATTGGTCATATCCTAAAATCATTTGTCTAATCTGACTAGTTATGTTTTTCTGTTACATCTGCATTAGCTACTAATACTCTATACGAATTACTACGATCTTTCTTCCCATGATTGGAAATATATTTTGCTACTTCTCCTAATATTTCTCCATAATTAACTTTTTCTTGTTATCTATAAATTAAAGTACTCAAATGTAAACTGTACTAGATTCCCATTTAGCTATTGCTTCTTCCCATAATTGGGGTGATACTACTTAATACTAACATACTACCACTATTTGCTAGGGCTGATGGTAATGTTATTTGTTCATATGCGAATTTTCTACTGTATTCTCTACTTTTTATTTCTGGTGTACCATATTCTAGTAGGGGGTTGACTATCTGCTCCTGGGAAAG